>BLKM01001489.1:524171-567534 GCA_013340265.1 Coptotermes formosanus
ACGTACGTTTGACAAGGTTATATGTTTTCTTCGTGAGATTGGCCTTGAGGCAGAAGAAACCCGTTTACAGTTTCGTGGTCAGCTCTTTGCTCCGGAGTTACTGAGTATATCGGAAACTTGTTATGAGAAAACTCCATTAGACTGTCGTTAAAGTGAAACGAACCATGGAGGCTAGTCTGGGGATATTCTGTTTTTGTAATGTCTACAACGTGTTTTAGCCCACCTGGGCCATTACGAAGGCGTTCAGTACAATATGTGCAAGTACCAAAGGTTTACAGGTATGATTGGTTTGTATATTAGCATACAATTCAAGATTAACCCTTTAAAGACGAAGCGTATCTGTTTTATATAAGGACTCACTGCGCACCGCGCTGTAAACACTCTCCACTTCGGTTACAAAAACCAGTCTCTTAATGTTTTATAAGGCAAAAGTTGCTGTTTGTTCTGAGATCCGTACAAAACACATAAAAGCAATGTGGGCACCACGTAGAATTTTTTAATCTTAAACCTGGTGGTATGTAAAGTTACCGCTAGGCTTTAAAAGGTTAAAGTACGGAGTACCCGTTAAAAACTCGACACATGTTATGTGCCTAGCAAAGTATTGTTAAAATGATTGCTGCTTTCATATCAACGTCGTTGAATGCACGTAGCGGTCCAGTAACGTGAGTTGAGGACCCATTGTACAGTCTGATTAAATGTGGGCGTGATGTGTTCGGACATCCGTGAAAACGGGTAAGATGCATGCCAGTCATTGCTCAACGTAACTCGTGCAGTTGTGTGTGAATTGCAGGGGTCTTCAGACTTTACTCGCTCAAGGGCCACATTTTAATGGCGGAAAGATTCGCGGGCCGCATTCACGTCTTACAAAGTAAAGCTTGCGTATTATTGCAGGACAATGTAACTGATATTATCCTACATAAACATACACAGGACGGTTTTGTTATTTATTTATTGTTTATAATTTATTTTTATTATTATTTACTTATTCCCCCCACCTTGAAAACGTTCCCTACTATAGTCCTGTAGTATTTACTACGACATTAACCGAGATTTCATATATAAAACAAAAACTGTTTTTAAATTTTAGTACAAATGTTAAAATATTTCATAATGAGTTTTATTTAACATTTATGTACTTAAATTAAACTTTTTACACACAAAATTCAAAATTTGTTTTGTGGCCGCGCAAAAACATTCAGAGGGCCGCATGCGGCCCGCGGTCCGCGGGTTTGAGGCCCCTGGTGTATTGAGTGATGTCATACATCTGTTATAAGCTCACACGAGTCGTTCTTGAAGTGGCGTGTAGGGATGCATGGATGTACGGATGCAGCTCTGTTACTGTTGGATTGAATGTAACGAGTGATTCAAAATGTGTATGGCAGAAATGCAACGTGACTCTGTTACGTAAACGAAAAACCACGTGTTCCGCAGTCGTGGCTCTGTTGCTGCTTATTGCATTGGGCACCACAAAAGTTTGTCGCAGTGTGGTGTTCTGCAGTAGCGAGCTGCAACTGGTGACTAAGATGGAAGGTATGGCGGTCATTGTTATAAGGAGATTGGTGCAGGAGAAAGTATAGGATGTTCTGAAAACTGTCGCATAAAGATTGCAGGAGAAAGTACAGGACGTTCTGAAAACTGTCGCATAAAGATTGCAGGAGAAAGTACAAGATGTTCTGGAAACTATGGAATAAAGAGTGGCGCAGCCAAGGGGTGGGGCTGCCGGGCTGCAGGCCTCCCAAATCTCCAGCAACCGAAACTTGAAAAACACAGACTTTGTAGATATTAACTCATGCTATCAAAAGTTGTACGTGATTTCTCCTTCAGCCGAAATCAGCCACTGAAATCGGCTGATGACTAGTACATTAGAATTTCGAAAAATAAATTAATACAATCAAAGAAACAAGAAAGTTAAAACAGTGTTATGTTGCACTTGCAGCGTGATTTTTTATAACATATATTCTACAATCAAACATAAAATATATCCTCAGGTTCATCCCTCCCCCTCCCCCCAGGGGGAAGCTTCTGGGTGCGCTCCTGGAATAAAGGCTGCAAGAGAAAGGACAGGATGTTGTGAAAAGTGTGGCATGAGGTTTGCACTAGAAAGTACGGGATGTTTGGAAAACTGTCGCGTAAGGGCTGCAGGAGAAAGGACAGGATGCGCTGAAAACTGTATCACATTAAGCCTGCCCATCTTAGTTGGTTGGTTGCTTTCGGAACAATGAACCTGTGAGAGATTAATTCAGAGCATTAATTCAGATGGGAATTTATGGACCATAAATACTGCTGTCTGGGGAGTGGCGCAGTTACGTAAGGAAAAACTTACGTCACAGGTGGTACTAAAACGATTTTTTTTGTATTATCAACCTTTATCTTTTTCCAAGCCCACCCCACGGGCTGTCGGCTGTGATTGTAGCGGACAGCCGCTGTGTTGGCCAAAGTGGGCAAATCAGCACAGCGCAGTGCCTTTATTCCAAATGCAACAGGCTTGTCAACAATCACCCTTCCGGCAAAGTTGGGGAGGCCCGTCAAGGACCCTCGTTTCGCGTGCTGAACAGTCACGAAGTGTAGTTAAGTGTTTTATGGCGCCCGAAAGCAACATGGCGTGTGCATAAGAGGCTCATGAATGTGAGTAATCAATTTTAATAGTGTCCAGCAGGGTCGTGGAGGCGGAGTCGGGAGGAATTTTAGGTGAAGTCGGAGTCGGCAGGAATATTAGGCGGAGTCGGAGTCGGTAAAATGTACCGACTCCGACTCCGACCTCAGTTTAAAATCTTAACTAGATACTCCAACCCCAGAGCCCTGATAGCTACAGTAACCATTAGACTTATACTTAAATATAGGTTATAAGTCTAAACAGTAGCCTGATGATTCACGTGGTGGTGATGAAACGTCTTATAGGTTTACCGTTATTAATACATATTGAGCTTTTATGAAGGAGTCGGAGTCGGAGCTTTTGTGTGTACCGACTGCACAGCCCTGGTGTCCGGAATGTTCGTCAGAATCATATTTGTATCGTTTCTGTATTTTTCTCAACAAAAATTACCCTTGTGTGCAACAGTGCGTCCTGAAGACGTATAAGGGGCGTGGACGTCTATATCAATGCATTATTAACTTGTGCGGTAGCTGGACTTGGCTAGCTAAAAGACATCCTTGCGTCAGTTACACTGGAGGCTGAAAGGTGGTGACGTTAAGTACCCAATAAGACCGAATATAAGGCGAGTTCAGACCTGCGCCCTTCTGGAATATTACGCAGCGTCAAATGGTAAAGCATTACCGACGTTTCGGGACAAGGCCGATACGTTGTCCCGAAACGTCGGTAATGCTTTACCATTTGACGCTGCGTAATACCCCAGAAGAACGCAGGTCTAATCAGCATCGCGGCGGAAGCCTCAAATCACGGATAAGGCGAGTTCTTTTTCGGAAATAGGCGCACATAAGAGTAGGGATCGCCATATAAGTGAGGCCGTACGTCACTTACCAAGCGACACGTCAGCGACACGTCGCTTCCTCGTAAATAATGACTAATAAGGCGTGCTATAGCGCGGTTATGTTCGTACGGTAACCTAGGTCAGTTACATGTGTTATTTCTAGTTTCGTATCTGCCTCTTTTGACCATTATTAATGATCTGATTACATTTTATAAATTTTCGGAATTTTTCACTAGAAGCCCCAGTGGCAAAGGGGGAGTCGCATTATATTGCGGCAGACACGATATGTCACCTCCCTTGTGCATATGCTGAGCCAGATCAACCACGAAGCTGCGTGCAGGGACTAGGCTTCAATGTGTGGGACATAACCGCACGCCCTCCCTGCACTTCATTGATGCGGTGTTGGCGCGGAAGATCAGTGAAGGGTGCTTACGTATTGTATACGCGGGCACGGTTGCCCGTGTGTGCTGCTATTGGCAGGACTGGCCAGTTACGTAACGCCTTGAAGTCGCGTGCTTCAGAGCATTTCAAGAAGAACCGTGTTTGATGGCGAGATAACATATGGCTGATGGCCCCGGGTGGTCATGTTAATTAGATCCCGGGAGTTTCACAAAAGTGGATCGGGCTAGGACTGTACCGCAGTTCTGATGCGAGACATTGCCGATGCCAGTGGCCGCGCGGTCTAAGGCGTGGGTCTGCGGCCGAGCGCTTGCTGGGATCGTGGGTTCGAATCCCACCAGGGGCATGGATGTCTGTCTGTTGTGAGTGTTGTGTGTTGTCAGGTAGAGGTCTCTGCGTCGGGCTGATCACTCGTCCAGAGGATTCCTACCGAATGTGGCGTGTGTCTGAGTGTGATCGTGAAGCGTCGATAATGAGGAGGCCCTGGCCTGCTGGGGGCTGTTGTGCCATGGGGAAAAAAAATGCAAGGCGTTGTACAAGACGAGGACGTGTACAACATTTAGTCCTGTGCACGCTATGAAGGCATGGGGGGAGTGGACGTGCAGATCCTGTCATTCTTAACCTCGCCACTAGATATCGGTGGTCAGCTTCACACTCCGACCATTTTACCGCGCAAGAGTCTTCGGTATGCCTTGAATTGGAGACTGGTTGGGCCCGAGAGACAGCCTAAGCGCTTTGGAAATGACATAATGGTTTTTTTTGGGTCATCTATCTTTCAGCCTAGTCACTATACTCACTGAGCTATCAACAGCGTATGTAAAACTTGCGTAATGAAGATGTTAGCAATTTTTGTACCCTCTTGAGGGTTGGATGATAAATTTTTCAGTAATGATGAGATGGGCTGAACGTGTAGAATGCAATCGAGACTGAAGGAATTCATAAATGATGGTTGGGAAACGATACGATGAGGAATACAGTAATTGGGAGACCAAGAGATGAACGCATTTTACTTACAGTGGCGTGATATTGCTACCGAATTTCTTGTAAATCGGCCAAGTTCGAATGTTACGTGTCTTCATATGGTTCTGGTTCTTACGTGGTGTGATGGACGTTTCGGACAACTCGAGTTCACTTGCTCCTTGGCCTTGTCTCGCCGCACTGAGATTTACGTATGTGTTCCCAGCCGACAGTTGTTCATTTCGGGCTAACTCACCTGCGCATTCTCGCAATTTTGAGGCTAATTGCGGACGTTATACACAGTGGCCCAAGCGTCGGTTAACCGGTTAGTAAAATACTTTGTTATCTTTCCACGGCGCAGCAGCCCCCCAGCGGGCCAGGGCCTCCTCATTATCGAGGCTTCACGATCATACTCAGACACACCACAGTCGGTAGGACTCTTCTGGAAGAGTGATAAGCCCGACGCAGAGACCTCTACCTAACAACACACAACACTCACAAAAGACAGACATCCATGCCTTCGGTGGGATTCGAACCCGCAATCCCAGCAAGCGAATGGCCGCAGACCCACGTCTTAGACCGTGCGGCAACTGGAATCGGCATGGAGTTAGTATGATACGGAAGACAAATACACCGTGTGGGCAAAACGCATTGTTTAACTTTTTAAAGCCTAGCGGTAACTTTATGTACCACCAGGTTTAACATCAAAAAATTCTACGTGGTGCCCACATTGCGTTTATGTGTTTTGTACGGATCTCAGAACAAACAGCAACTTTTGCCTTATAAAACATTAAGAGATTGGTTTTTATAACCGAAGTGGAGAGTGTTTACAGCGCGGTACGCACTGAGTCCTTATATAAAACAGATACGCTTCGTGTTTAAAGGGTTAACCAATAGGCCTGGTGTTATTACGACTGTTGTTAGGCCTGTCATCCTGATCGTGTAGTTTGTCCTATTGTAACTAACAGCTGCAACACTATGACAGGGCCTAAATAATGAAGCAGCAAAGTAACTGAGCTGGACGACCTCAGTTCGGTTCCTGGATGGGACAGAAATTTCTTCCCGCAGCCACGTTTAACTATACCGTGTGTGTTGAACTTGGTGGTAAGTGTTCTAACCAGTGGGCTTTAAGGACGTTAAAGAAGACAAACGATGATTGCTAGGAATGCTATTGATAATCAAAATTTGTTAGTGCATTTAATAAAGCCTGTCCATACTTCGTAAGGTTTTATTACCGTCTTCTGCTTTTTTTTAAACATATACGACTTGAAGAAACGTGAACGTTTATGCTTGAACTCACAACTTCGTACATGAATCTGACACATACGAAACTTCCGGAAGTAACCAACATGGCGCGTGGCCACTACGCGATCAAAATAACAACTGTACTATATAGTAATTTAAATAAATTCAAAGTTATAATAAACTAAGCTGTAGAAATATATTGATTTCTTGTATTTTTTTTTAACTAGATGCGGCCTGCCACAACTGTGACATCCCTAGCTTATTTACTTATCTTTGCGTCGACTGATAGTGACTTCAGGCGTGGCGCTGTTATCGGTTGTTGCACAGTTCACGTGCTTTGGTGCCTTCTGTAAACTGTGACCTGCCTAGTGGGCGTGTAGTAGACTCTGTAGGTTGTGCAACAAACAGTCCCGCGGCCACAGAGTTATACGAGCCGGGCAATGTACGTATGACGTAACGTTGAGACGCGTTCGCGTAACCATTGTTGCGGTGGAAAAGCAATAAGTATTAACATATTCTCTGTGTGTGTTTGTAGCCTTAGTTATCCAGCATGCAAAGCGCATGCGCCGTATTATATTGTCATCTGTGGCCTGTCCGGCTGTGCCGTATTTTTCTACATTATTGCATAATCGACCGCGATGGAGTCATTCGAATTTTTCATTGACTTTAATCCTTTCGGGCCGCACTGTGGCCCTGGGGTCGACTCAGCCTGTGACAGAAATGAGTACCAGGAATATTTCCTGGGGGTTAAAGGCGGCCGGTGCGTAGGGCTGACAACCTTACCACCTTCCATGTGCCGATTGTCTTGAATTCTGAGACGTCAACCTTCTGAGACCCTTAGGGCCTGTCCAGGTCTGTAACGGGATTGCTTTACGTTTAATTTTTACACGGGGCGGCCGCACCCCTCACCTCCCCTCTAGCTACGTTAAACCTCATAATTCGTTACCGCCCTGTGTGACTGACAATGAAGCCGCAACCGTTCTGGTATTAAACTCGGTAAAGTTAACCTTTTAAAGCCTAGCGGTAACTTTACGTACCACCGGGTTTAACAGTAAGAAATTCTACGTGGTGCCCACATTGCGTTTATGTGTTTTGTACGGATATCAGAACAAACAGCAACTTTTGCCTTATAAAACATTAAAAGACCGGTTTTTATAACCGAAGTGGAGAGTGTTTACAGCGCGGTACGCACTGAGTCCTTATATAAAACAGATACGCTTCGTCTTTAAAGGGTTAATGCTCATTTGAAGAACTGCCACCCACCCGGGATACTGGTTGCCCTGACGCCCTTGTTCCAATTATTACCCGTCATATCCTTGTTTTATATCTTATCTTGTTTGACTTTCCAAGGAAAAATTGGAAGTTGTAAACGATAGGTGTACATTACACCAGAGAATTATCAAAGCCCACACTCGAGTTTGACGTCGTTCGCATAACTCCGAAAAGCGACCCTCAGCTCGCCATGTCTCCCGTCCGTCCGTCTGTCCGTCCGCATGGAACTCGGCTCTGACTGGACGGATTTTAATGAAATTTGATATTTATGTATTTTGTGGAAAATATGTCGAGGAAATCCAGTTCTATTAAAAGTCTGACAAGAATAACGGGTATTTTACTTGACTCGTCCAGACGAGTCCTACCGAGTGTGGTGTGTCTGGGTGTGATCGTGAAGCCTCGATACTGAGGAAAACATGGCCCACTGGGGGCTGTTGCGCCGTGGGGAAGGAAACACGCACGTGACATTTAATTAACCCTTTAAAGATGAAGCGTGTCTGTTTTATATAAGGACTCAGTGCGTACCGCGCTGTAAACACTGTCCACTTCGGTTATAAAAACCAATCTCTTAATGTTTTATAAGGCAAAAGTTGCTGTTTGTTCTGAGATCCGTACAAAACACATAAACGCAATGTGGGCACCATGTAGAATTTTTTAATGTTAAACCTGGTCGTATGTAAAGTTACCGCTAGGCTTTAAAAGGTTAGTAGTGTTTGGTATTTGTGGGGGCTGGGCTACAAGTTCGACGGGCCGGAGTTCGAATCCCGGTCGGAGATTTTGTCATATAGAGTCACGTCCCGGCCGGCTATGGGGCCCACCCTGCCTCCCTTTCAGCGGGTACCGGTGTTCCCTACCGGGGGTAAGGCGGCCGGGGCGTGGCGTCGACCACACCTCCGTATAGCGCCGAGGTTGAAACGGAGTACAGCTATCTGCACGTCTGTTTCCTGTCTGTCCGTTTATGGCATGGGCAAGGAAAATTGTACGGTATTTTATGCAGGCACGTGGAGTGTGGATATTGGACTAGATACACTCCGACTGCCGTTGGGAGACCGCCCGCTTATCGTCCTGCTGCGTTATCTGTTAGTGTTTGAAGCGCAGGGCGTTCTGATTGCACAGTTGCCCAGTGTGTTAGTGGTGTTCCGGTGTAGCGAGTGGCAGTTTTTGTGTCTTGATTTTAGAATGTTTCGATCTCAGGATTGGAGAACTGATGAAATGTAAGTTGTCTGTGTACCTTGTATTATTTCACATAGAAGTTCCTGAACGTGGGATATTTTGCTGTTAGGAATCAGCTCATTAAGTAATTTTCCTAACGTCCTGGTGCCTTGCATTAGTTGCACCTCTGGCGTCTTTGCTGCCCCCCCCCCCCCCCCATTTGTGGTGAAGACCGCCGCAGCAGATGCTACAGACGCACCACAGCCTTGAGGCTTATGGTGCAACCCTGTGATGAAGATGATTAGTTTTCCCGTTTTTCCGTATGATGGGGCACCGGTGGTATGGAATTGGTAAGAGGAAACCGAAGTATACTCGGGGGGTGGGGGGAACCTGTCCCAGTGCCACTTTGTCTGCTACAAATCCCACATGGACTCACCCGGGATCGTGTTTCCTGTGTACACGTCTCGATCTGGGTTCGTGGGCCCATTATTAGATTGCCGTTGACCTTACATCAGATGGCGGTGGGCTGTTGTAAGATGGACTGGAGTTCAGTAGTACGTGACTGGTTACATTTACGTGACAGTGGGCCAGATATCATGTCACGGGGGCTCCGTAATCAATGACAGTGGGCCCATTGTTCCGTCAACCGGTCCTACGGGTGTGTACCTCACCGAACATTCAGTACGTAGCTTAATTTTTTTCTGTGGGGCAACATTGGAACTCGAGCCTAGGCGGCCATGTTGATGAGGTTTCTAGATCACGCACAATTTTACACACACACACACACACACACACACACACACACACACACACACACACACACANACACACACACACACACACACACACACACACACACACACACACACACACACACTCGGTAGTACTCCTCTGGACGAGTGATCGGCCCGTCGCAGAGACATCTGCCTTACAACACATAACAGACACAAGAAACGAGCGTCCAGGCCCTCAGCGGGGTTCGAACCCTCGATCCCAGCAATAAAGCGACCGCAGACGTGCGCCGTGGATCGCGCAGCCACTGGTCTCAGCACGTAGCGTGTACCAAATAGGTACTATTGTTTGTAGCTTTTGAAATCGAAACTTGTTAAATGAGGGTCTGAAAATTTAGGTAGCTTTGGTGTGTACTGTAGATATGATTGGTTTTGTGTGGGTGTGTACCTCACCGAACATTCAGTACGTAGCTTAATTTTTTTCTGTGGGGCAACATTGGAACTCGAGCCTAGGCGGCCATGTTGATGAGGTTTCTAGATCACGCACNGGGAGAAAGAAAGGAAAAAAAAAGCTGTGACAATGGTTATATTCCGGTTATTACGTATGTTAACTCCTGAACACTTTGTGGTGATTGTGGAAGCTTGTTTACTAACGGAATAAAAGAGCGATTGTTAGTAAGTCCAGGGGTGTACAAAACCCGGGAGCAGGGTCTCTTTGGCAACTACATTTTGCACAGTGGCGCCTAATATGTGTAGGCCTTTCGCATGGAACTTGCTTCACGTCACCGTACTGGCGCCTAGGAGTTTTGAGGTGGCTGCTAGATTTTTGGAACATTTGTGCAGCCCTGAAAGGGCGTTTTGTGACACGACAGGAACTTGGAGAAATCTAAGTACATAAATGTGTGTTATCAGGTTGCTGAAAATGTGCGAGATGAGAAAACGCCATACAGTTGAAGATTAGGTATCGCGAGGGGACAGACTTCACAGTGTCACGCTTATTTGTGTTTATACGGAAGGAGTTCGGATTAAGGACTTCGTGCTTAGTGCAGAGAGCGGACTTTGTGACACGGTACTTTATGCCGGATTCCATAAAGGCAGAGATCTTGATTGACTGAGCAACTGCTAGATTCTCAGGGACAGGTGTTAGTTTATAAGAGGCTACATCAATACTGTCTTACTGGTGGAGAGTTGCCGTTGGTGTGTAATGGAGAATATACGTACTCTGTAGTATCCTTCCCCATATGTTTTTCGTACCTTTTATCTTCTCTCGTTTCTCCAGTATCCATAGCTTTCATACGTCAGGTTTCTGTCACCCGTCTTTCTTATACACACCTGTTTTACGTTCGGACAGTGAAGTAAATTGCACACATCAGGCTGCACAGTTTCAAACGGAGATCTTAGCGTCTGTGTACGTAGGAGAGCTGGTTCATAAATTAAAATATTAAAAATAAAAATTAAACGAGAAGGCATGTAGTTTTGTTGTTCACATGCGGTGTCTATTGCACGTCGAATTCTTACAAGGTAAGCGAGCCGAGGGAAGTAACTAGTGACAGTTGTCAGATAAATTATGTAGATGTATATGTGCAGTGTCTGTAAATTCTTTTCCGCAACGCGAAGGTATTTAATGTGTAACCGGCTTGTACACTCACCGTTTTCAAAGCCTGGTCTCAAGGCTTTGAAAACGTTTTCTGTGCTGGGATCGAATTTTATGAAATAAGACCAAAGTACAACGTGTGTTTTAATATATGCAATTTTTTTGAAAACGTTTTGTTTCTATTAAGAAGACGAAATATAGTTCGAAAATTGTCGTAGAGAGAATGTCAACAGAAAATTTTTGTTTAATTTTAATTTAGACATCTTATGCCAAATTTCGCCCAAATAATCAGATTTTTTTGGGTTGAAAGCTGTAGATCGGTCGGCACGCTGTATGATGTGTTCATTGTTTTATGCATATCGTATACAGTACGTGGAAACGTATTGAGACGAAGCGTTAGTGTCAAGCATGTTACTGTGGCGTAGTTTTACTGCGTTTGATCTTTGGGTACTCCGGGCCAATTAGTGTATACTTTACAAACCGGATATTTTAATGGTGTAAATACTGATAGCACCGTAATAAAATGCCCCTTTTTATGATAAAATAAAGATTACAGGTAAAACGTCCTGCTATTTCTCAACCCCGTTGAAGTACGACTCTGTTTTCATTAATGCAAGGGAGGTGCACCTTAGTTCTCTGACTTATAGTTCCATTTGTGTTATTGCAGGTTGCAGAGCTTCAGTCCCATCTGAAAGAGTCGCTAGACCCCATCCATGAAGCGGCTTGTCCAGCAAGCACATGAAAAACAAGAGCTGTCCTCGCCCAATCGAATAAAACAGTTCGAATATTCGTTCAGCAAGTGCCAGGGTGATTCTAGCCGCGTTTCTTCCGTGAGAAACATACGCGAAAGATTTGAAACAGGTGCTGGAAAAGGTAATGCTCTGAGAAACGGAAATTCGTATCATTATAGCAGAAGTGACAGTGTGAAATCGCGTATTAGTGACAACGGAGTTGATGCGTGTGGTGGTGATACAGTTCTTAGTGCCAAAACAAAGGTGTCAGTTATCGCGGTAGTAAACGGCACGCCCCCTGATATTGCGGTAGCAAACGGCACACTTTCCATTGGTTCGTCAGTAAATTGCAGTGATGGATCATTCATTGCTGACCATGTAGATAGTACACAGCACAAACCGAACGGATCGTCAGAACTTCTTCGACCGTCATTTGTTGGTCCGGACAAAGCACAGGACAGATTAGTGAAAAGTCAGTCATACATTGAACAACTGCAGCAGAACCTGGCCACAAAGCTGAGCACTGCGACTGTCGAGACATTCAGACACAAATACTCACCCACCCTGGACCCCCATAGTCGTAGCAAGGCTAGGCGTCCTCAGTTGATTGGCAGTAACCGAAACGAGAACAGCAATCACCATAGTCGTGAAGCTGTTGGCTCCTCTTCTCTGACTGACGGTAACCAAGCAGGCGATAGGAATAATCGACAAACGCCTGTTCCTAAAGGAAGCGTTGGGAAGGGAGATACGCCGGTGTCAGAATTTAAAAGCAGAAAATTACCGTTTCTGGGAGTAATCTTCCGTCCTGCTGATACCAGACCTACCCGTAAGCTTACGAATTCGCATAAGAACGATACTAGTATTCCTGATGGATCCGCGGACAGTGGGCAGTTTTTGAAAGGTGCAGCTCATCCTGTAGATAACGAATTGACACAGCTGAGAAGTGAGTACCGGAACAAAGATTTTGTTGATTCATCTCCTCATGTTACTTCTCAAAACGGCCTAAAGGGGGAGGTGAAAAACAGCGACTCGGTGACCAGTAAAACGACTGACAAAGATAGAGAAGCAACAGTCCAAGGTAATAATTCATCCTCTCTCACCCCTTTCAGTTGCGTGAATAATCCTAACTGTGGTAAATTATCCGACGAATCACAACAGCAGACGTACACCATACCAAAATCAGTGGATGCAGTACCTCCGCCGAAGCCAGCCAGAGTTTCTTGGACTACGAGGTTGATTCAGAAGCTCACGGAAGAGGAAGAGAAAAGGAAAACCCGATCGCAGACCAAAGTTCAAAAACCAAAGCGTATAGTGGGATTTCCACAGAAGAAGGTTAGCAAAGTCGTTAACCAGTACAAAGCCAAAGCTTCTGAGGAAAGTAAAAAAGAGACTCCATCACCTCTTGTATTACAGCCGGCGACAGAGGTTTCTGCAAAGGCTGACACGGGCAGCGACTCTGTAAAGGAAGAGACCAAGGAAAATCCTTCTGGCGTTGTGCTTGATGAAGATAGCAGGGACGGGTACGCGAACCTGGTATCTCAGTTGACAGACTCTAAGAACGAAGATAACGAGCAGGTGTCGGAGCTGAACGGAGAAGACTTGCTTTTGAAACAGGAGAGGCTGGAAGAGCTTAGAGCCACCCTTGCACGCGAAGAGTGTGGCAGCACAAGTAGTGACGACGACAGCGCCTTGTCAGCAGCAATAACGGCGTCCACGGGGAGTATCGAGGCTGGCCGGAGGAAGGAACCCAAGCCCTCAGGGATTAGGCGTCTCCTACCGCACGGCCTGTTCGTACAGAGACGCCAGCATTTGGACAGAGCAGAAGAGGACGCCGCTCTGGAACGCCTTCTGAAACACAGTGATGCCTCTCGTGTTCACCCTGCCACTAACATAGCACGACCGGTTTTAGAGACGGCGTTTCTGTCTGATTCGAACTCCAAGTTGCCAGTGAGGTCTGCCATTCGTCAGCAACAGCGGGCACAGAGTTCCTCGCCAGCATCAAGACACAAACAGACATCCCCACGGTCACGTCGCCGCCAAAAGGATGCAGACCAAAAAAGTATTCAGGAGAATGAGCAGAACTCTTCGAAAATTAGCAGTCAGACGAGATCCAAGAGCTTGAGTCCTGCAAGAGACCGTCGCAGTTCAGCGACAAATTCGACTTCCAGAAGGACAATCCCCGACACGTCTCTTGTTCTGGAAGAACGTCTCCAGCATATTCGGAGGGAGCTATCACCACCGCCAGCCAGAGATGTGAGGCCTTCCTCCACCCCTCCCACTGACAACCTGAAAAGGGTATCTCAGTCTTCAGACAAGATTTTACAGCGACAGAGAGTATACCAGAACGCACGTGGAGTGTACAGCGATACACCGGATGGTGCATATTACCATTCACCACCAATCCGAAGACGGCAGCAAAATAAGGATCCCGAAATCGATCACAAGGCAGACGATAAACAGCGGAAAGTGAGCGGTGGCAGCTCTACTTCATCTACTTCTACTATCGTGGCTGAATCGCTTCCAGTTTCAGCGTTGTCTTGGAACCCTATTTTGCTGAACTTGGAAAATCAGGCATTAAGCGGGTCGCCAGACATTAGAGAATTGCAGCAACAGAGACAGACGCAACACAGCAGCCATGACGGCCAACATTATGGCGGTTTTCAAAACATTGTTCACAGAGATAGCAGGACCGACTCACCAGACATTTATTACCATCCAAATTCAGGGTTAGCGGGGAAACCTAAACGTTTACCTGACTTATATCAGGACCCGTCTAAGCTAAGGAGTCAGCTAAGGAGTTCTACATCTGTACCATCTGGGAGGCTTTCAGCTCCTCCGGTGTCTTCGTACAACATCGAAGATTATCCAAGACGGAGAGTCATATCCCCAGAGCCACCTAGAAATCGCCAAGAATACCAACACGAACTGTCTTCCAAGAGATCATTGTCACAACCACCGAGATCGCGGCAATCTAATCATACGGCCTCAACGCAGCCTTCATTTCAACCCGCTTTACCAACCGACAAGCGATTTGTAAGTCCTGTTGCCGCTCATTTGCTTGTCACTTCTCAGTCGCGTCCTAGAGAGGCAGAGAATGCCAACAGCAAAGAAACGCAGACTGCAAGCAGTTACATGCAGCAGCAGTATCGGCAGCTGGCAGTGGGCCTGCGGAGCAATTCACAACCACATTACAAGAAGTTATCGCGCCAAGAAGTAGAGGCCTTGTATTGGGAGACACAGAAGCTGCGGCAAGGACTGTCGTCGCTGTCACAGCATATTTCGCCCAGTCCAATGCTAGGAGAAAGGTTCTTGTCCACAAGTGCACTGCCCCAGCCACCGCCTCCAGCCCATCACAGTGCCGTAAGGTCAGAGCAGAACAGTCCAATGTTTTACCAGCCAGAGGCTGTACCACGACAGCCGTTCAGGACGCAGTCAGTCCAGAACGTCGGTAGCGGTTACGGGTCAGTGATTGTAAGGCCGCAGCCGATGTACAATATTGCCCAACAGTATCAGCTGATGCAGCAGAGTCGAGCGTCAAATGACGCCAACATAAGAGTGTCTAGAGCAAGGAGCGCCTCTCCTGGTCCGAACAGCAACAGACACTTGACATCAAGAAGTTTGAGCCTGCCGCGGTCCATCCCTGTTCTAGTGATGCCAGAAGGGTCGGCACATAAGGCGAGTGACGACACAGTGGACTACTTTAAAAGAGGTGTGCCTCAGAGGAATACAATAGGTCCTATCAGGACAGCATCGCATTCGCCTCAGATCCGTCAGCTGTCAACCCCAACGATATATGAAGAATCGCCACAGAATGTAGGAGAAGATACGCGTGTTCTGTACGCGGAGCGGCAGAAGCATGGCACTAAAGTAGATGGAAGGGGCGGCAACAAAAGTAACACAGTGTCCAATAGCAAGTCGCAGAATTCTGTGGACACTGTTGAGAACCGCAGACCGCTTGCAGGTGACGCAAACGATTATAAGAAGCCCGTGGGTAATAAAAAGAATAAGAAGTCCGCATCAGAGGATCCGATGTCGCAGCAAACTTATTATCCCCCAATATTCAAACGCGGGAGTTTGATCAGCACCTCGACCGGTTCAGTTGACGGCGTTGACAGTCCGGTGTCACCCAAGCGCGTGAGCTTCATCAGTAGCTATACTGACGAACCTCGAAACTGGCCAACTCGCAATGGTCCCGCACCAGAGCCACCAACAAGGCAGCGTCGGCTGCAGAGCATGGACTCGGACGTGTTTCTGCCTTCCGAAGAGTACAGCACTTACGCCAATGTTCCTGAAGCGCCGAACCGTCCGTTGCCGCCCATACCGCGCGATGTAAACGGAACCGCGTACGGAGTGATTCTGAGAAAGAGTCGCGATGCGAAATCTCCAGCCGGCGCTGTACCAGTTGCAGCTCACAGATGGCAGCAACAGTCCGAGTCGGAGTCCGGCAGCGAGGCGGGCGAAGTTCAACGAATTCTCCAGCAGGGGGGCCACGGTCGTGGAACGTACTTCCGCTTTGCAGGTAAGATTTCTGTGATTACACAGGAAGACGAGGCAGTGTGGCGGGTTTGTAGATGGAGTGCGAAAATATTTGAATAAATGGGCCGGTAGTTTTTTGTGTGCAAGTACTGCTGTTATTTTTAAGGGCGGATGGTACGTTTACCGACAGGTTTTGTGTAAATACAAACATCTAACGAAACGAGAAAGAAGGAAAACTTAGAGTTTCACATTTCTTTGTGAGTAACACAAATAGGTGATTATTACGAAAGTGATAGATATACAATTTACGCGGTCTTATTTTGTGCAATTTTGAAATAACGCACCCATATATGTAATAATAATAAATGTGTCTTATTATACGCGTGAAAATTAACCCTTTAAAGACGAAGCGTATCTGTTTTATATAAGGACTCAGTGCGTACCGCGCTGTAAACACTCTCCACTTCGGCTATAAAAACCAATCTCTTAATGTTTTATAAGGCAAAAGTTGCTGTTTGTTCAGAGATCCGTACAAAACACATAAACGCAATGTGGGCACCACGTAGAATTTTTTAATGTTAAAAATCTGTTGGTATGTAAAGTTACCGCTAGGCTTTAAAAGGTTAAAATGCCTCGCAGTATGTTGACGCATGTATTTCTGTGGGTGTATTGGCCTTAAATATGCGCGAATCTTTGTTTTCGCTTTCGCCCTAGGAATTCAGCCCATATGCGAATCACGACCGCACTGAACACGCAGTCCTCGCTGAAATGTTACTGTGGGTTTGAAGTTGGCACAAACTTGTCCCAGCCTTACAAGATTAAGTACGAAATATTGCTTTTACATGTTACAGTTGCTAAGAAGTGCCATTAGAGATTCTTACGATTTTGACAGCGACGAAGGAGCGGACGTCTTGTAGTTTTGTTGAGAGCGCACTTTCCGTGCTGTCTGTAGTTTGACACATGTATAATATTTATTTATTTTGTTTCTATTTAGTATGAACCGCAGGTTGGCCGACCTTGCGAGAACACCAGGCTGTTGTAGTGAACAGTCCACTATAATTATGTAACAGTCAGTTACCTAGAAGTGTTTACCTAGGCACTCTTCTTACCAATATTTACGGTAGTACTGCGTCGTCCACCTCTCCTCACTGTGCTACTTTTTTTTTATTTGGCTGTCCCACTTTCATTAAACATTATACAAAAAATTTAGCACGTTCGTGTTTAGTTATGACGACGCCATGTTCCCCTTATTACGGTAATTGTTATTACGTAGAATTGGCCATTACGAATGTAACATGATATCAAAGCACTAATTGAACCAGTTTCACAGTATCCTGTTGTGTAACTGAATGCAATTCCCCGGGCAATGGTGACGTCCGCATGCTAACAACATTATTGTAGTTTCCATGTTTTGTTTTATGTCTTCCGAAGTAGAGTATTGTGTGAGTAATTTTGATATGTAAATGATACCCTTTTGTGTTTACATAGAATACTGAAGGTAAAAAAGGTACGATGATATGGAGGCATATAAGGGACGGACACAAGTTATAGATTACGTTCCAGTTTCGTACCTCAAAACTGTACAGGAATTAATTATTCGAACACTGTAGGAAACTTCCGGCCTGTTGTTACAAAGAGATTTATTTTGAATGAGGTGGAGCAACTGTCATTTCACCCACAATATTAAGCCTTTAAAGACGAAGCGTATCTGTTTCATATAAGGACTCAGTGCGTATCGCGCTGTAAACACTCTCCACTTCGGTTATAAAAACCAATCTCTTAATGTTTTATAAGGCAAAAGTTGCTGTTTGTTCTGAGATCCGTACAAAACACATAAACGCAATGTGGGCACCACGTAGAATTTTTTAATGTTAAACCTGGTGGTATGTAAAGTTACCGCTAGGCTTTAAAAGGTTAAAGACGAAGCGTATCTGTTTTATATGACTCAGTACGTACTGCGCTGTAAACACTCTCCACTTCGGTTATAAAAACCAATCTCTTAATGTTTTATGAGGCAAAAGTTGCTGTTTGTTCTGAGATCCGTACAAAACACATAAACGCAATGTGGGCACCACGTAGAATTTTTTAATGTTAAACCTGGTGGTACGTAAAGTTGCCGCTGCGCTTTAAAAGGTTAAACTGTCCTTAAATGAAACTTTGTAAAAATGTGCGAGTGATCGAGGTGGGCCCGTTGAGCTGCCGGCCAATTGAGTACTGCAGTTACCAGTAACAGCATCTTAAGTTTTGCTTTTGGTATGTTCATTTAGGGACCGGGACGCAGTGTTGGTGCGTTTGTAATGTGAGTTTAATTGAATGTCTGTAAATTGTACATGCAGTATTAGTGTCTGAAGTTTCAGGCTTTCCGGGACGTGACGCCGTGCAGTTAACGTATTTTATGCTGAATGGGAGGAACTTGATGCCTCCAACGTCATGGTTCAAGAATACTTTAAACGTCATCAGCACCGCTGTGAGAACCTAAAATATCGCACAGTGTCTGTGTGTAAAGCGGTCAGTTTATTTGGCGCAGCCCGTTAAAGTCACGGGGGAGGGGAAGTGTTTCTATTAACATGCCACGTTGAGCAGGAAGTCTGTCTGTCACGGTTGTATGCATGATGTAAGATATGCAATAGGTGGCGTCTGTAGACGGTATTGGGTTCAGCTTCATGGTGGTGTTGAGTTTAAGTCCCCGAAATTCTCGCTCCAGTTGCAGTTTGCGGACAGCGAACCTAATTACTGGAATAGAAATGCTGGCCGATCCCAGTGGTCGCGAGGTCTAAGGTGTAGGTCTGCGGCCGAGCGCTTGCTGGGATCGTGGGTTCGAATCCCACCGGGGGCATGGATGTTTGTCTCTTGTTAGTGTTTGTGTTGTGAGGTAGAGGTCTCTTCGATGGGCCGATCCCTCGTCCAGAGGAGTCCTACCGACTGTGGTGTGTGTGTCTGAGTGTGATCAAGTGAAAATAACCTCGACACCTGCTGTGAGTAGGTAGAAGTCAGGACTACGGACGGACGAACGAAATGCTGGCTACTGCGAATAATTACGTGATTCAATATGCGGAGCCGTATTGGCCGAGCTGGGGACGGTCCAGTGCTTAGTTTAGGCCCATATGAGTAGCCATACTAAAACATACAGTTTCGACAGGGTTCACTTGACTTGTTAATAGGAGAGAGGAGGGTGGGGTGCTTGTTAGCATTGTGTGGCAGCGGTGTTGCCCCTCTCTGTAAGTAGTGTACAGTTGTATAGTGAGGTAGCTGCCAGTTAGCTGTGGAACGGCAGGTTGTAGTGTTGTATTGTAACGTGTGGTTTTGTCGTATGAAGTGCTTCAGCACCGAAGTTTGGAAGTGCGTGATATTTCTGTGACCTGCCGGGCACTGCGTGGTATGGTTTTGTTTGTACCTTGTTTGAGAACGTTTAATGTGTTGAAGATTAACGCGAATTATATTTAAAGATACAGTTCGTACCGCGCAGTAAACTCACTGTCTTGGTTATAAAAACCAGTCCGTTAATGCTGTATAGGGAAATAATCGCTGTTTGTTCTGAGATCCACACAAAACACATAAATACACTGTACGGGCAGAACGTAGAATTTGTGAATGTTAAACCTGGCGGTACATACAGTAACCACTGGGCTTTAGGTGTGTACATATAGATTCAGTCCGTACCGCGTAGTAAACACACTCCGTCTAGGTTATAAAAACCAGTCGGTTAATGCTGTATAGGGAAATAATCGCTGTTTGTTCTGAGATCCACACAAAACACATAAATACACTGTGTGGGCAGAACGCAGAATTTGTGAATGTTAAACTGGCGGTACATACAGTAACCACTGGACTTTAGGTGTGTACATATAGATTCAGTCCGTACCGCGCAGTAAACACACTGTCTTGGTTATAAAAACCAGTCAGTTAATGCTGTATAGGGAAATAATCGCTGTTTGTTCTTCTGAGATCCACACAAAACACATAAATACACTGTGTGGGCAGAACGCAGAATTTGTGAATGTTAAACTGGCGGTACATACAGTAACCACTGGACTTTAGGTGTGTACATATAGATTCAGTCCGTACCGCGCAGTAAACACACTGTCTTGGTTATAAAAACCAGTCAGTTAATGCTGTATAGGGAAATAATCGCTGTTTGTTCTGAGATCCACACAAAACACATAAATACACTGTGTGGGCAGAACGTAGAATTTGTGAATGTTAAACCTGGCGGTACATAAATTAACCACTGAGCCCTGAAGGGTCAGTAGGGCGTGACTTTTTTGGGTTCTGAACCAGTAATTTGCTATGTCGAGAGGATTTGTTTACATAAGAGACCAGACAGACCTACAAATTACAGATGTTTGTGTGGACACAACAAATTGGGCAACTTGTCTGTTGGCCGCTTTTGATGTTAGCGGTGTTGGTTTATCGGGTTCAGCCATACTGACACATTTTGGTGTGACCGGCCCATTCGATCGTTACTAAAGTGGTGTCTTCTGCTTTCCTTTCTCCTGTGTAATGAAATATGTGCATTTATACGTGGGGGACGAAATTGGGATTATTAGTGAGGCAGTTTCTAGAAATCACCGTCGTCCGGGACACTGCGCCGTGTAATTTGAAATGTGACGCCGTGTACCTTTCTCCCAGAAACCGCGAGAGCCGCATATCTGAGTTACCAGAAACCTGAAGACCGTCTCACGTTGTTTTGTTTCGACTTTGCTGTCAAGTAAACCTAAAGCTGCTGAATTGCCTGAAGGCGTGTGGGGGGATTGGAGGTAAAGCGCCTTGCTTCTTTAACTCGACTTTAGATATAGCTGAGTAGACGGGCTACCTAAGCACAATGGTTTCTGGGGCTACCAAGAACCCGGAATTTAAGCATAGCAATTTTTGTGCCATTTTCCTTTACCGTGACGGTGACGTTTTGTAAAGGTTTGCTTGCGCATGGTCGCAGATCGTTGGTGTGGTCAGTGTGTGTTCAGACTATCACAGATGGTTCGTTGACTGACCCAAAAAATAATTACATCGGTCGGGATGCACGTCACAGTGTGGTAATTTGATGGGCCTTGTCATGACTTCAATCAGCGCGGCTTGCTCCCCGCGGTGGGCAGTTTTCTAACCAAGGCCCGTAATACATCTCGTAACTTAGGCAACGTAGAATGAATGGTCTTATAACAGGTAAAGGTAAATGGGAAGCTGGGCGAGACGTATAGGGGGATTAGAGGTGTAGCACCACTCATTGTTCGGCGCTGTATATATAGGTTAGTGGTTAACATCAAACCCAGGCAGCTTTACCCCCGGAAAATAATCCCGGTCGTCGTTGAATAGGAAGCTGGGTGGGCCCCACAGCCGATTTAGACATTTTGGAGGAAAATCTCTAACGCCTGCCGGGATTTGAACCCCGGACTGTCCAGTCTGTAGACAAGTTAGTATACAGACTATGCCGTTCCGGCGAAACATGAATGGTTTTATTTGAAGTAATTTTGTTTGTGGTATTCTGAGGGTCTGTACTGTCTAACACACCAGGTAGGTGCAATTGTAACGCGCTTGAATTTTATTTCAGAGATGTCTGCTTCTAATCCTGGCCGGCGCACCGCATATCGTGGCGGTTTAACCCTTTAAAGACGAAACGTGTGTGTTTTATATAAGGACTCAGTGCGTACCGCGCTGTAAACATTCTTCTTCTTGGTTATAAAAAACGGTCTTCTAATGTTTTATAAGGCAAAAGTTGCTGTTTGTTCTGAGATCCGTACAAAACACATAAACGCAATGTGGGCACCACGTAGAATTTTTTAATGTTAAACCTGGTGGTATGTAAAGTTACCGCTAGGCTTTAAAAGTTTAATTGACTGTCGGGCACATACGGGAGACCGCCGCCATTTTGCATTTCGAGTAGCTTGTACTGAGCGAGTGAACTGTGAAAATGTTTTCATCATAGGCAGTAGCAACTCGTCGCTCGGTAAGAAATCTTACGCATGCGCATTTGTCGCGTTCCTAGCAGGGATCATCTCCTTTGCGGTGACCTGTACGCAGTCCGCGTGTCTTAAATGAAAAGGAATCAACGTTCCGCCGTCTGCTGTCTGACTCTCAATCGCTGTACCACGTTGTGTCCTAACCCAGAAGGCTGCCAGTTTAACCCTTTAAAGACGAAGCGTATCTGTTTTATATAAGGACTCAGTGCGTATCGCGCTGTAAACACTCCACTTCGGTTATAAAAACCAGTCTCTTAATGTTTTATAAAGCAAAAGTTGCTGTTTGTTCTGAGATCCGTACAAAACACACAGACGCAATGTGGGCACCACGTAGAATTTTTCAATGTTAAACCTGGCGGTACGTAAAGTTACCGCTAGGCTTTAAAAGGTTAAATTGTGACTAGGTTGCTGGCTGGAAGTTCGAGAACTCGTGGTTCGATTTCCCACCAGGAACAAGACGTGTTATCTCCAGAATGTCCGGACCGGCCGTGGGGCTCCATCCAGCTTGCTATTCTACTTGTGCAGGGGACTCTTTCCTGAGGGTAGCGCGGCCAGAGCGTGAAGCTGACCACTCATTGCCATTTAGTGTTGAGGCAAAGAATGAGTGCAGCTGTACTTCCATTTCTTGTGCCTTAATGACGTGGGAACCTCAGAAACTTGGTGTGTAGTTTAATTCTTTGAAGTCGGTCTCTCACACTGAGGGAGGAACATAGGCTGAGGGTGTTTTTGAATAGGGTGCTGAGGACGATATGTCGGTCTGGAAGGAAGTAAGAGAAGACTACATAACAAGGAGCTTTACGATCTGTGCTCTTCACCAAATATTATTCGGGTGATAAAATCAAGAAGAATGAGGTGGGCTGGGCATGTGGCACGTATGGAGGGCAGGAGAGATGCATATAGGATTTTGGTGCAGAAACACGAAGGAGAGAAATCACGTGGAAGACCAAGACGGGGCTAAAGCAGTCCCATTACAGGCCTGGACAGGCCCTGAGGGTTCCAGGAGGTTGAGGCTCCCAGATTTCTAGACAGTCGGCACATGAAGGTGGTAAGGTTGTCAGCCTTACGCACCGGCCGCCTTAACCCCCTGGGAAATATTCCTGGTACTCATTTCTGTTAGAGGCTGAGTCGACCCCAGGGCCATAGTGCGACCGGAAGGATTATGTCAATGAAAAATTCTAATGACACCATCGGGAATCGAACCCGCGACCTTCCGTGCCCACTAGAAGTAGGTGGCAGGATAATATTAAAACGGATATTAAGGAATTGTAATGTGAGGAAATTGATTTCGCCTGTTTCCCTATAGGGATAAGTAACTGTGAAGTGGACAGTTGACCGTTGATAAGATGCAGGGAAGTTATTGACAGGCTGAAGAGGTTTTAGAGAACTGTGCTGCATGGAGTTGGTTGGGTGGGTAGTTAGCCAAATTCGATTTAGGGAATCGTCTTTCAAACCTCAGTTGGTTTGACTGTAACATCCCAGTATGTGTATATATAGCTAACAGTTCTGGGATCTATCCGATTCCTACAAGAATGATTTACGCCTATGTACATGGTATACACAAAAGAACGGTGCGGTTTCAAAAGTTTATATACTCACAAATATAAACTACATGTTCGGCGACTGAATCACAGTGTCCTGTCTTCTTGTTTTTTTTAATGTTACTAATTTATTTTTCAGAATTCTAATGTACTAGTCATCAGCTGATTTCAGTGGCAGATTTCGGCGGAACGGCGAGTCACGTAAAACTTCTGATATCATCGTGTCTACAAAATCTGTGTTTTTTTAAATTCCGTTTGTTTGGAGGGGTGGGGTGGGGTGGGGTGGGTTGTTTGGGGATGGTTGTAACTCCGCACCTCCCCGCCCCCCTCTTGGATGCGCCCCTGACTCGATATGTTTCGTATTACCTGAAAAGGATGGACATGGCGAAGGTGCGAAGCTGTCAGATTGTGTTTTGTTAATGAAAGGTATTCAAACCTTGCCGTGTACGATCTCGCCTGGCTTTGTTGCTTTCATAAAGGAACGAATTTACTCCCGGGGGTATTGAATTGCAATAATAGTCGTATGGAAGATTCGTTGTCTTTTTGTTCGTGTAGCATTGAAATTCAGAACGTGAGAGATAGGAGTCTGTACTCAGAATACGCGGTCAGGTTGGCATTTCACTTGTTTTCTGCGTTTTATCGACGTAACTCCAAGTCGACGACCGAGCGACGTATAAAGTTACTCCAGATACATAATTTATTTATACAGAGTAGAAGGAACTTTCCTTTGTACTGCTCTAAGCGTCACCTCGCGTGGAGGCGGTGCAAGGACGTGACCCCAACTCGTTAACTGATAAAATTCGTTGACACTTCTTTTGTCTGCACAGATAGGTTGGTGAAAAGTGGCGGCAGAACTGTCACCGTGCATCCCATGAGGGCGTATGGGGGGGGGGGGGAGCAGAGGTATAAATGCACTTATTGTTGACCTCAGCAATGGGTGGTCGTGAGTGGTCAGATTCAGGCTCCAGCCGATTTACTCCCGGGGAAAGAGTTCCCGGTGCTCACTGAACAGGAAGCTGAGTGGTCCCCAAAACTGACGTGGACGTCTTGAAGAACAGAAAACTCTCTTGTGCCCCTCGCGAAAGGAGTCCCGGATCCCACGGCCCGTGGCGTTGTAGGTATCTCTGTACCGCTAGTCAGACTCTGAGGCGGTAGTGCAGTCTCTAACCTTTTATTGTACAGTGTAATGAAGTGTTGTTGCTAATGTTGGTTCATCATTCATTATGTCGTCTGCTTTAGGACAGGTTCACAGCTCCTTCCACAGCGAGTTCTCCACGGGGTGCGATCTATTGCTTCCTCTTTCAGTTTCCAGTATCTTCTCTTTTCCTTATTATCATCTAGTAGCGGCTAACGCCTTCTTCCTTGTCTTTCCGTCACATATCCTTCCCTCTAACTTCCCTTCAATCACGTGTTTTAGAATGCAGTTCCTACGCAAGATGTGACCAATCCAGTTAGCCTTCCTTCTTTTTACTGTATGTACGATATCCCTCTCCCCCTTGACTCTGTGTAATACTAATTCATTTCCCACACGATCGGTCCAACTGATCTTCTCCAGCCTTCTCCAGCACCACATTTCAAAACTTCCCAGGTGTGTCTCATTTGCTTTCCGCAGTGTCCAGTTTCAGCACCATACAAAGCTGTGCTCCAGACGTAGCACTTTACTAGTTTGTTCTTCAAATTTAAGTCCAATTTGCTGGTGAGATGTGGATATTGGAGGCTGTATACAAACCCCTGTTTAGCGCCACTGTTTGCTCGCCGCAATTCCTGGCGATATATCGAGGGTGGCGGTAAATCGAAGTACTGTGTAACAGGGATTTTTTGTTGATAGACTGTCGTGGGCACTTGAAACACTGGAAGGATTGTAATGCGTTGAAAGGAGTAATGCTGTAGATGCTGGACAGAAAACATCTTCCATTGGTTGATAAAGTAATTTTGCAGATGGATTGGGACTGCCATTTTGCTTGCATGTGTGATGAGGGCACTTTTTCTTAGTGGGTTGAAGGGTGACGTAGGCCATGATACAATTCAGACGTTTCGGGTCACACGTTTCTTATACGTATTCGCCTGTTGGCGAGATTGTATGGGAACAGTGAGTGAATGGATGGAGCTGTACCTCCACTCGAACTGTAACGGTGTGGACCTCATGAATATTGATCAGCAGTACTGCCAGCTTGTACTGCGACGTTTCGTGTAAAGTTGTGAAGTGCATTGAACTGTCGTACGGTGACATTGACGGGTTGTCGAGTTACACGAGTACTTAACCCTTTAAAGACGAAGCGTATGTGTTTTATATAAGGTCTCAGTGCGTACCGCGCTGTAAACACTCTCCACTTCGGTTATAAAAACCAGTCTCTTAATGTTTTATAAGGCAGAAGTTGCTGTTTGTTCTGAGATCCGTACAAAACACATAAACACAATGTGGGCACCGCGTAGAATTTTTTAATGTTAAACCTGGTGGTACGTAAAGTTACCGCTAGGCTTTAAAAGGTTAATAAGGAAGAGCCGTGTGGACTGGCAGAGGGTTTGCGGTGTTGCATGTCCGAAATACAAAGTCCAGGCCGGTTATAACGACATCGGTTTATGCGACGCCTCGTCTATAGCGTCAGATATTCTGTGGTACCAATTGATTCCTCATTGTTAACCGTAACATTACACTACTCGGTTATAACGACACTCGTTTATAACTCTAAGTAACTAACTCAATGGAGCAGAGGCCTTCTTGAGAAGCTAACAGTTTCTCAGCTAGTCAAGAAGTTCCCCGCATTTTATGGAACCCGAAGGTTCATTACCGCATTCATAAGAGCCCCGCCACCTGTCCCTATCCTGAGCCAGCTCAATCCAGTCCATGCCCACCCATCCCACTTTTTGAAGATCCATTTTAATATTATCCTCCCATCTACGCCTGGATATTATGCTACGAATCAGACCAACAAGCACTCGTTTATAACGACACAAAATATTCAGTGCCCTTCATGACGGTATAACCGAGTTCGACTGTATTTTAAATGATACATAACCCTGCACTGAGCAATAAGGTGTGATATCAAAACACAGCAAATGCACATAAATGTATGAAAGTGTGTTATACACACTGTATGCCTCCTACATGTTTCGGCCATTTATGTGGCCATCTTCAAGGAGGTTCATGACAATGGCTACATAACATCGAAATCTTACATAAGTTAGTGGAACCCATGCATAGACACATGATGTCAAATTGTTGTTAATTTTTTAAGTTAATTTTTTATATGTCTGCATTGGTTCTGATACTTCTGTAATATTTCGTTGTATGTATATTTTGTAATGCACTTCTCTGAAGATGACCACCTGAGTGGTCGACACATGTATAAAGTATACAGTGTGTATAATACACGTTCGTGCGCTTAACGCGCATCCGAACAATAAATTTGCGGAATTGCCAGCGTGTAGCGTGTTTATGGCCCCCGATACCGTAAGTTACTGCATTGATTGTGTCTGTCACGCGTATCGCTGTGCCCATTTGTCAAGACGACGCCCAAATTGTGCCACTTGCAAACCAATGTCGATGGTGACGGGCCGATTGTGTTCCGCCAACCTCTCTGTAGAAGGCTGTGGCGTGTCTGTACCAGTCGGTACATTTTTTTTTTTGCAATGGCGCAAGAGGCCTCCAGTGGGCCAGGGCCTCCTCATTGTTGAGGCTTCACACGATCACACTCAGACACACACCACACTCGGTAGGACTCCTCTGGACGAGTGATCGGCCCGACGCAGAGACCTCTACCTGACAACACACGACACTCACAACAGACAGACATCCATGCTCTCGGCGGGATTCGAACCCGCAATCACAGCAAGCGAACGGCCTAAGACGCATGCCTTAGACGCGCGGCCACTGGGATCGGCGCCAGGTGTCCGTATATTTCGCAAAAGATGGAGGAGCCACCTCCAAATTCTACGCGCCAGAATTGTGACATGACCTGTGAACCTCACTGTTATCTGGCGTTTTCTGCTCGATTCATGTGACCCGATACACGTTTTTGTATGCAAGTGAATGAACTGCAGTAATTATGCTGAAAATATTAGGCGTTACCGCACACAGTATAGTCGCTTGGGCGGCCAGACGCGTGTGATCTGTCACACGTGGTTTACAAGTATACACAGTGCTGTTATCTGTGACGCGTGTTTATGTGCCGAAACACCGGAACCAAAAATTCTAGCAAGAAATTACGGATGTTAATAGACAATTGATTTTACAGAATTTCGCTGATTTGCCGCCCTCACTGCAGTTTCCATGAAAACCGGGGTTAACGATTAGTTAATGAGAACGTGTTAGAAAAGAAGCAGTTTCCATGGAAACGAGTTCGAACATTTTTTTTTTGTGCAAAAGGGCGTGATTCACTCACAAACGAAGGTTATTAGCCTTTTAAAGCCTGGCGGTAACTTTACGTACCACCAGGTTTAACATTAAAAAATTCTACGTGGTGCCCACATTGCGTTTATGTGTTTTGTACGGATCTCAGAACAAACAGCAACTTTTGCCTTGTAAAACATTAAGAGAGTGGTTTTTATAACCGAAGTGGAGTGTTTACAGCGCGGTACGCACTGAGTCCTTGTATAAAACAGATAACGCTTTGTTTTTAACCTTTCAAAGCCTAGCGGTAACTTTACGTACCACCAGGTTTAACATTAAAAAATTCTACGTGGTGCCCACATTGCGTTTGTGTGTTTTGTACGGATCTCAGAACAAACAGCAACTTTTGCGTTATAAAACATTAAGAGATTGGTTTTTATAACCGAAGTGGAGAGTGTTTACAGCGCGGTACGCACTGAGTCCTTATATAAAACAGATACGCTTCGTCTTTAAAGGGTTAATACACAGGAAATTACCGTCGTCGCCGCCCACTTTATGCAGGGTATTTAACAATTATACCTTAAACAAAACATGTTTGTACGTTACGTAGTGTTGCAGCTGTTCTGTAATTGCACTTTACGGTACGTGTAATTCTATTCCCCATTTAAATCAAACCAACAAATGCGCAAACTGTTGGGGACAGATATATTTCAGCTTATCACCTATATATATGTTTCGGTAATCAAATTACCATCTTCAGAGGACATCGAATGTCACAAGCACTGCGTGCGTCTAATCACTGTATGGTTCCACATTCAAGCATCTTCCCATGTCAAAGTTGAAGGCAATTTACTGTACCTCGAGTCATTACAGATAAAGTGACGCGGTATACAGAGTGTAACATGTATACAGGTCGCTTATAAAACATTAGAAGTTAAAATACTGATACTAAAGTGTTATAATAATACGGCTGTCTATGTATGTAATTGGTTGCCAAAAATTTTTAGGGGGATAATATGGAAAAAATATATATGTATCGCCAGTTTGTGCACGTGTTGGTGTCATTTAAACGTATTACATTACGCACGGTGTACAGAACATAAAATTTGTTATTTCCCATGTTGAATGTTCTGTACTTTCACATTAGCACTTCCTGCAGCATGTGTGCGATGCCCAATATGGTTGTTTTTGATAGTTCCTTGATTTCGTGCTTTACCGATGAGTTTCTCGGGCATTTTCTGAATGACACTGACATACCCGTAACACTTGGTGCAGTTCTGTTTCCTGTCTTTTTTTTTACTTCTCTCCCGGTTGCCGTGGGGGTGTGAGGCAGTCATGCGTGGTGGCTGAGCTAGCGGCTTCAGTGGACCGCAGACTGTAACTGGGTACCGGGTCTGCCAGTACACGAAAACTCGCCATTTGAAGTGAGACCTCCGACGGTTGTGAAGTGAAATTTAGGACCACCACCTGGATTTTTTTTCGGCCCCAAGTTGAGGGGTGTAGTGCTCCAGGGTTGAAGGCTATCGATTATATCCTCTCGCAGGGGCCCTCGTGACGTCACCCTCCACTATCTCGTGATGCTGTGCTCCAGCAGCCAGAGATCTGTGACTTTGCAAAGGATTTGGCGTCCAAGTCGTGCTGGTGCTTGTTTTGTGGTGCTGTGCAAGGTCTCTAACCCAGATAAGGGCCCTAGTGCTTTTTTCCTGTTTAATTTTGTATCATATAAGTCCGTGAACGCGAGGGTAGTGTGGAATTGGTTTGCGAGGCTGCGAGTCCTGTCGAACATAATTACAGATTTTGATTAATGGGGGGATGCTTTCGTTCGTACCCTCCCATTATAGGCACTGGTCATTGTTATGGTCATTATCTGGTGCTGGGGGGGTGGCTGTGATGTGGAGGGCTGATGAGGTTATTGTTCGTTTATTTCGAAAACAAATGTGTAACAAAAATGTGTGAATTTTTGATGCGCCGATGATTGCTGTATATAGAGTTATATTGAGTTTGGCTGGACTGCACTTGAAGTTTATGTATTCTGCAATGCAGTGCCGTAATTAATCTGGCAGAAGCTGTTGGTCATACGCGTCATATCAGATGCTTTTGTTATCTCGAGTGCTTAAATGACATAAGGAACTAAAATTTGTCTAGTCCGCCTGCCCGCAGAAATGTGTCATGAACTAAAATTTGTCTAGTCCGCCTGCCCGTAGAAATGTGACATGAACTAAAATTTGTCTAGTCCGCCTGCCCGTAGAAATGTGACATGAACTAAAATTTGTCTAGTCCGCCTGCCCGTAGAAATGTCAAGTGTATTCTCCTGCACTTGCTAGAATAAAAACTTGTGAAGGGAACGAACTTTGTGGTTGTTCTGATGGGTTGTGGTGCTTTGTTTAACGACACTGTTCATTGCGGTGATTATATAGCATCGGTGGAGTACATGAATGAAAATAGGAGTATTGGAGGTTAATGCAGTAATGCGGATGGAGGAAAACAAAAGTATTCGGTGAAAGACGCCTGTCCCACTGCCACTTTGCCTGCCATAAGTCCGTTGTAGTTTGTTCTGCTGATTTTTCTATCTGTGACTCTCTAGGTGTAGACTATGACCACGGAAATGGACGCCCTCTGAACAAATTAGAATCACGTGACTGCTGTATGTGCAGTAAACGTTACGTTTCCATTCATAAATGCAATTAATTACGGGATTTATTGATACAGCGAAGTGTTCTTTTATCTGTGAGTTGGCGTGGAGACCCACAGAACACGTGCGCGTGTGCTTAGATATGAAGAAGGCGGTTTTGTGTTGTTATGTAAGTTCAGCGTCGAATTCGTGTTTTTTTGTTGAAATATTTGTGTGTCGTCACTGTGTCACAGTGGAACGTGTAGGTGCTTCAGGTTAGGGTGCATTGCCCAGTGCTGCTTTCTGTCGTTCCGGAGGCGCAATTTAAAGCGGGGGGGGGGGGGGGGAAGGGGGTAATTCTGTGTGTAAGCAACGCCAGTGCAGTGTGCAAACTCGCTTACATTTGTACGGAATTGCATTGCTGGTACTATTTGCTGAATGACTGATCAATAGTTGGCACGAGCGTAAATGTTCCGGGAAATGTATTAATTTTTAATTTGTGAAGCGGTGGATGTTAGGAAGCATAGTAATGTGTCATACAACTGTTTGCTGTGCTTTTAATCTTCGTGTTTTTTCCGTTAGTTTGAAGAATTCGAATAACTTCATCATATCAGACCGAATGGAAGAAGAACGAATTTTTTTTAACGATATGATGTGTGTTTGAGGTTATGTTACCTGTGTGACTTTGGGCTGTGTTCCGTTTTGCTTCTGGTATTTCTATATTTATCACTGGCCGTACAATTAATACTCAGTAATTAAGCAGTTTAGATATTAACCCTTTAAAGACGAAAGGTAATCTGTTTTAGATAAGGACTCAGTCCGTACCGCGCTGTAAACACTCTCCACCTCGGTTATACAAAATCAACCACTTAATGCTGTATAGGGAAATAATCGCTGTTTGTTCTGAGATCCACACGAAACACATAAATACACTGTGTGGGCAGAACGTAGAATTTGTGGATGTTAAACCTGGCGGTACATAAAGTAACCGCTGGGCTTTAAAAGGTTAATTTAATTTGTTGTTGCGTGTGTTGATAATTTTTGTGGTGAAAGTGAAGTTATTTGAGTGCAAAAAATTTTTCCGTCGTTTCCTAAGGTCGTCAAATTTAAAATTCGAGGTAGAAGTGTTTTTCATTGCTCCGTAATCTCTTTTTAACACATCGATCCGTATAGGGTTAATGTGGCGAATTGGGGGGTGTTTATAGGTTATTTGTGACACATCCCCTGTCATAGAAAACTTGTCGTTATACTCCAGACAGTTTAAAGTAAGGGCAAGACCAAACTTACCCATATTTATACTCCGGATCACTTTTGGATGATGTTTAGTCTGGCGTAGCTTGTTGGGTATATCTCTTTTAGCTTGTAATTTAGTGCCATCTGTCGTCTGGTTGTGTTTAATGCAGTGTTCCCTTTTGTTCGGGTTTAGTGCGGTGTATGTTTTCGCTTATTTTCTGTTCCATGTTTCTTTTTTGCTTATGTTTAGTGATACATATCCCATTTTGTTCCGTATAGTGACACGCATCTTTTTGTCCATTGGACGTGTAAATTAGACGTAATGCTAGTTCGTGTTACTCAATTGAGGGGCGCATAATTTCATTCGGTTTTCCAAAGAAGGAAGCCGGAAGGAGATCTGTATTTCTTGCTGTTAAATGTTTAAGAAACCAAAAGCAAAGATTGTAAGAAAAGTTAATTGTTGTATTTTATACGTAGAGCTAGTCTGACGTGGCAAATTTGTACATACGTCGTGCTGTTTTTAATGGAATAGGCTTAACATTTCACTGCTCCTTAATACTTCATCACGGGAATGTTGGCAGCCCTGGTTGTCAGTATGTACTACGAGGTTGTTACGTAATTTTAGATAGGTCAAGTAATCCGATTTCCTGCCGAAGATAATTGCTGTCCGTCTGTTGCAGAAAATAGTTTGTAAGCATACAGTGCGGAGTTGCCTAGTGGGGGTCCACGGGAGGGGGAGGATAGCCAGGAAATGGAACAGCACGTGAATTGTTCATTTCTGCATGTCCGGAAGTTTGAATGAGTACCAAGTTCTTACATAATATTGTGAAATATCGCATTATTTTTGGGCTTACGGAATTCCGGGTTATTTTTGGGTGCAGTGAGTACCTGATTATTTTTAGGTTTCGTAAGTGCCAGATTACTTTTTAGGTTTACCAAATACCAGATTATTTTTAAGAGTACCGAGTTCCAGGTTTTGTAAGTACCAGATTTTTTAGGTTTGCTAAGTACCAGGTAATTTTTAGGTTCACTGAATACCAAGTAATTTATAGGTTCACTTGAGTATCAGGTTAGGTTTAGGTTCACTAAGTGGCAGGGTTTTTTAGGTTTCCTGGTTACCTGTTTATTTGTAGGTTTACTGAGTACCAGCAGGTTTGTTCCTGGTTTGTTTGACGACTGTAATCAGATTGTAAGCGTCAGTTGATTGGATAAGATTAAATGGGAAAGGATGTGAAAGGAAGTGGTTGTGGCCTATTTAAGGCGTTATTCTGGCATTTATCTGGAGGAATTGACGAAATCTACGTTATGTAGCCAGGATAACCCGTGCTTCAGGAGAGTCTAACGTTGTACCTCCCAAATATTAGAACGAATTAACTTTGTGCGGAAGAAACTCGCATGGATTCACTGGCCAGCGAGTTGGTTCGCTTTTATAATTAATCTAGGCGAGTTTAAAAAACTGCTAGTGAACTCGCTGGGGAGTGGCGTGTAAAGTAGCCCCGCGTAATCAACGCCTTACAGATGATGTGAAGTGTAACGGATTGCCTCAAGGTAACGTTTAAGGGGCGACTTTTGTGGTAACGGTGATGCATAGTTTTGCTGCATAACACGAGGGGCTGTATTGGAGGTTCGTGTATTCTGCACTTCTGCGCCTGCGGGGTTCGCTGGGATTGATCTCTTAGGGACAGGCAGTTGGGGTCCCTTGACGAAGTGAATGAGGTTAGGTATCGTATGATGATGTTAGAATGACCATGAACAGTGGCGTCGCATGTTGGGAGCTATGTACCGCGTGTTGTTTTGTGAGCACCGGCTGTGGTTGGGGGAGTCGGCCACTCCTCGTGTCACGCCCGGCCGAACCATAACATGTAAGGTCGGTTCGTGGCTGTTTATAAAACACCCTGTATTATGTGGAACGATAGTGAGTTAAGCCTTGAATATATTTGACCTGTAGGCCTAAGGCCTGGAGGTTAATCGCAGCCTCGTAACAAGCAGGTAACCTGATTCGCAGTTCCGTCCGTGGTGAAGTCTGGTATTGCGGAGGATGTGAAGTGCAATCTGTTAGCAAAAACATCGACTGAGAGAAATGCTGATACGCTGGAAAAAGGACAAAGGAGCGTCTGCCAACTCCGGCAGCAGCAAGAGTTCAACCAAGAAGAAACGCAAGTTCGGCCGTGAAGGTAAGGTGGCTGTGAAGTTACCATGTTTCAGACTGCTTGCTTGATTTATTTGGAATTTCGTGTTGGCGGTGTTGACCTCTATGAAGAGTTGGTGCGTGGTTTCTCGGACATATGTTCTTACAGCGGTGCTGATGAATATTCCAATCTTCAGGGATTCCGCATCGTGCCGGTTGGTACAAAGGTACCAACGGTTTTGGAGTTTGCTTTCATCCTTCTTCAGTGTAGTCCTTTCTCGACTACCCTTAAGATGGACTGCCCTGAAGATGGAAGTAGCAGACCGCTGCGAAACTTGTGTACCTTTGTGATAATGTAGGCTGGGTAATCGTAGGTTATTTGGTGTCGTTATAAACGAGTGTTGTTGTAACCGAGGAGTATAATGTGGTTAACAGTGACGAATTAACTGGTACCACAATATCTGACGCTATAGGCGAGGTGTCGTATAAACCGAGGTAGTTATAATCGGATTCGACTGTATTGAAGAAACGCTTTTTCTGCCGAGGAGTTGGTTGGATCATGTTTCAAGGTAGTGTGAACAAATTTGATTTGAGGACAGTTGCAGCAATGACTGGCGTTGCTGTCCTCACGAATAATTTTTTTCCGCCCATACGCTCTGTTACGAACGGATTTTGATGAAACTTCGTACCGGCCATCATCAAGAAAATTCCTATCAGAATTTTAATTATGTTCTGACTCCAACAGCACTGGTGGTCACAATTGTGACCAGGCGTCACAATTTTTAAACAATTCAGGCGCCACCTCAAAATTCTAGGCACCAGAAGGGTTGAAGCAAGTGTCTTACTGAGGACCCACAGATATTCTGCGCTGTTGTCCAGAAAATTGGGGCACACGGTGGCGCAGTTGGTTGACGCACTGCGCTGCAAGCCGGAAGGTCGCGGGTTCGATTCCAGATGGTATCAATGGAATTTCTCATTGACATAATCCTTCCGGCTGCTCTATGGCCCTGGGGTCAACTCAGCCTCTAACAGAAATGAGTACCAGGAATATTTCCTTGGGGTAAAGGCGGCCAGTGCGTAGGGCTGACAACTTGCCACCTTCATGTGCTGATGGTCTGTAACCCTAAGGGCCAGTCCAGGCCTGTACTGGGATTATTTTACCTTCGCTTCTGCTATCCAGAATTCAGTCGCTATTGCGACGTAGCGCCCGGGAGTAGTAGGGTCCACTTGGGTCGGTCTTGGTTGTTAGATGATGCTGTATCAAGTGAATTAGTTGATGTATGGAGGCCGTGTAGGGTGGTGGAGGTTGATTGGTGTGAGGGTGACGTGGAGGAAGACCATGAAGAAGGCATGGTGTGAGGAGTCGAAAAGGGTGTAGTCACGTCAAGTGGTGAAGTTGATTGGCGTATGGGGGCGTGTAGGTTGGTGGAGGTAGCGCCCGGGATTTGTGCGCCCCTACCCTGAGACATATTTGGGCGCGTAGGCTGTGTAAAGACCCTGGCCTGTCATAAGATAACAATATTTGAACTCTGTGTCACGTCATTTACTGACTGGATTCATGACTAAAGTAAGGTCGCAGTAGAATGATAGGTGTTCTGTTAACCTTTTAAAGCCTTGCCGTAACTTTACGTACCACCAGGCTTAACATTAAAAAACTCTACATGGTGCCCACGTTGCGTTTATGTGTTTTGTACGGATCTCAGAACAAACAGCAACTTTTGCCTTATAAAACATTAAGAGACTGGTTTTTATAACCGAAGTGGAGAGTGTTTACAGCGCGGTACGCACTGAGTCCTTATATAAAACAGATACGCTTCGTCTTTAAAGGATTAATTAGATTCTTGTTGGCGTGTTGAAGGGCAAGGTGACGCTTTCGATGCAGTGACATGGCAGTGGGTTGAACGGCTGCGGAAGTCGTTCGACTCACGGCATGGGCAAGGCATTTGTCTCTTCTCCGAAGCACCCAGGGCAGCTGTGGGGCCCAACCTGCCTGCTGTTCCCAGACTTTTCCCGAACTCATGTCAGCCGTCCTCGTTGCTTCTGTACCACCCCGTCCGCCGGCTAGCGCAATGGGTCATCAGTTGCTGCGTATTTGTTAGACGGTTATTCAGCTGTTGTTGTAATGTGGTTATGGAAGCTGCGAAGTATCCATTTTATTTGTGAAGGAACGTCAAGTATTAAGGGGCCAAGGTAGCTCAGTCGGCATAGTGACCAGGCTGCGGGCTCGACGGTTTCGGGTTCGAATCTTGTGTCCCGCAGCAGGTCTATTCTTGCAAGAGTACCTGTTGTCTGTAATATATCCGGACAGACAGACAGACAGACAGACACACCACGCGGCTGTCGCTTCCAACGTAGGCGCGTGACCTTTTTGGTGTGACTGGGCATCATTTATAAAAGCCGATCCCAGTGGCCGCGCGGTCTAAGGCGTGGGTGCGCCGCCGTTAGCGTGCTGGGATTGCGGGTTCGAATCCCGCCGGGGGCATGGATGTTTGTGTTGTGTTGGTTGTATAAGGACAATAATATGGAACATAAGTGATATGGAGTAGGAGGGAGGGATTCAAAGGTACAAAATGGATCAGAGGAACAAAACAGGACGAGAAAAAAAATCATGGTAGGAGAACGGGGCGTTTCTCTTTTTTTGAAAATCCACACCGGCTCTGGGGGGCGAATCCAGCCTGATAATGGAAACCGGGGTTTATTTCTGGGGGTAAAGCGGCCGGGGCGTGAAGCTGACCACTCACCTCCATCTAGCGCCGAGGTTAAGAATGAGTGGAGCTATAACTCTGCTCCCTCTATATGACCTTATGTACAGGGACAGTTTTACCTTCAGCTTTTTCCTTATACTACGTACATACGTCTAGCATTCAGAACAATCTGCCGGGTAATAGACACGTGTTTTCTTGTAGATCAGTTCTTTGCGTATGTAGTATTCGGAGTGGCGTGTAACTGCACGTGCTGAGTAATGGATCGAATTATCAGCTGACGGTACATGCCAAAATCTGCAATGATCGGTGCCAGGCGATATGTCAGGTGATTTCTGTACTGTGCATACCGCGCACTGTCGCTAAACAGATCACGCAATATGCAGTTCAGATGCGCTCTGTTGTTTGTAGCTATTCAGTATTACACTCTTTTGTAAATCAATTCAGGATGTTTAGACCCTTCACGTTATCATAATCAGGGATTCTTATCAAAGTAACGTTTCACAAAGCAGCACTAATGATGTTTGTACATATTAAAAATATGTAAAAAGACTCAGTTTTGATATACCCGTTTTTGTAATGGATCACTACATCATAACTGATGGTCTTTTATGTATTTTTAACCCTTTAAAGACGAAACGTAACCTGCTCTATATAATAAAGACTCAGTGCGTACCGCGCTGTAAACACTTTCAACGTCGGTTATAAAAAACGAATGAGTTGCTGACGTTTACGGTAAAAGTTGCAGTTTGTTCCGAGATATGTACAAAATACATAAACGCGATTTGAGCACTACGGGAGAACTGTTGAATGTTGAACGTGGTGGTACGTAAAGTTACCGCTAGGCTTTAAAAGGTTAAAATGTATATACATTGCTTGTTCTGTTTTGTGGAATGATACTTTGATACGAATCTAATGATGATCCAATGAGAGATCGAAACATGTAGGATAGATTAACAAAATATTGTAGTATAGAATATGTGAAAACAATACAGTGCGTTTTGTTAGACTGAAAATTGTGTGATTCGATATCAGGTGGTGTCAAACTCAACACCTTTGCCAGTGGTGTCTATGTCGTAGCCTCTCTGGGGTGTAAGTTAGTCCTCTGGCGTGGAAGTTGGCTGCAACGTTGCATTCTGTTCTTCGTGGCTCCGGTTCACTCACGCCACATTCCAGCTGTGTGTTTTCCGCTGGTTACAACCGGCCCGCGATCAGCACTTCGTACGCAGCCGCACTCTTCCGACAACAGTAATCGGGTCTCGAACACTTGGCGTGAACATAATCTCGTTCGCAAAGTAGATGGTCGCGTTGTTCACAGATGGCAGCACAACCTGTTAGCAACGTCTTCTCCACCCTCTCTGTCTGACAGTAGTCATGGTAACGACCCCCATATGCATAATAATACGGGGTCATGCCAGGTCACGTGGAACCAGACGGAAGGTCGGAAGGGCGTGGTTCTGCTATCCTACTCACAAGATGATATCCGGAACCTTGGGGTGTGTTTGTGTAACAATGAGACACGTGATGGGTTTTATGGGAAGTTAATTGGCTGGGGGTTTAACGGAAGGGAGTCTGCACTGCGGCATTGAGTGTGGGTGGGAGGGTAAGTGAATATGTGGGAGGGTTGGTGGACAAATGGGTGGAAAAATGGGTGGATGAATGTGGGGAAGCGTGGATGGATAAGGAAAGGATGGGTGGATGGGCAATGCCATTGCTCAGGCTGTTGTTAGCCGGCCTGGCACCGCAGTGGCCCGGGTTCGATCCCGGGGGTCAGTCCATGTGGGATTTGTGGTGGACATAGTGGCACTGGAACAGGTTTTTCCCCCGAGTACTTTAGTTTTACCCCGTCAGTTTCATTCCACCGGTGCTCCATTGCACGTAAAAAATGAAAAAAAACTAATCATCTTCATCGCAGGGTTGCAAAGTAGGGTGCGCCCGTAGCGTCTGCTCCGGGGGGCCCTTCACCACAAAAAAGGATAGGTGGAAGGATGTGTGGTAAGATGGAAGAAGACAGTTGGAAGGATGGGTGAATATATGGATGGGAGAATGAGATGTTGTGTAGGGTGAAGAACGGCTTGACGAGTGGAAGGGCAGGTGGATGAAGAGCTGCCAAGGAAGGATGGAAAGACGGATGAAAGGAAGCTGGTTGAATGTAGGAGGGTGTGGATGGAGAAGAGGGAAGGATGTGCCCACAGGATGCAGAATTGGCGGAATAGTGGATGAATATGTGATGTTTGAACGGTGGTTAGAGAGGAGCATGCGTGGAGAGAAGAAAGACCGTCCGGACAGCTGCGTGGGCGGATGTAGATTGTGGGTGTCGGGGCAGGCGGCTGTCCTGAAATTGCAGAAATAAATATGAGCAAAGATGTGAGGTTGGTATTTGTTGCTTTTATGAAGTCGTGTTACGTGTTCCGTGTCACGTTGACGTAATTGGGCCGTGCCGCCTTTCGGGCAGTTGTTCGGCGGTCTGTCTTCGAGGAGGTGCGGATTCGATCCCGCGTCAGTACATATGGGATTTTTTGTGGGCGAGGTGGCACTGTGATGGGTTTTGTTCCCGGTACTACGGTTTTCCGCTGTCAGTATCGTTCCACCATTGCTCCATACTCATTCATTCATCTACCACCGACGCTGTATAATGTTTTTCTCCCAGTTTTTCAGTTTTCCCCTGTCAGTATCATTCCACCATTGCTCCATACTCATTCATTCATCTACCACCGACGCTGTGTAATGTTTTTCTCCCAGTACTTCAGTTTCCCCTGTCAGTATCATTGCACCATTGCTCCATACTCATTCATTCATCTACCACCGACGCTGTGTAATGTTTTTCTCCCAGTACTTCAGTTTGCCCTGTCAGTATCATTGCACCCATTGCACCCATGCTGGAGACTGATTCACCTATCCATTACCAACGCTGTATGATATTAGCGATTTACAGAGCCGTTAAACGAAACATTTGTTACTTCCCTCCCCGCGAAATTGGCTCTTGAACTGAGTTAGGCCCGGCTCAGTCCACGTTTCTCGTTTTCTTGTTTCCCTTCCGTCACATTCCTGACCATTACATTTAAAATCAGACACTACCTTTCCTTCCACATTCTTTTCCATCGTCGTACAGTTCGACACTGAACGCGTTTTAAAAAGTGTCGTTCCATAAGTGAAGCCTCAGCGTGTCCACTCTGCTGCAACTCTAATTTTAACGTGCCAGACTTTTCCCATTAGATTATATTGGCGTAGTGACTTGTGATTGGCATTTCCTGTATAGCAATTCGGCTGTATCGTGTCCGACTGTGTATCCAGACAGAAATCGAGATTGGAAAGTGGTCCAGGATGTGAATAGTGTACTTCCAAATGATCGATTGCTACGAAGTTTGTATAGATACCGGTAGAGGTCAGGCTTGACGAGTACAAAGCCTATGTATACCGGCAGCACGCTGTAATATCGCCGCGACATTGATCGAATTGCCACCTCCTATGTTATCACATCGCACGGCTAAATTGCCGATTTGTGTGCGAGATATTTTGTAGCAGGTGCACTGTTTCCATTCACAATTCGGTTTCATGTTTATTGTCCTCCGTGAAACGTTTGCGCATGCGTCCTTGTCTCTGTGTTGTAACACTGCGGCCGGGGGGGGGGGGGGCCCCCCTCGTTCGTGTCGCAACAGACAAATGCTTTTGTGCGAATTGATTCCGAAGTAGCGTGTTTTTGTTCCTTGTTTAATGACCTGTAGGTGAATCAATTTTCGTAAAATTTGATGGTGAAGTCACGCCTACGTCGTATTTTTAAAGTCGTTTACTGGAGAGGTATTCCTGCTATGGTGCTGGGCTGGGAGGGCTCAACATCACGACATTAATAATTCAATTCAATTCAATTCAATTCAGTTCAGTTCTTGTTTATTAATCTGCCGAGTCAACAGCCAACTGGTCAATTACAGAAGAAATAGCACAACATGCAGACAAATAACAAAGGATAATAAACAGGACATAATAAACAGACGGAGTCAAAACAAAAGTATCCTCAAATAATTAATTAGGATAGTTTTATAGTACTGAGATAATTACTTTTTCCAGTAGCGCTACAGCCCCTAGTGGGCCAGGGCTTCACGATCACACTGAGACACACCACATTCGGTAGGACTCCTCTGGACGAGTGATAAGCCCGACGCAGAAACCTCTACCTGACAATACACAACACTCGCAAGAGACAGACATCCGTGCCGTCGGCAGGATTCGAACCCGCAATCCCCAGCTAGCGAGCGGCCGCAGAGTCACGCGTTAGACCGCGTGACCACTGTCAGCGGCAGTAATGACGAACAGTAATAATATCGAATCTAAGTGTGTTAGTTTGCGTTATGAAGATATCAAAATCACTTCAAACTGAATTTGCCGCTGTTGCGTACCCCAGAAGGGGGTGAGTGGGGGACAATTTTTGGAGGTTGGACTTTAGTAAAGCCTGGGAGGTTTCGAGTCGGAGCTCGGAAGAGGAATAATGTGTATAGAAGATTGACAGGATTTAGAACCCCAATAATAATAATAATAATAATAATAATAATAATAATAATAATAATAAATAGCAATCCCGGGAGACAGAAATGTGATAAAGAAAGAAGCTGAGAAGGTTCTAAAATATAAATACCTCATAATATAAATACAGCGCATGTGGAATTAAAAACAAAGGTGACGCCAGTAATAATAGGAGCAACTGGAACCATCTCAAAATCCTTCAGAAAATACTTGAGCAGCGTACCGGGAAAGCACGGTATCAAGGAACTGCAGAAAACAGCTGTACTGGGCACAGCACAGACACTGCGGGAAGTGCTAATGTAGAAGCACAAAAGGGTTTAATATTGCAGACAGCGCTATATGCACCATTAACAGTACGCGCGGGATAGCTGCGGCACTGTGTACCCTAGAAACATGGCTTGTTTCAGGTATGTAAGTGTGAATACCCTGCATAAAGGGGATGATGATGATGATGATGATGATGATGATGATGATGATGATAATATCAAATAATAGTAGTGATCTGTTATTCACCACTAACCGATTAACATAGGGTTGTTACAGTCACACGCCTTCCTATATTGACAGTTCGTATTATTCTTTCATTATACATTTTTGCTATGTTTTTGGCCATTGTCATATAATACAACCAAAAGTATACACATCGTAGAAAATTTATTAGTAGTCGGGTTATATTTATTTATTTTACTTATATCTTTTATTGTAATCAAAATATGCAAGTGTTGAGGACTTTATTCCTGTATTAAGTGGCACCCCTGAATATGGCAGAGAAGGCCGAAACATGTTCATTTCACAGTCTGTCTTATGACAGGTCCGCAGCCTCTTCCATAGTGAGTTCTCCACACAGTGCCATCTAGTGCTTCCTCTTCCTAATGTAAGTATTCTCTGGTGTTCTTAAGGTCAGTAGTAGCTGCTTACATCTTCTTCATCGTCTTCCAGTCACTTCTTTCTCCTATTTTTCCTTCAATAACGTGTTTTAGAATGCAGTTCCTACGCAAGATGTGACCAATCCAGTTAGCCTTCCTGTTTTTACTGTATGTACGATATCCCTCTCCCCCTTGACTCTGTGTAATACTTCTTCATTTCTCACGCGATCGGTCCAACTGATCTTCTCCAGCCTTCTCCAGCACCACATTTCAAAACTTGCCAGCAATTTCTGATCGACTTTCCGAAGTGTCTAAGCTTCAGCACCACATAAAGCTGTGCTCAAAAAATAGCACCTTACTAGTTTCTTCCTTAAATTTAAGTCCAATTTGTGGGTGAAAAGATTTTTCTTCGTGTTGAATGCTGCTTTTGCCGTGGCAATCCTGGATTTAATTTCACGCGTACATCTTGCGTCGTTTCGAGACAGAGGAGAGGTTAAGCAGTAAATGTGTCCGTGATCCGTTTATTTGATGTATTATCCCTGTACTGTACTTAACCATATATTTTTGCCTTACCTAAATAACTACCCAAATTACTAACAGATACGCTTCGTCTTTAAAGGGTTAAAGGCGAGACGTGTCTGATTTATATAAGGACTCAGTGCGTACCGCGCTGTAAACACTCTACACTTCGGTTATAAAAACCAGTCTCTTAATGTTTTATAAGGCAAAAGTTGCTGTTTGTTCTGAGATCCGTACAAAACACATAAACGCAATGTGGGCAGCACGTAGATTTTTTTAGTGTTAAACCTGGTGGTACGTAAAGTTACCGCTAGGCTTTGAAAGGTTAATGGTGGGAAGAGTTACGTTCATTGGCGAAGTCCCCACCGGTGGGCTACCCACCGTCATACCTGATGTGTACTGGGATGGTTTGCCACAGTTGGATTGCAACTACAGCATGAAGCAACATACATCCTCTTCCAGCGCTGTGTTGTGGAATTGTTGGAGGCTTGCCTCCACTTTCGTTTTATCTTCTTAGTTCAGTGCTTGGAAAGAAGGCGTCGGTGAGGCGTCGCATATGGTACAGAGAATGTATGGCGTTATTGTTAAGGGCTTTGAATAACGGAAGTAGAAAATTGCAAAATTCTGCAGGGGAATTAAGTTAGATAATATTGTGTTCTTTTGTACTTTCCGTTTTATTTTTTGCCCTGTGGGATGATTTTATCTGTGAAAGAGCATAGGGAACAATAGATCCTTCTATACCCGCAGCAGTGACGTCAAGTGTTAGTAGGTAAGGTGCATCGGGGAGATAAGAGCTAGGGTGAGACGGGGAGAAGGTATTTCGGTCCCCGAAGGTAGAAGTCTGAAGTTGTGACGAGTTTGTTTCTTTGTGTGTTGAAGTTTTTTTGGGTTGCGTCAGTGTTATGTCGTAAAAGACGTGAGCTCACCGCGCTCGTCCTTCGGCCGCGTGGAACATTTCGTGACATTCACAAACACACCTGCG
>BLKM01001489.1:584048-610366 GCA_013340265.1 Coptotermes formosanus
CAATAATTTCAGAATATTTTGAAGCACCCCCAACCCCCAAACACAAGAAATGGGGGGGGGGGGGGGGGGGGGGGGTGGGAGTGGGGTGGGCGAGGGTGACTGCAGTGACGACGCCGAGGGACGTAATACAGGCTATGCGACGGTAACTGTGTAGGCTGTCGGAGCGTCAGCGTTCGGGGTAGCTCATTTATAGTGATTAGACTGCGGATTGGGCAACCGAGGAATCGTGGTTCGATTCTCGGAGACGTCCACACCGGCTCTGTTCCTCACCCATCCTCCTATTCGGTGGATACCAGGGATTTTTTTTTTTCCTGGAGTTGAAGGTGTCGAAGCGTGAAGCTACCCCGTCACCTCCATCTGGTGTCAAGAGGTCAAGATTGAGTGTAACTGGAACGTCACTTCTCCACGTAACGACAACGGTTACGTTTTTTCTTACCTGTACCCATTGAGTGCTACATATGCTACCAATCTGTCCTGTTTTGATCACCCAAATGGTCTCCGTTACTTTATTCCAACGCGCGGTTCGCTCTTCAGGTGGCACAATGTGGTCCAGCGATCGAGCGAGGGCAGTAAGAGGCAGCCCGTCAGCGCAGGTCGTGTCCAGTCCCTGTGGCTGAACGAGTACCTGCTGCAGGCCACACACTGCGCGAATTCTCAGAGTAAAATTTATTGCGAAGGGTTGTATCCCGTTTTACGTAATTTTAGCGAGCACTTAACGTGCGTGAAGGTAAATAACATCGGTTCTCTGCACGCCATTGAAGGCGTGTGAGTGAGCAGAGGTGTAAATCCACTCATTCTTAACGTCGGCACAAGATGGTGGTGGACGTTCAGGTTTACGCCCCGGAGAAAACACCATAAAGAGGCTGAGTGGGCCCAACAGAGTTGGTCTGGACGCTTTGTGGACGAGGAAAGTCCCTTGTTCTTGACGGGGAATCCAACCACGATCTGTTGGTTTTCTAGTCACTATACGTATGTTCTTTCGCGGTCCCCACACTTTACGTGGGCCGTACTTTCTTGACCTACCGAGCTCTCTGCCACTAGTTTGTCAGCTGGTCCTTTCTCTGTGTATGGTGCTGCGGTTTGAAGACGTTGCCTTGCCGACAGACGTACTGGTCATATTTGGCGAACAGAAAAATTTGTTTCTGCTTGTGACATGTGCATTCCTGAATGCGGGATAAAATGTGACAGGAATTTCGACGTAGATTCTTGAGTTCTTTTTCACGGTTGTGACTCTTGTGGGTTGTGACATCGTGTAACCTGGTAGAAGATTACCTATGTTGCCGTGGGGCCAGGTGTCTCCACAGGTTCCTTCAGAACTTTGGCAGATTCCATCAGACCAGACGGCTTCTCGTTGCTGAAGACGTCGGTCTTCAGAAGAACTGCAGATTTACCATCTAAACTTCCAACGTCTTGGAAGCGTCAGATTTCGCGTGGATTCAGCTGGCTCTTTGTACAATACAGTGACAGTCTTCGTTGATGACTGAGATGAACAGCGGCTTTCTTGACCAGGTGCTGTAACGCCACGTAGTATGAAGTTAAACTGTGAAGGGCAAGCTGTCACTATCCTCTCCAGGAAAGCGTGTGGGGGGGAGAAGAAGTTTAGCTCCAGGTATTTTTAATGTCGGTGCTGGATGGAGGTGAGTGGTTAACGTCACGCCCTGGCCGCTTTACCCCCCGGGAAAGAACCGCGGTACCCGTTGAATAGCAGGCTGGCCGGGATGTTTTGGAGGAGAGAGAAATTTTTGCCCCTGCAGGATTCGAACCCGGGACCGTCCCGCCCGTAGCCTATTCGTTATTGTTACTGTGATATACCTGCGTTCACGTAGGATGGAAACGTACATGAAGTGCCTTGTCAACGCCAAGTGTGGCCGTATGCGCAATTTGTTTCGGCCGTTAGCTCTTTGACCCTGACATATCACTCATGTTAAAACGAGTAACTTACAGAAACGGACTCATAAAAGATGGCTTTGTTTTCTGTTCCATAGTAATCGAACTGCAAGTGGGTCACACAACAGAAAAATGCTCTCAATATAAGAATTTGCCGTTATGTGGCGTTGCCCAGGCAACGGTCAGCTGCCTTACTGAACCTTTGTGACAGAGCTTGATACGTCGTTCGTGGGATGTTGAATCCATAGCGTCAGGCCATACAGTATCGCTAGTTTGTACTTCTCATGGTTTATTTAACAACGTTGTCATGCTAGACGAGTGGTTTTTGTACAGTAGTTTGTCCCGAGGCTTTGAATAGAATACTGATTTTACAAAATTAAATATGTTTATTAAAATCTGAAAAATGAAAAACTGGTGGCTGCGCGGTCTAGGGCGTAGGTCTGCGGCCGAGCGCTTGCTGGGATTGCGGGTTCGAATCCCGTTGGGGGCATGGATGTTTATCTCTTGTACAGTGTTTGTGTTGTCAGGTAGAGGTCTCTGCGACGTGCCGATCCCTCGTCTAGAGGAGTCCTACCGAATGTGGTGTGTGTGTGTGTGTGTGTGTGTGTGTGTGTGTGTGTGTGTGTGTGTGTGTGTGTCTGAGTGTGATCAAGTGAAAATAAACAACCTCGACACCTACTGTGAGCGGGTAGAAGAGGTCAGGACTGCGAAACGAAAATGAAAAACTGATAAAGGCGTTCCTTATAGGCCAGCGTCTGTACACATATAAAGTTAAAGAAAGTAGGTGGGGATTTTATAAGGTCTTTGCTAAGCTTATTGGGTATCGTCATACAGACTGGCACAAAAGTCACTCGACACTCGATGTTTAACCCTTTAAAGACGAAGCGTATGTGTTTTATATAAGAACTCAGTGCGTACCGCGCTGTAAACACTCCACTTCGGTTATAAAAACCAGTCTCTTAATGTTTTATAAAGCAAAAGTTGCTGTTTGTTCTGAGATCCGTACAAAACACATAAACGCAGTGTGGGCACCACGTAGAATTTTTTAATGTTAAACCTGGTCGTATGTAAAGTTACCTCTAGGCTTTAGAAGGTTAAAGACGAAGCGTATCTGTTTTATATAAGGACTCAGTGCGTACCGCGCTGTAAACACTCTGCACTTCGGTTATAAAAACCAATCTCTTAATGTTTTATAAGGCAAAAGTTGCTGTTTGTTCTGAGATCCGTACAAAACACATAAACGCAATGTGGGCACCACGTAGAATTTTTTAATGTTAAACCTGGTCGTATGTAAAGTTACCGCTAGGCTTTAAAAGGTTAACAACAGGAAGGCCGTGTAAAGGCCCTTTTGCACCACTCTGTATAAGGTTTGTAAACTAGTGCATTTATTTATTTATTTATTTATTGTGGATTCCTTAGACTTGTGTCACATTTACCGACAGTCAGTGACAAACGGACAATGTCCCGATGTTTGCACAAATTGTCCTTTCTTACGACGTGGGCAAGTGTCCACAAGTGACAAATGTGTCATATACACCTGCCTTAACGCTGTGTTGGAGTGTGACGTAATGTATGGAGAGCCTGAGGAAGACACTTTCGGAACGTATCGTGATGCGTGACAACGACGAATCAAGTGCGATTTTCAGTGGGGGCGAATTTATAAATCAGTGGGCTTCATTCATGTTATTGCTGAAAAAGCACGTGTTATCTGGTGTTTGATTCTAGGAACGGAACATTTCGAGATTGGCAGTAGAGAAGGACGTCACTGTGGCTGGATGTGGGTTGTATAGTCCGGGCATATGAGGATAATTCCGCCTGCTGTTTGTGGGCTCACAGATTCGTAATGTTTTTGTGTTAACTGTGATTTGTGTTTTTTTTTGGTTGGGGAAGACGTAGTGTTTATCTTTGTAACATTCTGATTTACAGTGGAGATTTTAACGAACTTACCTTTGGGTGCACAACGCGTTGCTTGTGGGGAAAAAGGGCAGTGTGATGAATTAATTGTTATTGGACTGCTTGACACTTGAAGTTGAGACCGATAGGTTGTCCCGAAACGTCGGCACGGAACTACCATTATACGTTACGTAAAATCCCAGAAGATCCTAGATCTCATGAGAGCAGTGTGTTGTTCTGACAAAATATTGTCTGATTCAAAATATTAACCCTTTAAAGACGAAGTGTATCTGTTTTATATAAGGACTCAGTGCGTACCGCGCTGTAAACACTCTCCACTTCGGTTATAAAAACCAGTCTCTTAATGTTTTATAAGGCAAAAGTTGCTGTTTGTTCTGAGATCCGTACAAAACACATAAACGTAATGTGGGCACCACGTAGAATTTTTTAATGTTAAACCTGGTCGTACGTAAAGTTACCGCTAGGCTTTAAAAGGTTAATATAATACAGGCTTTTAGTGATTTGCCACTGGAATTTCTGCGATGTAGTGTGCCTTGTGTTTTAATTTTAATATTCTAACTGTGCTTATTGGGACACGCGGTGGCACGGTTGGTAGAGGCACTGCGCTACAAACCGGAAGGTCGCGGGTTCGATTCCCGATGGTGTCACTGGATTTTTTTCATTGGCATAATCCTTGCAGCCGCACTATGGTGCTGGAGTCGACTCAGCCTCTAACAGAAACGAGTACCAGGAATATTTCCTGGGGGGTAAAGGCGGCCGGTGCGTAGGGCTAACAACCTTACCACCATCATGTGCCGATTGTCTAGAAATCTGGAAGCCTCGACCTCCTGGAACCCTCAGGGCCTGTCCATGCCTGTAATGGGACTGCTTTAGCTTTTAATAGTAATTAATATCAGTATTATAATATTGTATTGTACATTTTAATATCTGCGAACGGTTTGAGCCCTCGGTTGACCATTTATTCTTACGTCTTGCTTGCATTTCTTGTTCTCTTTGTGCTAATTCTGTGTTTTCTTGTTTCAGGTAAGACCACTCGATGGGCTGTGTGGCGGGAATCACGTCAGTGAGCCTGCAGGTATAGGCGTTCTTTGCGCATTCGTCAAATGTAAGTTGTGTGCATGGTAATCACTGCTTGTGCTGGTGGCAGTTGTTTGATCATAAAGGCGTAACATCTGGATGTTTTCATCCGCTGGTGTGAATTCTGTGAGCGTGTTTTCTGTGCTGTTTATTTGTTTACCATCTGCATTTTTAAACTTCCGAGAATATTGTATTTTTTACATTCAATGTGTAGGTGGATGGAGTGAATGAGTCAAGTCAGGATAAGGGGGTGAGGGGATTTTTCGAGTTCCGGCGACAGTGGTGTTGCTAGGGATTTTTGTAGCCCCGGTAGCAGTGGCGTACGTGGGGATTTTTCGAGTTCCGGCGACAGTGGTGTTGCTAGGGATTTTTGTAGCCCCGGTAGCAGTGGCGTACGTGGGGATTTTTCTAATCCCGGCACGATTGGTGTTGCCAAGGATTTTTCGAGTCCCGACAGCCGTTGCGTTGGTGGGGATTTTTCGAGTCCCAGCACGAGTGGTGTTGCTAGGAACTTTTCTGTCCCCGGTGGCAGTGGCGTAGCTAGGGATTTTTGGAGCCCCGGTAGCATTGGCGTGGCTAGGTTTCATGGCGCGTGGGACCATTAACAGTAGCCGTCCCTAACAGAAATTACGAATATTAACAAGATTTGAGTCATCTATTGAATTTACTGTTATTTGACTCAATAATTCAGATTTGGTTGAGTGCAGAAAATCAATAAAATGTTCATTTTGCCACTCATTTTGGACACTGCCGCCCGGGGCGGTCGCACCACCCTGGCCGGCAGGAGCGACAGCAGTGACGGGCCGCAAGCCCAGTGGTTGTAGTGTGGCCACGGTAGGAATGCCCTTTAACCTTTTAAAGCCTAGCGGTAACTTTACATACGACCAGGTTTAACATTAAAAAATTCTACGTGGTGCCCACATTGCGTTTATGTGTTTTGTACGGATCTCAGAACAAACAGCAACTTTTGCCTTATAAAACATTAAGAGACTGGTTTTTATAACCGAAGTGGAGAGTGTTTACAGCGCGGTACGCACTGAGTCCTTATATAAAACAGACACGCTTCGTCTTTGAAGGGTTAATGTCTGACATCTGTGACTCTCTCAGTTTATGTGAAACTATGTTGAAGGGCTGTCATCATGTGTTTTGTAATTGCTGACTGAAAACTATTAATAAAGTGGTGTTCGCATCGCATGCAGTTCACAGAACGTTTTTCGTTCGTTTGTGTCTCTACTGTGATAGTTGATTTCACGTGCCCACGTGGCTCATACAGCTGCATCACCCTCAGCTTGTCAGATCACAGTGCTGTCAGGATCGCCTGTGTTTGACGTATTTGCCTGTATGTTTGTGTGTACTCAGCTAACACGCGCAGTAATGTACAGTCTGTGTTTATGACGGCCTCGTGTACCATTTTTAGGCGCGTTTGCAAAATTGCAACAAGCGATTATTACCTTAGTCATGTCTGTCTGTCTGTCTGTCTGTCTTTACGTCCGTCCTCATGGAACAACTAGAATCCTACTGGACGGATTTTATGACGTCTGATATTTGGTTATTTTTCGAAAATCTTTCGAGAAGATTCAAGTTTCATTAGAATCTGAGTAGAATAAGGGGTACTTTACATGAAGACATACGTACTGTACGTTTATAGTAATATCTCGCCAAATTATTCTTAGAATGAGAAATATTTCAAACAAAAGTTGCAGAGAAAATCAAAACACACATTTTATGTTCAGTAACGTTTTTCCGAAAATCGTTCCGTTTATGAGATAATGTGGAAAAAATATGTTAGACCCAGACAGGCCACAGATGACAATACAATAAATACGGCGCATGCGCTTTGCATGCTGGGTAACTAAGGCTACAAACACACACTCAGAATATGTCATACATATTGCTTTTCCACGGCAACAGTGGTTACGCGAACGCGCCTCAGTGTTACGTTATACGTACATTTCTTGTCGTGTTGTACATTTATTACCCGGAGCACAGGGCACAGCCAAGAGTAGCAGCGCCTGTTTTCGCTGAGACTGGGCATTTGTGTGCGAACATTGAATAGCGTTCTAGATGGTGATCGAAACAGTGTGGGCTGTGTAAATTGTTCTCTTTCGGTTTCGTAATTTTTTACGTTTTCACGATGAGTAATTGTTAGGCCATCGTCCAACCCGTAGCTGGAGGGCCACCGCTTGTCGGCTGTCCGCGATGCTTATGTAAGATATTCGGGGCTACCTTCCATATCTGGCGGCTGTCTGCGCCGTACGCGACCTGAGGACGCGTCTTGACATGGTGAGAGTGAAAGAAACCGCTTGGAAAACGGAGGTGTATATGGGACGATAATATTAAAATGGATGTTCAAGAAATAGTATGGCGTGCACTGGATTGATGTGGCTTAGGATAGGGACGGGTGGCGGGCGCTTGTGAATGCCGTGATGAACCGTCGGGTTCCATAAAATGCGGGGAATTTCTTGACTAGCTGAGGAACTGTTAGCTTCTCAGGACGGACTCTTCTCCATGTTGTCGGTTAGTTTGTAAATTGTACGGTATTTCGGTCCGTTCCAGAATTCAAAATTATGCTGAAAGTGGTTGTCAGTTCTTGAGTGAAGGTATGACAGCTGTCATGCTTGCCCTTTGAACTTTGTGACCTCGGTCACCCGATGCAGAGATGGGCAGTTTGGATGGATGGACTGTGGAAAGCGAAAGACGTGCTCAGTCAGGGTAGCTCAGAGTCGAAGTCTAGTCCCGCCGCATACGAAGGGGGGGGGATGCTAGCCTTAACACCTTGTGTGTGGTGTTGAACAGCTTGACAGGTGTTGAAAGTGCAGACAAGTGGCAGTTGCTTTGTGGTTCTGTGTTTTGCGTGCGTAACCAGTCTTGAAGTTTCTTTATGGTGCATCTCATATACCTTCATGGTCCCTCGCTTGAGAAATAGTTTTTGTTGGGTGTTTTGGGGGGGGGGGTGGCGAAGGCATGTTGGAAATTCCGAATCTTTAGTGGATGCTGTGATTTAGCGGTAACAGCTTACTTTTTGGGTTAGTCACGTCACGGGGGCGTTTCTTTGTGTATGATCAAGCGACACGAGCAACAAGTCAGCTTTCTGAAACAGACTGTCTAATCGGCGCTCAAGACTGCCCTAATTCTGGGTTCTGGCGTATTTTGGTTAGTACAGCTCAGTTTTGTATTGTTCCTCCGTGCACTGTCGAAAACCAATTTGCAACACTCAGACCAACAAAACGCACTGTATTGTTTCGTAGATGCTTATAACTAACTAACTAACTAACTAACTAACTAACTAACTAACTAACTGACTGACTGACTGACTGACTGACTGACTGACTGACGGACAGACTGACTGACTGACTCCATGGAGCACAGGCCTTGAGAAGCTAACAGTTTCTCAGCTAGTCAAAAAATTCCCCGCATTTTATGAAACCCGGAGGTCCATTACCGCATTCACGAGAGCCCCCCATCTGTCCCTATCCTGAGCCAGCTCAACCCAGTTCAGGCCCCCCCCCCCCAATCCCACCTCTTGAATGTCCATTTTAATATAGATACTTAGGGTGTCACATAAAATATTCCTGTGTGTTGCTGTTCCCTGGTGATTACCATCGGGGAACAGCAAAAGCAGCCCTGCACAGTGCCAGGTTAACAGCTTTTGTGCACAGTAGACATGTTGTAAAAGCGACAGGTACTTAAAATGTATTGAAAAGAGTCAAGTAGTTAAAAATCTGACTGTTTTACTCTTTAATGTCATGCCTGCTGTGTATAAAAGTTGCTAATTTGGTTTTGTGTTGGTTCCCTGACGGGGATCCCCTGTAGAGCGCAACATGTAGCAATGTTTCATGTCATGTTACAGTATAAGTGTCTAAGACACAATGTTGTGCCGATCCCAGTGGCCACGCGGTCTGCGGCCGCTCGCTTTCTGGGATTGCGGGTTCGAATCCCAGCGGTGGCATGGATGTCTGTCTTGTGTTGTGTGTTGTCAGGTAGAGGTCTCTGCGTCGGGCTGATCACTCGTCCAGAGGAGTCCTACCGACTGTGGTGTGTGTCTGAGTGTGATCGTGAAGCCTCGATAATGAGGAGGCCCTGGCCCACTGGGGGCTGTTGCGCCTTGTGGGGGGGGGGGGAAAAACAGTATTGTGCATTTTGTGGCTCTGAGTGTTTCGAATTCCTGTGTGTTGCTGTTCCCTGGTGATTACCATCGGGGAACAGCAAAAGCAGCCCTGCACANCTACTACTACTACTACTACTACTACTACTACTACTGTTACTGTTACTGCTACAACTGCTGCTACTACTACTGTTACTGCTACCACCACCACCACCACCACCACCACCACCACCACCACCACCACCACCACCACCACTACTACTACTACTACTACTACTACTACTACTACTACTACTACTACTACTAGACTTCAGTCCATACTTATTTTCTTTGGACTGCGTACCGATTAACCCCGTGTTGTCACGTTGGCAGGCCCTCCGCCAATTTACGTAATGCTTACAAACCTTTTATCTTATTACACAACTTTTGTTTAACTTCGTCTAAATATCTGCGTAGAAGTACAACCACAGCTGCAATAGTGCATCTTAATATTGTATTTTAACACACCACTTGTATTATAGTCAGTCATTTTTTATTTAAAAACTCCGCTCTCCCTTTACTAGTTTTTGAACAGCTCAACAATATGTGTATGATATCCTATTCAATTTAAACAAAACGTACATCTGCCTGTATGGATTTTCTTCCCAGTTCCTTTCAGTTTCCACGCTGCTGCCAACAGGCAGCTTGGGAGTTACAACTACGCGATATCTAATGGGATTAACAGACGAATGTGGTTACACGCTCCAATAAATGGGGTGATACTGTTTACGTCAATAATTGCTGTTTTCTCCTGTGCTGTACACAGGACGGAACATAGTTACAGGGAGAGTTTTTTTAATGTGTTTAAAGACAAAGCGTATCTGTTTTATATAAGGACTCAGTGCGTACCGCGCTGTAAACACTCTCCACTTGGGTTATAAAAACCAGTCTCTTAATGTTTTATAAGGCAAAAGTTGCTGTTTGTTCCGAGATCCGTACAAAACACATAAACGCAATGTGGGCACCACGTAGAATTTTTTAATGTTAAACCTGGTGGTACGTAAAGTTACCGCTAGGCCTTAAAAGGTTAAAGACAAAGCGTATCTGTTTTATATAAGGACTCAGTCCGTACCGCGCTGTAAACACTCTCCACTTCGGTTATAAAAACCAATCTCTTAATGTTTTATAAGGCAAAAGTTGCTGTTTGTTCTGAGATCCGTACAAAACACATAAACGCAATCTTTAAACCTTGTGGTATGTGAAGTTACCGCTAGGGTTTAAAAGGTTAAGCGAAACTGTTATCAGAATGAGGGCTGAATATTTTAATCTGCTGCTGAAAAAGAAAGTTGAGGGGGGTGGGGGGAAGTGGCGAGAAGTAATGATATGTGTTTACAGAAGGAACGGAAGGAAGATAAAAACTGTATGTACGTCTGCTGTGCCACGTGTTTTGTCTTGGAAGTAGGCACGTGTGTTCAACAGAATCCTTTTGGAATCGGAAAAGATGCCAATATCCCATGGGCAGTCTTTATCATTAGGTTTTACGCAGCGGTGCCGTCTGCAAGGTCGGTCAGGATTGGTTTCTTCTCGTATATGACGCCACGTGGTGTGGGTGAGTTCTGGTAAAGATGTCGGTGCCAAAGAACTTGCTGCCGGTGTCGTTAAGATCAAATACTCGTCTGTCCGGATGATGATGGCATCCGGATCCTCCGGCAACATTTCACTTGTACCGGATTACTCGGAGCAGCATAGCATAAGACAGCAGGCTGTATAGTTCTTGTCTTTAGAATTTCAAAGAATCATTTTGTGAATTGTTTTGTGCAGTTGTGAGACGTACTGTGTTACTTACAGAGAAGGAAACTGTGGAATTATGCTTAAGTGCTCTGCTGCCACTTAAAAGATGGTGTGATTAAAGAACAGAACGGAATTATAGAAGGGTTTCGTAGGTCATCTTACAGGTTACTGCGACTGTTTGGTCAGTCGCCAGCCGCTCGCCGCGGAGACACGTTTTTGTTTAGGCTTTGGAGGGGACAGAGCGGCACTGGTGTAGGTTTCTCTTCCAGTACGTCGGTTACCCCCCCCGGCAGTATCATTGCACCATTGCTCCATACTCATTCATCTACCACCGACGCTGTATAATGTTTTTCTCCCAGTACTTCAGTTTCCCCTGTCAGTATCATTCCACCATTGCTCCATACTCATTCATCTACCACCGACGCTGTATAATGTTTTTCTCCCAGTACTTCAGTTTCCCCTGTCAGTATCATTCCACCATTGCTCCATACTCATTCATCTACCACCGACGCTGTATAATGTTTTTCTCCCAGTACTCCAGTTTTCCCTTTCATTATCTGTCCACCATTGCTCCGTTCGCATCTAGCACCGACGCTTCTTTCTTCTTTTGCGTCTTCATCCTCCTGCTCCCCCGTTTCCTCTGCCCCTTGCTGAGTGCGGTCCATCCTGTTCTCTTCTTTCAATCACGCCTCTCTCTGTTACCGCAGCCGGCTAGCTTTTCCTGCGAGCAATTTGGCTGCAGTCTTTCGCCCTGTTTGCCTCGTCTTTTTGGGCGGGTGGTTTTCCTCTGAAACTTCTCTCCATAATTTGTGGATGATCCTTACTACATGGGCAGCCCATTGTTATCTTTTAACCCCCGTGCGCGTTACCGGGTCAGTGTCGGTATTCAATCAACGTTTTCAGCAATTGATACAGTTGTTAAATAACACGTCTCACTTTATGTCCTTTGGAGGTCGGTCGTGTTGTTGGGTTAGTTTAATTGGGAAATTGGACAGGTCAGCATTTGGAAAGCCTATCCCAGTGGCCGCGCGGTCTAACGCGTGGGTCTGCGGCCGTTCGCTTGCTGTGATTGCGGGTTCGAATCCCACCGGGGGGGGGCATTGATGTTTGTCTCTTGTGAGTGTTTGTGTTATCAGGTAGAGGTCTCTGCGTCGGGCTGATCACTCGTCCAGGGGAGTCCTACCGACTGTGTGGTGTGTCTGAGTGTGATTGTGAAGCCTCAATAATGAGGAGGCCCTGGCCCACTAGGGGCTGTTGCGTCATTGGAAAGAACAAATTTGGAAACGTACTTTGTGGAGTTTAAGAATAAAAGATAAAGAAGCATGTTGTGGAGACAGGTTATGAAGTGGGGCCTGAATTGTTGATCTCTGGAGTAGAGGAAGTCGGTTTTGGTGTAAGCTGCTTTGACCTTTCAGTTGTGTTGAGGGAGGAGTCAATTTATTGGGAAGTCCATTCGGTGTTGATCTCTTACATTTTTTAGGTATTTACCTCCGGACTTTAGCCTTAGAAGAGAGAGGAATTACGTTTTTTTTGAGGTATTTGCTTCCGGCCTTCAGCCTTAGGAGAGAGAGGAATTACGTTTTTATTTGACGTATTTGCTTCCGGCCTTCATCCTTAGGAGAGAGAGGAATTACGTTTTTATTTGAGGTATTTGCTTCCGGCCTTCATCCTTAGGAGAGAGGATGGAACGCTGTTTTTGATTCTATGGGGAACCATAAGAAGGTTGAGGTTTGAGTCGCTTGTGTCGTATTTGTGTTTGGATGTAATAGCTTCGCATTGCGACGCTGAGTATTACGAAGTCCCTACAGACGGCCCCTGATGTCCATTGTGCAGAAGTTTGAAGCTCTCGGCGTCATGGTGTATCAATGAGGATGCTGGATAATACTGAGCAAGTAGCGGATTCCCACCAGGATTAAACTTGTTGCGGGCGATTTCAACTAACTCTCGTTTCGCAACTGTCGTTTGCGCAGTCGTCGGGTGTTACTGTGCTGTTCTTCAGGAAACCCTGTGTCTGCGTACGCGCTTGCATTATACTTGCGTGTACGTACGTGATTTCGGTGGACTTGCATCAGATAGTGGCGTTTTGGATTTATAAATGGATTACTTCCAAAATGTCCCTGGCATCTTGCGTTTTTTAGTCACGACTTTCATCCGCACCTGCCCATACATGTGACAAAATAAGCAGCAGGCCTTGCTGCGGAGAGAGTGTAACAGAGGGGTGCAGAAATTTAGCACAAATCTGGGAGCCACCTTAAAATTCTAGGCGCTAGAAGAATGACATGAAGGTAGTTCGTATCGATGACCCAAAGATATAAGGTGCCAGTATACGGAATGTAGTGGTGCAGTTGGTTGAGGCACTGCGCTACAAACCGGCAGGTCGCGGGTTCGATTCCCGATGGTGTCAGTGGGTTTTTTCATTGACTAATCCTTCCGGCCGCATTATGGCCCTGGGGTCGACTCAGCCTCTAAAATAAATAAGTACCAGGAATATTTCCTGAGGGGCAAAGGCGGCCGGTGCGTAAGGCTGACAACCTTACCACTTTCATGTGCCGATTGTCTTGAAATCTGGGAATCTCAGCCTCCTGGAACCTTAAGGGCCTGTTCAGGTCTGGAATGAGATTGCTTTATCTTTTTCTAAACGAAATATACTCGCCATGCGGACCCCGTGTCCGGTATTTGTGTACGCTTGGTGTAACCTGACTTTCCTAGATTAGTCACGTTATTACAGCTGCCACATTAAAAAGCGACATCCTACGTTAGCAATATCTCCTCTTTGACTGCAGAAGGACGCTGATATACGCGTACACGGCGTCGGGTGTCGTGTGACGTTAGCGCAAGTTCGCTAACTAAACACCAAGAACTTCATGGAAATAATCGGTCTCTTTACATGAAAATAGACTGAACCCCGTCTTCCATCTTGTAATATCGCGCTGAAGGTATTTACCCAGTTTGTAACTATCCTGTGTCCTGAATTCTTCGGGCCCGACATTCCTGTAGGTGTGAGCAACTCGCGTGACGTACTCATTCAGGTGACGGAACCGATCGTGTGGTGATGGTGCCTACCGACGCGCATCCTAGCGGCAGTCCAGGTAATTACGTCGCCGGGGTGAGGTCTGCAGTGGAGACAGGAACGGCTGTGCGATGCATGCTGCTTCGCGTGTGTGCTCCCGGCCGTCAGGCGGTAACTATCTGTTGTGACGTGAGGCCATGGTTTGTTGCTATGAATAAATGCCGGTCGGACTGTTCTGATGTTGTTTCAGTCTTAAGCAAGTGTCATGAGGAATTAATGTCGCCAGGAAGTTGACGTGTGAATTAGTACTGTCTAGTAACTTTGTTCATTGTTTTTCTGTAAGCGTGTATATACTTACAATGTTTGTACGATGTCAGATTAAACCGCGTTTCTATGAAGTTTGTATGTCGAAATTACAGATTTCTTACGTGTTCAAAGCGAGTTTTGTAGGTGATTTGTTAGAATGAGGTATTAGAAGGTTTATGTGTGTACAAGATCGAGGTTATATGGCGTCATCAGCATGAATGCTGTTAGAATTTATTTCTAGATACATTTTACACTAACCCTTTAAAGGCGAAGCGTATGTGTTTTATATAAGGACTCAGTGCATACCGCGCTGTAAACACTCCACTTCGGTTATAAAAACCAGTCAGTTAATAATGTATAAGGCGAAAGTTGCTGTTTGTTCTGAGATCCGTACAAAACACATAAACGCAATGTGGGCACCACGTAGAATTTTTTAATGTTAAACCTGGCGGTACGTAAAGTTACCGCTAGGCTTTAAAAGGTTAATGTTGTAGGGCTGGATATTGATTGTGCACATTAAAAGCGAAAGGCGTCTTTGGTCGCGCTGCTGCCGCCTGTTGTGTGTCGATGATATTCTATGCATCAGGTGGGTTTACCTCTGTTGAGCGGTTAACGTGGTGGCATATTCAGGCTGGTTGGCTGTTCTCTGCCGATAGGAAGCTGGTAGATCCAGATAAACGTGTGCTGTCTACGAGTGTTGTGTTTGTGACAGGTGTGTGAACACAACGGGTCTTTTGTGTGTTGTGTTCAGATGGGATTTTGAACTTAGCGGACAGTCCGTGTGTATCCACGCAGAGCACTTGGGTTTGCTGTAAACGTAGGCGTTTATTTGCGAGAGGAGGGTGCACGAAGAATGATACAACGCAAGGACGAAATTCGTCAGTTCATACAACTCGGCAGGTGGTTATGTTGAGGTTGCGGGGGGCTGGACATGCAGCGCGGATTAAGGGAAAGGAATGATTAACAGAATTTTCGTATGGGAATATATTGGAAAGTTGCGACATGGGGGGTCGTTTCCGGATTTGGGGGTGTGTTGTGCTAACAGACAGGCAGGTGTGTAGTTCGTTAAATGTTCTTTCATTTTACTTCTCTTCGATTTTACCTTTTTTTTTTTTTGCGTGGGGTAGCGGAACTCTTGTGCGGATGGTTGTATCGTGGGCTGTGTCAGCCTTAGGAGGTAAAAGCTGAATAGGTTAGGTTAACTGCCGACGTTGCCCTTAACCTTTTAAAGCCTAGCGGTAACTTTACGTACCGCCAGGTTTAACATTAAAAAAATTCTACGTGCTGCCCACATTGCGTTTATGTGTTTTGTACGGATCTCAGAACAAACAGCAACTTTTGCCTTATAAAACATTAAGAGACTGGTTTTTATAACCGGAGTGGAGAGTGTTTACAGCGCGGTACGCACTGAGTCCTTATATAAAACAGATACGCTTCGTCTTTAAAGGGTTAATTCGAAGTGACCGTATGGAGTCTGCATGACTTGACCCGCTATCTTCACGACGTGTGTTAGCATAGTACCTTGACCTAGGCCACTTCAGTTTCCTTCCCCACCCTTGCCAGTTCATCTTTCATAAATGCCATCACTATGTTGTAGGATGTTACGTCGATAGAGTGTTGATGCTTGGATCTAGGACAGTCGTAATCGTGATGTCATGTTTTTAGTATTTGTACATAACATACAGCCGATCCCGGTGGCCGCGTGGTCTAAGGCGCGTGTCTGCGTCCGTTCGCTTGCTGGGATTGCAGGTTTGAATCCAACTGAAGACATGGATGTCTGTCTCTTGTGAGTGTTGTGTGTTGATGCAGGTAGAGGCCTCCGACTGGCCGATCCCTCGTCCAGAGGAGTCCTGCAGAGTGTGGTGTGTCATTGTGTGTGACAATGTCCAACAGTAACCTTCTACACGTACAGTGAGTGCGTAGAAGAGGTCACAGTAATAAAGAAAGAACTGCGTAAGTTATTCGTATGATTTAGCGTCATTAAATAACCTACGATTTAGTCACCTTTGCTGTGTATCTGGCTGTGGCGAGTTAAATAACCACCAGAATCAGTTATTATTCACTCATTTGCGTTCTGGATCGATTATAGTTTCTTTAACTACATATTCTGGTAATGGATAAACGGAATGTTTTATTGGAGTTGCGAATCGACGGTTTTGTTCCGGTTTTAGAGTAGCTTGCAGACTTAAGTGCCCGATATAATGGCAGTTGCAGTCGCAGTGTTTTCTTAACCTCTTAAGGATTCGTGCCACGCGTCTTCATTTGGTAGGAATATGTGTATGCGTTATCACGCCTTCATCTGCCACGAAGATCGAAGCAGGATTTTCCATCGAAACGCCGATAACCAGCTTTCATGTTACATGTGTCAGTACCCAGAAGGTCACCCTAAACTGTACGACCGTGGAAACTCCAAATTTTAAGATACGTGTTGGAAGAGTACTCTTTGTACGAGCCGCCACTGATAATGGTAGTTGTGATAGAAAGGGAACCTGTAATGTTGTTGGAAAGTAACTGTAGGATTCAGTGTGGTAACTATAGCAACGAAGATACTGGACGCAGGCCTGATTACATTCCATTAAATCAATTAATTAAATTACTTAAGCCTAAATTTCTGCGGTGTGGCGGAACACGCGTGTAGGTTGAGTTGCCGCATGTGTAGGGGGAAATGGCAAGTGCGAGGCATCAGGTGCTGCGACTCTGTCGGAAGAACTAGACGTCAGAAACGAACGTAGGATGTAACAGCTTGTCCTGCGTTACAGGGTTCAGACACGTGTAGTCGATTTCGTTTGCTGGCGTCAGCTGTTACATGACTAAATCATACACGTAGGCGGTAATAGCCAGGATAACTCGGTCGGTAAAGCGACTCGTAACTGGCTGGGCGGTCCTGGGTTCGAATAGCGGCAGTGGCCAAGAGATTTTTCTCTTCTGCAGATCGTGCAAACCGGCCCCGCAGCCCACCCAGCCTCCTGTACAATGGTACCGGCGTTCTTTCCCGGGGTTAAAGCGGCCGGGGCGTGACATTAAGCACTCATTTATATGGCGCCGAAGTTGAGAATGAGTGGAGGTCTACTTTTATTCCCTCCTCTATGGAGTTGACAGGGCAGCTTTTACTCATTACATGGACGTACGACAGCGACCGATTGTAACTGGAATTTGAATGTGCAGTCAAACCCGGTTATAACGACATTGGTTTATGTGACACCTCGGTTATAGCGTCACATTTTCTGTGGTACCAAGTAATTCTTCACTGTTAAGCATAACGTTACATACCTCGGTTATAACGATACTCGTTTATAACGACACAAAGTGTTCAGTACCCTCCATGACGTTATAACCGAACTCGACTGCAATTATAAGTGATTCATAACCATGCATTGAGCATGGGGGCACGCAGTGACGCAATTGGTTGAGGCATTGCGCAACAAACCGGAAGGTCGCGGGTTCGATTCGTAATGGGAGTCATTCGATTTTTTTCATTGACTTAATCCTTCCGGCCGCACTGTAGCCCTGGGGTCGACTCAGGCTCTAAGAGAAATGAGTATCAGAAATACTCTTATTTCCTGGGGGTAAAGGCGGTCAGTGAGTAGGACTGACAACCTTAGCACCTTCATGTGCCGATTGTCTTGAAATCTGGGAACCTCAACCTCGTGGAACCCTAGGGGCCTCTCCAGGCCTGTATAGGGATAGCTAAAAAAAAAGCTATTGTGTGAATCCTTCGGGTATTGGAGTTCCCCCCCGCGCCCCATCCCCATGGTGCAAGTTTTTATCCCACATGTATTGTGCTGCTTGCATTGTAATGTAAATAGAGATGCGTTACTTTATACTCATTTTAAGTGACAAAGTTCAGAAATATCGTGTACTTTCCCGCTGGTTACAAAGCCTGCCTTTATACCTTCCATTGAAGAACAGCGCCACTGTTGCCTGTGAATGAACACACCCACTCGGATGGCCTCTGTGTTGTGAGGTCGCGCGCAAAGTTGAAAGGTCATGTGGAGGAATAAAACCCCTTGTACCTCGCGACCGGGAATACAGGGGGTCGACGTGTGTCACTGTGGAATGACACCGTAGTTGAATGTGTTCTTGGTTACAGAAATCATGCCCTAATGCAACCGTCATGTGTTTGGGCTTTGCTAAATCAAATTTCTTAACCGATACAGGTATGATGACGTCAGAGGTACAGTAGACAACATTTGTTTTGATTATCCTGTCAGAGAATGGAAGACAGAACGCACTCAATTAATTAGAATTAAGGGAGAGGGCATTGTACTGAATAGAGAATCGTCATATTTTGTTATAAATGTAAAGGTAAAGCAACCCCATTACAGGCCTGGACAGGCCCTTAGGGTTCCAGGAGGTTGAGGCTCCCAGATTTCAAGACAATCGGCACATGAAGGTGGTAAGGTTGTCAGCCCTACGCATCGGCCGTCTTTACCCCATGAAATATTCCTGGTACTCATTTCTGTTAGAGGCTGAGTCGATCCCAGGGCCATAGTGCGGCCGGAAGTATTAAGTCAGTGAAAAATTTCAGTGACTCATCGGGAATAGAACCCGTGACCTTCCGGCTTGTAGCGCAGTGCGTCAATCAACTGCGCCACCGCGTGCCCACGTATTTTATTATAACACGGAATAAAATAAATAATAAATAAAACTTGACATAACTGGTTGCCAGTCCGGAACGTGAACTCTCGACCTCTCTAGTAAGAGGTGGGCGTTCCGCCCATTTAAATGAGATTTGTGTTTTTGTGTAACAAGTTAAAGCTCTGGGCTACGGCCTGGAGGGCCGAGGAATCGTGGTTGGATCCCCGGAGCGGAAAGAGATTTTTGTCTATTGCAATTGTGTAGACGGGTTTTGGGGCCCCATCCGTCTTCCTTTTTCCCCAGGAGACAAGTTGTGGTATCGTGAGCCCGACCACTCATTTTCCAGTTAAGAATAAGACCCAGTGTGCAACTGACTGCTTCCCTGTTGGTCGCCTTTTCATGCACGTCCAACTGTTCCTTATTCACGAATTTTTTTTTTCCATGACGCAACAGCCCCAGTGGGCCAGGGCCCTCCTCATTATCGAGGCTTCACGATCACACTCAGACACACACCACACTCGGTGGTACTCCTCTGGACGAGTAATCAGCCCGACGCGGAAACCTCCACCGGACAATACACAACACTGACAAGAGATAGACATCCATGCCCCCGCCGGGATTCGAACCTGCAATACCAGCAAGCGAACGGCCGCAGACCCACTTCATTCAGGGATTTAGTTCTCCTCCGTTTTTCTTGTTTCTTGACAGATTAGCGGTGTATGTTTTGACCTCCTCAGACGTACCTCACTGCTGCCTTTACCTGTTTTCCTTCGCATTCCTCACAGTTTTCACACTTCTGCTAATAACCACGCTCTCCCCCGCCTTTCCCCCATCCTACATCACTGGGGGACTTCACGATTGGCTGGCGCGTTATATCGGGATAATAATGTGCGGTTCCTAAGCGTTAATTTGATACCGAAATATTTCCTACAGCGCATTTGTTTTAATTAACATATCTGCCAGCAAATGCACTTTAAAATACAGTACGTAACAAGTGTTAGACTGCTACATGTGTCGGCACATTGGTGCCATCCTCAGGGAATTACAGAACAAAGGAATATAAGCCTAACATATTAGTGTATACTGAAATGTTGTTAGAGTTTGGTAAATTACATTTCTTGGAAACAAAGCTGTCATCATCATCATCATCATCATCATCATCGTCGTCGTCGTCGTCGTCGTCCCCTTTACGCAGGGTATTCACACCTATATACCTGAAACAAACCACGTTTCTAAGGTACACAGTGCCGCAGCTATCCCGCACGTACTGTTAATGGTGCATATAGCGCTGTCTGCAATATTAAACTCCTTTGTGCTTCTACATTAGCACTTCCCGCAGTGTGTGTGCTGTGCCCAGTACAGCTGTTTTCCGCAGTTCCTTGATATCGTGCTTTCCCGGTACGCTGCTCAAGTATTTTCTGAAGGATTTTGAAATGGTTCCAGTTGCCCCTGTTATTACTGGCGTCACCTTTGTGTTTAATTCCACATGCGCTGCATTTATATTGTAAGGTCTTTATATTTTATAATCTTCTCGGCTTCTTTCTTTATCACATTTCTGTCTCCCGGGATTGCTACATCAATTAACAAACATGTTCCTTTTTCATTATTCCGGATTATGATGTCTGGTTTATTGTTGTGGATGGTTCTGTCGATTTGCACTTGTTAATTTCATAATACGGTTACCTTGCCTACTTGTTTCTACATATTTTGGTATATGTTCGTACCAGAGTGTTCACTGTCCAATTTTACCCCCAGTTCCTTACACATGTTGAAGTGTAGTTGAACGCACACTGTATCGTGTTTGAGTATTATTATTATTATTATTATTATTATTATTATTATTATTATTATTATTATGAGACGGGATTCGTTAGTATAGAATGGCATGCGGGATGTGAGTTACAAACTTTTGATACGCTGTTGCAAATTTTCGTGGGCGGATTGTTGCATACACTCTATTTCCCGACGGTGTCCCTAATTGATCCTTTAGTTAACATTCACAAATTCTACGTTCTGCCCACACAGTGTGTTTATGTGTTTTGTGTGGATCTCAGAACAAACAGCGATTATTTCCCTATACAGCATTAACTGACTGGTTTTTATAACCGAGACGTAGTGTTTACTGCGCGGTACGGACTGAATCTATATGTACACACCTAAAGCCCAGTGGTTACTTTATGTACCGCCAGGTTTAACATTCACAAATGCCACGTTCTGCCCACACAGTGTATTTATGTGTTTTGTGTGGATCTCAGAACAAACAGCGATTATTTCCCTATACAGCATTAACTGACTGGTTTTAAGGTGTGTTCGCAAAATTGCGAAAAAGTGCCTGTTAGCTTCGTCATGTCTGTCCGTCCGTCTGCGTGGAAGGACTCCGCTTCCACTGGACCGATTTTTATGAAGTTTGATATTAGAATATTTTTCGAAAATCCGTGGAAAATTCAAGCTCTATTAAAATCTGAGAAGAATTAACGGATACTTTACATGAAGACGTACGTTCATTTATAGTAATATCTCTCTGAACTCTTCTTAGAATGAGAAATGTTTCAGACACAGTTGTAGAGAAAATCAAAACACATTTTACGTTCAGTAACTTTTTCCCGAAAATCGTGCCGTTTATGAGATAATGTGGAAAAATATGGTACAGCCGGACAGGCGACAGATGGCAATATAATACAGCGCGTGCATGCTGGATAACTTAGGTTACACACACACACTCAGAATATGTAATACTTACTGCTTTTCCACGGCAACAGTGGTTACGCGAACGCGCTTTAATGTTGCGTTATATGTACAGTGCCTGTGTTGTTATAACCGAGACGTAGTGTTTACTGTGCGGTACGAACTGATTGTTTAAACATAACGGGGTAATTTTTGTCTTTTAAAGCGTTAAGATCTTTTGTTGGATGTGCTCATAGAATTACTGTTGAAGGCTTTTTTTTCTGTCGAGCTAACAGTGGTGGATATTGGTAATGTCTGCGTGTAAATGAAATGGTTTTAACTGCCCTGGTCAGCGCGCTGAGACTGATGGAGTTCCTGTCAGGTGCAGCGCGCAGCGTAACTACACGTCTGTCAGCGCTGGAATTAACAGGCTGAATCACACTTCGTGCACACAACCGCAGCTAGACTGCGGTTCTATGCGTCATTGTTGTTGTATTGGTTGTTTAACGACGTTGTATCGTTTACGGTGTTAAGTGTGAGAAACGAATTGGGCCGTGCAAGTTGGAGACTTGTTGGGGAGGTGGTGGGTTCGAATCTCGGATTGGATGCAGCTTATTTGGGCAGAATTTCATGGTTTATCAAAGCCTTCCCATTGACATGGCTCAGGATAGGGGTAATGCGGGTTCTTGTGAACAGGGTAATGATCCTTCGTGTTCCATAAAATGCGAGTATTTTCGTGGCTGGGGAGCTGTTAGCTTCTCAGCGATTCTGCTTCGTGGCTGTTTGTTTGCCGTTAGTCCTCATTCGTTCAGGCAAATGTCTGATAAGTACTCGAGTAGACCAGAAAGAGGCGAGCCTGGTGGCTGCGCGGTCTAAGGCGTGGGTCTGCGGCCGTTTGCTTGCTGGGATTGCGGGTTCGAATCGCGCCGGTGACATGGATGTGTGTCTCTCTTGTGAGTGTTGTGTATTGTCAGTTAGTGTTCTCTGCGTTGGTCTGATCACTAGTCCAGAGGAGTCCTACCGAATGTGGTGGGATGGGTGTCTGAGTATGGTCTCGAAACGTCGACTGTGGGGCCTAGGCCCACTGGGGCTGTCCGGCCGTGAAAGACCGGACGCAGATTATCCCCAGTGTGTACCTTCCATTAACCTTTTAAAGCCTAGCGGTAACTTTACATACCGCCAGGTTTAACATTAAAAAATTCTACGTGGTGCCCACATTGCGTTTATGTGTTTTGTACGGATCTCAGAACAAACAGCAACTTTTGCTTTATAAAACATTAAGAGATTGGTTTTTATAACCGAAGTGGAGAGTGTTTACAGCGCGGTACGCACTGAGTCCTTATATAAAACAGATTACGTTCCGTCTTTAAAGGGTTAATTAGTGTACCATTGACACTGTGTCTGATGGCGAACACTATTCGGACTGTCATAATCGGTGTAAGGTACAGGGTGTTCCACTTGAAACCGGCCCGCTTTCTTGATTTCACTGTGCAGTCGGGCCGGTTTCAAGTGGAACATTCTGTATAACGTATCAGATGTGTTTGTGGGATTGTTTGGCAGCGAGGGGTGGGGAGCTGGACGCGTTTTTAGCCCGAGAATGAAGTGACGTGTCTATCGTGGAAACAGTACATTATAAGTTGCAGCAAAGTACACGCTGCATCACTGGTATCAACCGTTTTTGCTGACGAGTGTAACAACTCACGCAGTTCAAGTAGTTCAGCTTTTATTGGGGGTACCCAGCGGTGTGAGATTCGGGAACCGCGCTTTAGGAGGTAACTTAAGCAAGAGACGTACACTGAGAGTGAGAGTGAAATAAAGTTTTTTTCCCTTTACTGATGCCTTCTTATTTCTGTTCACACAATTACAGTGTCTCAGTTTCAGTTAGCAGTGAATCTGCTTTCTTTAGCAAGTGTTGTACAACGCCGTTCAACGTCGGCCTCGTGTCCATGTAAACTACCTGTGTGTTTAACCTTTTAAAACCTAGCGGTAACTTTACATACCACCAGGTTTAACATTAAAAAATTCTACGTGGTGCCCACATTGCGTTTATGTGTTTTGTACGGATCTCAGAACAAACAGCAACTTTTGCCTTATAAAACATTAAGAGACTGGTTTTTATAACCGAAGTGGAGAGTGTTTACAGCGCGGTACGCACTGAGTCCTTTTATAAAACAGATACGCTTCGTCTTTAAAGGGTTAATTAATACCTTAACCAACTTATGCACTTAATAAAATACATAGAAGTATAAAACTCCTACATGTTTCGGCACCGAGGTGCCATCCTCAGGGAGTTATTCTGAACAAAGGAATACAGGACCAGCACGCTTATGTAGGTATTGTGTCGCCTTCATTAGGATGATTAAAATAACTGAAATGTTTAAATTCCAAAACGCACAAAGTTAGCAATCATACAATCACAGTATTGTAAATTTGATATTTTTTAAAGTGAGATGTTATAGGGATTAGTTTTCCGTTGTTTTCATTCTTTATGATGCATGGATACAACATTAACCCCCTAAAGACGAAGCGTATCTGTTTTATATAAGGGCTCAGTGCGTACCGCGCTGTAAACACGCTCCACTTCGGTTATAAAAACCAGTCTCTTAATGTTTTATAAGGCAAAAGTTGCTGTTTGTTCTGAGATCCACACAAAACACATAAACGCAATGTGGGCACCACGTAGAATTTTTTAATGTTAAACCTGGTGGTATGTAAAGTTACCGCTAGGCTTTAAAAGGGTAAACGTTGCAATGTTGTCCTGCCCCATATTTTCGGTCATCATGACACACTGGACTCTCAAATTCCCTGGGTTCCCGTACGATCGGTAATCGTCGTATCCACATGCCTGGAAGCAAAGTGGGTAACGCAGAGAGTGTCATCGCGCAGACCCATATAAGGCCGTCCTTGTGGTAATCGATAGGACAGCGCGGAGTGAATATTATCCGCCTGTGACGGCTTCCCATGAAGCACTGGTGTGAGACGGGGGGCGTAGTGCGTGTGGTACCGAAGGTTCGATTGGATGAATGATTGATTGATGATTCCGCTTGGCTTGCAAGGTTGAAATAGCAATGTCCTCTCGTAGACATGACCACAAAGAGCTGTGCATTTTTATACCTCGTGATTTTCTCTATCAGTCGAGGTGGATGAACCGATGTGGCCCTGCAATAGGCTGTTTACATTCACATTCCAGCCCTTTGCAATTCTTCATTTCAATATCTTTTTCAAATAAAATATTGACTGGAAAAATGTAATCCCCGCATGAGTCATGCAGTTGCCACTGGCTTTCTTTACATTTTCGCATTTTGAACCGTTCTTTGTTGTACGCAGTAGCGTTCGTGACGGAACATAACGTTCAGCTTTAGTTGTGGTGGTTACTTTGGTTGGGTTTGTTACTGGCTTCGGAAACGGATATGATTTTCCAGTCTCACAGTTTCGTATGTCCGCCATGTTGTCATTTTCCGTTATGGGGGAAATGTTTGGTGCTCTCAAATGCCTTAAGTCTCGTGTTAACTACAGGGTGTCCACCCTACAGCAGAACCCGCTCATAGAATCTACAAAACCATTCATAGCTGTATTGCTGCACAGCGACAGACAAGTGCCTCCGCTGTGCAGTACTGCACACCATAGAGCGGACAACATCAATTGATGCACGGCGACTGATGACGGCCCCCTCCCTGTGGTACTCAGTACTGCGTGTCGTAGATCGGACGACATCAAGTGCTGCACAGCAACCGATGACGGCCCCCTCCCTGCGGTACTCAGTACTGCGTGTCGTAAAGCGGACGACATCAAGTGCTGCACAGCGACCGATGACGGCCTCCTCCCTGCGGTACTCAGTACTGCGTGTCGTAGAGCGGACGACATCAAGTGCTGCACAGCGACCGATGACGGCCTTCTCCCTGCGGTACTCAGTACTGCGTGCCGTAGAGCGGACGACATCAAGTGCTGCACAGCGACCGATGACGGCCACCTCCCTGCGGTACTCAGTACTGCGTGTCGTAGAGCGGACGACATGAAGTGCTGCACAGCGACCGATGACGGCCCTCTCCCTGCGGTACTCAGTACTGCGTGTCGTAGAGCGGACGACATCAAGTGCTGCACAGCGACCGATGACGGCCTTCTCCCTGCGGTACTCAGTACTGCGTGCCGTAGAGCGGACGACATCAAGTGCTGCACAGCGACCGATGACGGCCACCTCCCTGCGTTACTCAGTTTCGCGTTAAAAAACTGTGTAATCCCTGCACCGGTTTTAGAGTCGGAACATGCGGAAGGGTGGATGGGTGTGGAATCCTTGTACACTGTGTATGTGTGCATTTTATACAAGTCATGCTACGAATATAATATGTATAATATAATATAATATAATATGGTATGATATGATATGATATAGTATAATATGGTTAGGATGCGTAGACGGTGCTGTGCATTGCTTCAAGAAGTCTGAACCCTGAGCACAGCAGGATGCACAATATCAGAGCTGTGATAGCCACACAAGCTGTAGATACCCGCACATGCAAGAATGTGAAACGACAGATCCTGAACTGTAATGCCACTGTATTCTTTAACTAACAATGCATCAAGCACACTCTTACAGAAAAGTGTTCCAAGCTTCATATACATTATGTAGACGGTAATACTCATTGCTTTCGAACAATTTCAGCTCCAAACACAAATGGATGCACAACGTCGAAGTTACATGTTTTGTTCGTTATGTGGTCATATATCACCCGTGTTTTATTTTAGTTAATTTGCTATTGTAATAATCAGCCGTTGCAGCGCGAGCACGGTATCCATGGTGACGTAATAAGGTCAGAGGTCACATGAGGACAACTGACTGAAATGTGATCATGTTAAAACATGAAATTGGTGTGACGTTTCATAGAGGCCGCTGATAATTTTCGTGGGCTGTGGGTACTGTGAATGGATTGCTCTGCTTCTGTTGGCATCACTGCACGATGTGTAGGTGATGTTAGGTGTGGTGTGTTGCGGGGGGGGGGGGGGGGGGGG
>BLKM01001489.1:610466-639187 GCA_013340265.1 Coptotermes formosanus
CCCCCCCCCCCCCCCCCCCCCGAAGACCACACTCCAAAGGCTTATGCTTACTGGGTGTTGATTGAGTGTCAGATTGTTTTGTGTTTTCAGCTGAAATAGTTACTTGACGTGGAATGAGGCGATGAGAAGTGGTTGAGTGTTGCACACTTGAAAAGGAGGTTTTTTTTAAAAAAAGCAGATACTGGGAAGGCTGAGGAAGATAACGTAAGCTTTCCTTGAGTTCACAAATACGTATAAGTGGAGACTCTTTAACCCTTTAAAGACGAAGCGTATCTGTTTTATATAAGGACTCAGTGCGTACCGCGCTGTAAACACTCTCCACTTCGGTTATAAAAACCAATCTCTTAATGTTTTATAAGGCAAAAGTTGCTGTTTGTTCTGAGATCCGTACAAAACACATAAACGCAATGTGGGCACCACGTAGAATATTTTAATGTTAAACGTGGTGGTTCGTGAAGTTACCGCTAGGCTTTAAAAGGTTAATTGGCCTTCACAGTTTTGTCTATTGAATGCGACATGGCTTATTATCAGAAGAAGAATATTGCAGATTCGGGGTTCTCGTAGCCTTTTTCCTTAGGATTCAGGTCGTGGGAGAGCACATAGTTCATCTGTAAGGGGCAGAAGGTGTTTCGTCTACTTCTGGATAATCGAAACGTTCCGAATCACTCACCGAACGACATGGTTCGATATTACTGAAAACATTACGTGTTAATGCTGTCAGTTTCTACAGGCTACATGTTTCGACCCTGTTAATTAGCAGTCAACAGAGGCCTTAGAGAGGAGTATTTGTAGACGGATTCAGTTCTGTGAATGATTTTAGGTGGAAAGTCTGGCAATTTTAGTCCTTTCTTAGCTTTGTTCTTCTGCTTTTGGTTCTGTGAGAAGAATTGTGATCACAGCAGAATTTATCTCTTTTGCTTGCACAAACAACTTGGTCATTGCCAAAATAGTGTATGAAATTAGGCCGCGACTGCTTGCACAGCCTTTCCAATTAATCACTAATTATAATGCATTAATTCGACGCCATGGGCTGTAATTTGAGCCCCTAACACCAGTATATAAATTTCGACAGCATAGACAACTGCCCAGTAACAAAACACTGGCTTCGTGTTCGGAAAATTGTGGTTGAGTTGTGGGTCGGTAGCTGCCATCTCTGTATATGTAATGTACGTGTGTTTGAATAAGTGTGTGTGTGTGAGTGAGTGGGTGAGTGAGTCACACTTCGTTTCTGTTGTTACTGTGCTGTCGTGTTTACAGGGTTTCTGTCGGTACCACAGTTTTTTTTATCTTAAGCCATGTCGTTGTGTTTCGTGAATTATAAATAGTTGCTGTTCACCGTTTAGACAACTGATTACGTTCTGTTATATCGTATTGTATTGTATTGTATTGTATTGTATTGTATTGTATAAGTGTGTGGTTGCGTGTCCCTGGCAATTATATGACCATGTTGAGGCCTTTCGAAAAACGTAAAATGCAGTTGTAATTTTCAGTTTTATGTTGTTCGAATGGCCTGAAGAGATCCATATAACTGGTCGAAACATGCAGCCACATATAATATAATATAATATAATATAATAAAATATAATATAATATAATATAATATAATATATAATATAATATAGTATAATGTATAACGTGATTAGTTGTGTTTGTGAATAGTAACTATAATACAGCGGTGTTCGTTTGTTACGTCACAAACCTGGTTTCCGTGACATCACGTCAAGGGGAGTGAGTGCGTCTTGCGCTTGATTTGTGATAGGAGTGGTGGGTTGCATAAGGCTGATGAAAGACGCCGTGGAGTAGCGCGTGGATATGATGACACAGCGGTGCCATTTCCAGTACTGACTAGGGTGCAGCTTGGTCAAGGCCCCGGGGTGTGGTGCAGTTCCCTTTTTTCTTATCAGCCGTATGACAAGTTCGCATTTGGTGGTGTCGTCACGTCGTGAGGCAGTTAGTATGCTAGTGTCTGTCGGTGGTGCCCGGTTGGCGTGACGTCGGGCCCACCGCATCTGTTATTCAAGTAGAAAAAGAAAATCTGCACAGTCCCACAGGTCACGTGAGTCCCAGGTCTCTAGATGACCTGGGACTCATGTTATCTGTGTGTCTGCGTCGGATGACTGCAGCTGCCAGGTGGAAGGCTTTCGGTGTGTGTGCCTGGAGTTGCAGAATGTGTCGGGAGCAAATTAGGGGGTTTTGGAAGTCGCATCGTGTTTCGGGCACCGCGTAAGGAGACTTGTGATTTTCGCTATTCGGGGATGTTGCGTCACGTAGCTTGGAAATTGGTCCGGGACTTTGTGGGACAACGTGCCGGTTCTGTCTTTAAATAATGATGCAGTCCCAGAAGAAACTGCACCGTCGCGGAAGCCTGAAATTGCGCGAGGAAACGTGTACCGTCACAAGCGTGCGCGTACCACACCACCACCACCACCACCACCACCACCACCGCCGCCGCCGCCGCCGCCGCCGCCTTGAAGACACCGTTTAGGAATGGATGATTGATTGCAAACTCCTGAAGACGGCCGTCTGTGCTGCAAACGTTATGTGGGGTACTTCACCGAGTGTGCTGTCGCATTTAGACGAAACGACTGGAATTCGGGGTCTTTTCGCATGTTTCGTCGTGTCGATTGGTTGTTAGCCACCGCTGTTGGAAGGAATGTATTGCCTGCCGTAACAGCGGCACCAGACTCGTGTCTAGGGGCACGGCTGATGCCACAGGACCTTTATTAAACCTGTATCCGCCCGCTAGTTCAGACTGTGTTCTTCCCTAACAGTTCACCTTACCTTATTTCGTAGAAGAGCTTCGAAATGCTGTCAATTCCCGGTGGATGCAGGCTTCCCCTGCGATAAAGCTGCTGTGTTCGGAGGCGTGATAAAATTGACACCCTGTATTCACCAGTTCGACGCGGCGTAACATCCCAAAAAGCTTGAATCATCAATACCGCTGTGAGAACCCCCACGTTACTCAAAATTAAAGGAGATTTTGGTGTGTTTCATGGTTCTTTTGTGCTGGTTCCTGTGATTAAACGTGTAGATCGGATATTGAGGGTGGGGGACGAACGCGTGCAGAGTTTAAGTTGATGCCTGAAAGACCATAAGGTGGGTGATACTAGGGGGTGAGAACTGCAGAATTAGGTCAGTGGTTGTGGTGGCGAGCCTGCGGATTGTAGCGTCTTGCAGTTGATAAAGGCGGCTCTGTGGTTTCGATAGGATTGTCACGGTTAAATATGTAGTAGTATTTCGGACAAAGCTATGATTCGGATGCGTTATATTTCTTTAACCAAAACGAAGCGGTGTATGATGGAAGGTTTCTGGCTTGTGGGATGTGACGCCCTGTCGTTCGGCGAGTAATATCCGGCGGGTCGTAGTGCTTTCATCCAGTTGTATATGGACTGTGATTCACCCTGAAGTTTCCTTCGAAACTTCGGAAAGCACAATTTGAACAACCCAGAACTCTGTCACTGCGCGTTGTTCAACAGCATGTAAGTTTCTGCCACTTCAGAATTAAAGTATGGTGCTGCTATGTCTCTAGCGGAATGTCTGCGGCTAATGATGATTGAGAATGTTCAGGGACGTTACTTGATGTTTTTATTGTCTTAAAAATTGTGTGGAGACAAAGAAACTTGCTTTCTGACTGCCCCTTTATTGACACGGCGTCACATCCCAGAAGACTGGAACCCTCAGCAACGCCGCTGCGAGAACCTCAAATCTCGTAAGATAGATAATATCCAACGTGCGTGCTGTTTAACCCTTTAAAGACGAAACGTGTCTTATTTTATATAAGGACTCCGCGCGTACCGCGCTGTAAACACATTTCCTCTCATTTATAAAAACCAGTCTGTTAATGTTGCCTAAGCCAAAAGTCACTGTTTGCTCTGACAGCCATACAGAACACATAAACTCATTGCGAGAAACACTTCGAATGGTTGAATGTTAAACCTGGTGGCAAGTAAAATAACCGCTAGGCTTTAAAATGCTAATGACGTAACCCGTCAACAAAAATTTGGTCTTAGTCAATTGCATGTAGACAATCTCCAGTGTGAGATCTGTGTTCTTCTGGGATATTACGCAGCGTCGAATGGTAATCCTTTACCGACGTTTCGGGACAAGGTATCGGTCCCATCTTCAACGGTCAAGAAGTCCAAGAAGATGGGACCGTTACGTTGTCCCGAAACGTCGGTAAAACGTTATCATTCGACGCTGCGTAATATGTCAGAAGAACGCAGATTTCATCAGCATCGCGGCGAAAACCTCAAATCACGAATCTGCAGTTTATTTGTTACTTTTTAGTGCATTAAGGAACAGTTTTTGAATACAGTGAAAACAAGCAAGATGTCTTCTGTGACGTCGCAGTGTTGGTAACCGCCAGTGGGCAGAACATTGAAGTGAAGACAATGAAAAGTGAACTGTGATGAATCGAAATAACGCAAGGTCAATTGCAAGAGCCTTATGAACTCAAGTACGGGTATTTTCATGCATATATACGGGTCGAGACTTCGAGTATTTTCATAGAAAGTGCGAAATTAATATTATTGTTTAGAAGATAACGAAAAGTGCATAGTGGATTAGTGAGTAGAAGACAGAAGACTGCATATCTGCTTCGTCAGGATGTTCGTATGGCGGCATTGCGTCTCCCTGGAAGGTAAGAGTAGTGTATTTTCACACCGCTAGAGGCTGTCAAATGCATGGTAGAATGGTCGCAGTCTCCTCGCATTACCCGTTTTATTTAAAGGCTTTGTTGGATATGAAAAGGAGACTGTGTTACAGAATCGGTGGGGCCGTTGTCTATCCGTCTGTCATTGCAAATAAATGCTGAACAGACTGACTGGAACTTATGTTAAGTGTTGCTTTGTCTTCTGCTAAGGCGTCATGCTTAAGTGGAGGTGTAGTCCTTAGCCATTTTATTGGGGGTGAAGGGTCCCGCAGCAGACGCTACGGACTCACCGCAGCCTTGAGGCTTCTTGTACAACCCTGTGATGAAGATGATTAGTTTTTTTTTGTTTTTCCGTGCAATGGAGCGCCGGTGGAATGAATTTGACAGGGGAAAACAGAAGTACTCGGAGAAAAACTTGTGTCAGTGCCACTTTGTACACCACAAATCCCACATGGGCCCGGGATCGAACCCGGACCTCCGCGGTGGGAGGCCGGCAACCTCCTGAGCCAAGTCCTTAGCCATTTACATTTATGCGTTTTTTTTGCGCGGTGTATGAAATGAACTCGGGTCCCTCTGTCCGCACGTTTTATCACATCATCCCTTTTATCGATTTCGATTAAATTTGACATAGATAACAAACGGTGTTGCCAATCCCGGTGGCCGTGCGGTGTAAGGCGTAGGTCTGATGCCACTCCATTGCGGGGATTGTGGGTTCGAATCCCGCCGGGGGCATGGATGTCTCCTGTGTTTGTTGTGTGCTGTGTAGGTAGCGGTCTCTGCGACGAGCTTATCACCCGTCCAGAGGAGTCCTACCGGCTCCGTGTGTGTGTGTGTGTGTGTGTCTAATTGTATGTGATCTAGAAGCATCAACAGCGAGGCAGCCTAGGCCCGCATTAGGGTGTTGCGTCAAGGAAGGAGAAGAAAAATCTAAGACAAACGTAGGGAGAATTTTGGTGCCGTATGACCGGCCTTCTGTTACCGACAGTATTAGTGATTTTTGTGTCCCATCCTGCTGTCCAGAGAGCAGTGACAGCTACTGGCTTGGGCGTGGTGGTATATACCGCCTGTAGGTGAACGCCAACCGCACACATCCATATACTGCAGAGACAACCTGTACCACCACTCCTCAAGACGTCACCCTGACGTGGTGTCTTGCAATCAATCACACGGTATAATTTGTGTCTAGTTCACCTTTATCGGTCCAGGGTAATCTCTGCTATACGGGAGTGTGACATCTGAATGTAATTGCGTTTTAAAACCTCCTTATTCTACGTGACATAAATTTATCTAAGTACTAAGATGTATTTGAAATACAGGGTGCGGCAGAAAAACCTGACGGTTTTCAAAACGAAATAATACAACGACGTTTAACCTTATTATGTAAAAGTCGTTATCAGTGAATAACTCACTGCATGCCATTTTATTTTTGAAAATTTCGTCATTTAGATGTCTTCCACCATTTCTCAAACACTGCTCCAATCTTCCTCGAAGATTTTTCGTCACCCGACGTGTCATCTCCTCCAGGATTGCTGTGATTTCTTCCTTTATTCTCTGCCGTAGTTCCTCGTTGAGTCTATGCTTAGAGATGAGTTCTTTAGCGATAGTAACGTTTACACAGTAAGGTGAAACGTCATTATATTATTTCGTTTTGAAAACTCAGGTTTTGTCTGCCGCACCCTGTATTTTATTGGTCAGACCGTGGCAGGTTCTCGTCTTTTTTCCCCATGGTGCAACAGCCCCCAGTGGGTCAGGGCCCCCTCATTATCGAGGCTTCACACTCGGACGGACTCCTCTGGACGAGTGATCAGCCCGACGCAGAGATCTCTACCTGACAACACACAACACTAATAGGAGACAGACATCCATGCCCTCAGCGGGACTTGAACCCGCAATCCCAGTAAGCGAGCGGTTGCTGACCCACGCCTTACACCGCGTGGCCACCGCTTCTGGTCTATGCCGGTGTTAATTTGTTGGGCGGAAGCACACGTGGTGTGAGGAGAATACAGAAGTTTTGTTACCTGCTAGCGGTCTGTGCTGGCTGTTCTGAGGTTCGTCTAAGAATAAATAGCGATCGTGTCTCGTGAACAGAATGCAGGACACAATCACAGCTTAACCCTTTAAAGACGAAGCCTGTCTGTTTTATATAAGGACTCAGTGCGTACCGCGCTGTAAACACTCTCCACTTCGGTTATAAAAACCAATCTCTTAATGTTTTATAAGGCAAAAGTTGCTGTTTGTTCTGAGATCCGTACAAAACACATAAACGCAATGTGGGCACCACGTAGAATTTTTTAATGTTAAGCCTGGTGGTACGTAAAGTTACCGCTAGGCTTTAAAAGGTTAAAGGCTGTTCATAAATTCATTGAAAATGTGGCAAATTTTAAATATGTTGGAAGGACACCCGTAGATGAAAATTAAATGCGTGAAGTAATTAAGACCAGATTGAATTGAGGACTTGCTGTTTACTAGTGTAAAGGTTAATATGTATATAACTCTAATTTTACGTGTTCCTTTGTGTGGGTGTGAAACTTGGTCTTTCACTGTAAGGGACGAACGTAGGCTGAGGGTGTTCGAGAACAGGGTGCTGATCATAATACTGCGGCCTAAGGAGGAGGAAGTTACAGGACACTGGAAAACAATGCATAACGGCAAGCTTTTTTCACAAAATATTATTCGGGTGATTCAGTCAAGAAGAAATAAGATGGGCGGACCATGTGGCACGGGGCGGGACTTTCATACAGGGTTTTGGTGGGGAAAACCGAGAGAAAGATCGCATTCAGAATAGCAACGCATAGATTTGAGGATAATATTAAAATGTATCTTGAAGAAAGAGGATGGATTACGTGGACTGTATTGAGCTGGCTAATCTCCATCTAGTACCGAGGTTAAGAATGAGTGGAGATATACCTCCACTCCGCCTTTATGCGTTATTGGTATAAAAAGGGACAGCCGTACCTTTACGGCCTCACCAAGACATCACTTACAGTTACTACTGAGAAAATTAGGAACGCAGTAAATGTGAGTTCGTGAGGTGTGGAGCTTTCAAAGCGAGTAAATAATTGTACCATGATAGGGACGGACGTTTTCCGATGCATAGGACATGAGCGTAGAATTTATGTAGCCGTTCGGAGGGGAAGACGTACTTGCTTTTTGGGTCGAGATTTCGAAACTGAATTCCGTAGTTGTTATCGGTGATACGGTGATATGGTGACGTGTGTAGCGCGGAGGAACAATCGGGAGGAGGCAGTCGGGTTTGTTTGCTCGTACGATTTGGTAACGAGACGAAATCGGATTAATGCTTTCCACTCGAGCTGCAGCTAGCTGTTGTCTGCTGCTTTATAGACAGTCGGCTGTGTGGATTCGTTGTCTGATTTTAGAAAGAACTGACATGAAAATGGTGAAATGCATTTTACTGACGTGTTCCTTGTTATTTCCTCTCGAATTGGTTTTGATGTCATTTGTTTCGTATATAAATCTGTCGTCAAATCAACTGATGAAGTCCGGAGACATACAGAAATGCATCCTTTATAGACAAGACAGTAACTTCATGCTGCCGACACGATGTTGGTGATATCTGCGGTCTTCTGGGGCATTACGCACCGTCGGATGGTAATCCTTTACCGACGTTTCGGCACAACGTATCTATCCTATCTTAAAAGGTCATAAGGAGTGCAGGGAGAAAATGAATTTTTGGACTTCTTTGACTCCTTGAGCCTTGAAGATGGGACGGATAGGTTGTCCCGAAACGTCCGTAAATGATTACCACTCCACGCTGCGTAATATCCGAGAAGAGTTCAGATCTCAGGAGGGGCAGTATACGTTTAATATAACATCGTGGCGGTTTCGTGTATCCACTGTTGCAGTGAAAAGGCAGCATTGTTTTCTCTGTGTGTTTTTGAGCTACGGGTCTCTGTCAGTGACATAAGTGTGTTTAGTGTTGTTTAAAAGTGGTTTTGTGGCTGATTTATGTCTCTGGCAACAATCAGACTTAACGTAGGTCATCATGTACAGTGCACACACCACACACGATAAGACTCCTCTGGACGAGTGATCAGCCTGACACAGAGTCATCTACCTGACAACACCCAACACTCACAACAGACAGACATGCATGTCCTCGGAGGAATTCGAACCCACGATCTCGGCAACGAGCGGCCGCAGACCCATGCATTAGACAGCGCAGCTACAAGGATTGGCGTGTGCTTGCTTGCACTACGTAACTGGATAGTTATTATGGTTATCAGTTGATATAGTGCCGTTAAATCATCATCTAGGAGACGTAGTCACACCCACCATTCTCAGGGCATTGTAATGTGTACTAATTTCCATAAGTTTAATTATTGGAAAGAGTCGAAATCCAGGCGCATTACCATTTCGAAGTTCGTGTCAAGTTGGGGATATGCCGTCTGCCGATATGCGTTCTCCCAAATTGGAAAAGCGAGCAGCTTAATGGAATTTCAACTAAAAAGCGCGAGACGAATTCGGTTACCGCTCTATCAGAAAAGTCTCTCTTGCAGATGAAATTTACCTCCTCAGAGCCGCAACAGTCAGGATAACTCAAAAGTGGAGGTAATTGGGCATTAAAAATATGTTATTTTGACTTTAAATGAGGTAACAGTGAAGAAGACGAATCGTTACGAGTGAAATTGTTAGCGCTGTGTGAACTTGCACAATTTGATTCGGGACGTGCATGAATACAACGGAGAGCCATGCTTCGAGAATTAATATCTTCTGGGATGTTACATCGGTTGCTAAATAATTGCCGAAGCGACGCCACTCATTTCGAAACGTCGGTAACAACACGTGTTTACTCAGAAGATGAAGGCATTACCATCTGTCGAAACGTGGGTGGCTTTCCAAGTCGAAATGACGGTACATCCCGGAGGATTTGGGTCTTCAGGAAGTCAGCTGTGAGTCCGTCAGAAGTCGCAAGCCATACGTCGTCTGTGGACGTTGCGGTATGGAGGCTGAGATATTTACAGCAACGGCTTATTAGCGTGTATCCTGGTCGCTTTTATTTCTGTTGAACTGACTGCGTGATAGAATTAAGAAAATTGAATCCCAAAGTTGAGTGCTGGTTGCGATGTGATTGTTCTCAGTGTGTAAAAGCAAGATAACCGTCCTGCTTTTGTATCGTGTCGTAAGGGAAATGAAGATGGTGGGAGGTAAAGTTGAGTGTTACTGTCTTCTGTGGTGTGACGCTGTGTATTTTGGTGGGTAGGTACTTGGGTTCTGGAGGAACCTGATGCTGCCAGCTGCATCGCACTGTGATGACTGCTGTATACGTGCTTAACGACATTGAGAAGAACATCTTGTGAAGGTCCAAAATCGTTCATGTCTTTAACCCTTTAAAGATGGAACGTAATCTGTTTTATATAAGGACTCAGTGCGTACCGCGCTGTAAACACTCTCCACTTCGGTTATAAAAACCAGTCTCTTAATGTTTTATAAGGCAAAAGTTGCTGTTTGTTCTGAGATCCGTACAAAACACATAAACGTAATGTGAGCACCATGTAGGATTTTTTAATGTTAAACCTGGTGGTATGTAAAGTTACCGCTAGGCTTTAAAAGGTTAAAGACGAAGCGTATCTGTCCTATATAAGGACTCAGTGCGTACCGCGCTGTAAACACTCCACTTCGGTTATAAAAACCAGTCTCTTAATGTTTTATAAGGCAAACGTTGCTGTTTGTTCTGAGATCCGTACAAAACACATAAACGCAATGTGAGCACCACATAGAATTTCTGAATGTTAAACCCGCTTCCGCGGTGGGAGGCCGGCGGCTAACCGCCTGAGCCATGGCATGGCCTTCACATTTCACGTTGCTAAGTAACCAGCTGGACGCGCTTGTTGTGTATTAAACTGTATCTGAGCGCCTAAGGAGGACGCAGCTACGAACGTACGTTACTACGTGCATTATACTGCATGACCTTGTAGTGTTCTGACCTTCCTTACAGCAGCGAGGTGGAAGAGTTTAATATCCGAGATAACAACGTATTTTGTGACACGCATTTTTTATGGAGTGAGATGTTTTTTTAAAATATCTGATGCACGGTACGCACCTTGCTTGCAAACCGCGTCATGTCGCAGTCCGTGAAATCAAAACAGGAACGTAGTGAGATTATGTAAAATGTCAGGTTTTCAGGGCAGTGGGTAATAGTCGTCTGGGTTTGGCACCGTTCAGCCACGCTGGTGCATACAGACGTTTCGGAGCAACCTACTGTAACTATCTGAACGGTAAGAGATGGAGGCAGTATGAATATTCGAAACGTCGTTACCCCAAAGCAGACCGCATGGCGTAAGCCCAGATGACAGTAGTAGGAATAGGAGGGACAAAGGGTGCTAAATTTGTTCTAAGTTTTGAAAAATAAACAGTGGGATGCTTTTAATTTATGGAACTGTATATGACTGCCTGGCGAGGAAACACCTACGAACATACGTAACTTTGTATGCCAGTAATGGTAAACACAGACACACCACAGTATATATATATATATGTATATTGTTTTTTTTTGCGCGCTATGACATTTACTCTGAGGTTGTGCCAAGTGTGTCTGACTGTGTTTATCATTACTGGCATTGAAGTAACACACCGGGATGACCCATATGAAGATCGTAACTGTATATTATACAGGGTGTTCACAAAGTCCTCGTATTTTTTTAAAAGTTCATTGACTGTTTAATATGTTATGCTTATTGCCATGTAACTGGGTGTAGACTCTACCGTGAAAGTCTTATTGAACAATGGGGCAGAAGTGAGCGAACTGCAGTAGTTAATGTGAGTTAACTTAGCCGATTGTCTGTGCGATAGACGAATGCATAATCTCTCTGAAGAGTAAAGGGATTTTTCTTGTCTAAAAGGAATTGGCCCATTTGGTGTTTGACTCCTGTCGACTTCAGTGTAATTCACACGGCCCCTTCGATGGTACACTTTAGTTATTTTGTGTACAGCTTAAAATTTTGTTGGTATATTGACTTAGAGCGCAGACAGGGCGGTCCGGTTTTCGATTCGCGGCGCGGGCAGGAGGATTTCCTCTTCACGGAAACTCGGCAGTACTGGACTGTTAAGGAAATGTGATCCGGTTCTCCGGAGGAACAAGCGATACCTTTTTCGAAACGTCTGCACCGCCTGTGGGGTCATTCCACCGTCCACTCAGTGGATACTCGGGGCTCTTTCGTGGGGATAAATCGGCCGGGACGTGAAGCTAACCACTCACCTGCGTTTAATGCCGAGGGTTAGAAAAATTGGAATTACTGCCACTTCCATATGCCATTATTGCGCGTACAGTGCCACTTTACCTTACTGTACTTAACCAGTACGTTAAAGTCGTAAGGCAGCAAGTTAGCTGAGCAGTAACAGACATTGTAGTTGTGTCCTAGGAATATGCGGTTTGAATCCTGGCTGGGGAACAAATGGCGTTTTAAGTCTTTCAGGTCGACTGCCGATATCATAGCTCTGAGCAGACTGGGATTTTATTTACAGTCGTATGAACATTTGGGCCGATCCAGTGGCCGCGCGGTCTTAAGGCGTAGGTCTGCGGCCGAGCGCTTGCTGGGATCGTGGGTTCGAATCCCACCGGGGGCATGGATGTTTGTCTCTTGTGAGTGTTTGTGTTGTCAGGTAGAGAGCTCTGCGACGGGCCGATCCTTCGTACAGAGGAGTCCTACCGACTGTGGTGTGTGTCTGAGTGTGATCAAGTGTAACAACCTCGACGCCTAACTGTGAGTAGGTCGAAGAGGTAAGGACTACGAAACGAAACGATGACCATCCGATTATAAATAACATACGATACAGCATCAGTAAATAAACGAAGATTAACGATCTCTGTATTTAAGTATCATTGTACAGCAACAGACGGTCACAGTTTGACCCTTTTAAGACTGAAATGTATTTACAGTACATACATTATATATACAGGGTGATCGAAAAATTCTTGTCCACCAGTACAAAAATGATGCTGTACTGTGCTGGAAGTGGGGAAGCCCCGTACAGAAAACACTTTTAGTGGCGCACGTGACCTCTTTCACGTGCCCGTGGTAGTTACTTTCAACATTAACTCTAATCGTAAGTAATGTACAGCCACTGTGATGTCCACTGTGATGTCCACTGTGACCCATATCATATGTGTACTCTGTCGCATGTTCGTGGGGGTCACTTCTGACACTGTAACAGTAGATACTGTACGTTCACTGTGACTTACCCTCTTACCTATATCATACTTCCGACAGGTGCTTAGAGATTTTTCGCTCACCCTGTATATGCAGTTGGTACCGCACAGAGAACAGTTTGCTTCTGTTAGTAAGACCGATTAGTTAATGATGTATACCGAAATAATCACTGTTTAGTGTGAGAATCACCCGAAACGTACATATACACTGTGGACGCCTAATATAGGCCTTCTAGTGTTAAACCCAGTGGTACGTACAGTAACCACTAAAACACCTTTATAATGAAACCCAGAACTGCCGTAGTATTTGCACCATGGTGTCTTGGTTCGTTACATGCTACTGTGTGAGAAAATTTCGCAAACGTAATTTTAAATGGGGGGCGCGCAGTGGCGCAGTTGGTTCAAGCACAAGCCGGAAGGTCGCGGGTTCGATTCCCGATGGTGTCATTTGAATGCTTCATTGACATAATCCTTTCGGTCTCACTATGGCCCTGGGGTTGACTCAGCCTCTAACAGAAATGAGTAACTGGAATATTTCCTGGGGGGTAAACGCGGCCGGTGTGTATGGCTGACAACGTTACCACCTTCATGTGTCGATTGTCTAGAAATCTGGGAGCCTCGACCTCCTGGAACCCTCAGGTCCTGTCCAGGCCTGTAATGGGACTGCTTTACCTTGGCGTTTGCATTTTAAATTGACTTCTTTATCCTATTGGAAAGGAGAACGTGCAGTAACTAGGCGTTCTTTACACGTAATTCGAAGTCACCAAAATAAGTACATCGTGTCTTTTGTATTTGTGGAACCTGTTTCTACTTCGCAAGTTTCCTACTCGAGTGGGTGTGAACCTCGATTTTTCATTATGAATAATGAGAAAAAGATAGAGGGTTGTCGTAAATACTAACTCGCCGCGTGCTGCAAAACCGAATTTTTGCTCAGCCGGTGAAGACGTGCCCCCTACCTGTATGTAACCAGTCCTTGTACGTCGTTTTCCTCTTGCTATATAAACAGTCGATGTGTTTGTGTCATCATCATTACGCAGGGTGTCTTTATACAGGTCCATAGCCTCTGCCAAAGCGAGTTCTCGACACAGAGAGATCTATTGCTTCCTCTTTCATTTTCCATTATCATCTCTTTTCCTTAAGGCTATCCAGTAGCTGCTTACGCCTTATTCCTCGTCTTCCTGTCACTTCTGTTCTCTTCCTATCTTTCCTTCAATAACGTGTTCCAGAATGCAGTTCCTACGCAAGATGTGACCAATCCAGTTAGCCTTCCTGCTTTTTATTGTATGTATGATATTCTTCTCCCAGTTGACTCTATGTAATAAAAGGTAAAGCAGTTCCATTACAGGCCTGGACAGGCCCTGAGGGTTCCAGGAGGTTGAGGCTCCCAGATTTCTAGACAATCTGCACATGAAAGTGGTAAGGTTGTCAGCGATACGCACCGGCCGCCTTTACCCCCCAGGAAATATTCCTGGTACTTATTTCTGTTAGAGGCTGAGTCGACCCCAGGGCCACATTGCGGCCGGAAGGATTATACCAATGGAAAAATCCACTGACACCATCGGGAATCGAACCCGCTACCTGCCGGTTTGTAGCGCAGTGCGTCAACCAACTGCGCCACCGCGTGTCCCCTGACTCTGTCTAATACTACTTCGTTTCTCACACGATCGGTCCAACTGATCTTCTCCATCCTTCTTCAGTACCACATTTCAAAACTTTCCAGGTATTTCTGATCTACTTTCCGAAGTGTCCAAAGCTGTGCTCCAAACGTAGCATTTCACTAGTTTCTTCCTTGAATTTGTTTCCAATTTGCTGGTGGGAAGAGTTTTCTTTTTCGATGCTGCTTTTGTCATATAAGCTTATATAAGCAAGAGAGCAAAATATTTTTTGCTCCTGACGATGCCGAGTCTACAAAATATATTGTGGGGTTTCCTGTTATGCTATCAGCAAATATCGTAAAACGATTCTCTTTTGCAAAATATATTGCTTGCTACAATGTGCAGGGCCCTTTTGATATCCTTTCGTCAACCCCGCAATGTGGAGGCGTAGTCTCCATAAGATGGAAACCGAATCGCATTACTTACTTGAGGAGGTGGCCTGTTTGAAGCGCGAACACCTGCTGGCGAACCTGTTCGTTCCGTGTAGCTTATAGATACGTGTTTTCCTGTTGATTTCGCCTGCCCTTCCTTCCTTCCTTCCTTCCTTCCTGTTACCTCTCGGTATTGTTTTGTCCCAGGATGTGTTAACGTTGGCACTCCCTCGTTATACGCGGATTTGCAAACCGCATTATATTTCCGGAGCGAAACCGCGCTGTAATGAGTTAGTGTGGTTATTTTGTCTTCCGGTTCGGTTAGTGACGTCAGTGCTATAGTATTGTGATTGTGTGATGTTATAGCAGTAGGTAAGGTAAAGGTAAAAGTAAAGGGCATCCTATACAGGCCATTAAGGCCCAAGTGGGAGTAGTGGTGAAGGGCCCCGCAGCAGACGCTACGGACGCACCGCAGCCTTGAGGCGTATTGTACAACCTTGTGATATGTAGATCATTAATTTTTTTAAGTTTTTGCGTGTAATGGGGCACCGGTGGAATAAAATTTACAGGGGAAAACCGAAGTACTTGGGGAAAAACCTGTCCCAGTGCCACGTTGTCCACCACAAATCCCACATGGACTAACCCGGGATCGGACCCGGGCCTCCGCGGTGGGAGGCCGGCGGCTAACCGCCTGAGCCATGGCACGGGCTTAAGTGGGAGTAGCTTTACCCTTTCGTTACCCTCGGCACGAGAAGGGGGTGGAGTGGCTAGCCCCACGCCCCGGCCGACTTATTCTCGAGAAAGACCCGGTACCCATTGTACAGGACGGTGAGTGGGCCCGAGGGCTGGTCTGGACGGGTGCCGAAAATCGCGCCCCCACCGGGATTCGATCCCCGGACCGTCCAGCCTGTAGCGAGTCGCTATACCGACTGAGCTGTCGCGGCCCACATTTCAGTGGGTGGCACGGTGGAAATGTGCATACAGAATTCTGTTACAGGCTAGTTACAGGGAGTACTTTTTCTCCTTTGGAGCAGCAGCTCTACTGGGGCCTATTCCGTCTCATTGTTGAGGTCTGTGCAGTCGGTACATAAAACCTCCGACTGCGACTTCTCTGTTTTTAAACCTCCGACTGCGACTTCTCTGTTTTTAAACCTCCGACTGCGACTCCAGCTCCGTCATTAAAGCTCAGTATGTATTATATTATAATTGTAAACCAACTAAAGTGAAAAAAGGTATCATAAGACATTTCATCATCACCACGTGAATCATCAGGCTACTGTTTAGACTTATAACCTATATTTAAGTGTAAGTCTAATGGTTACTGTAGCTATCAGGGCTCTGGGGTTGGAGTGTCTAATTAACCCTTTAAAGACGAAGCGTATCTGTTTTATATAAGGACTCGGTGCGTACCGCGCTGTAAACACTCTGCACTTCGGTTATAAAAACCAATCTCTTAATGTTTTATAAGGCAAAAGTTGCTGTTTGTTCCGAGATCCGTACAAAACACATAAACGCAATGTGGGCACCACGTAGAATTTTTTAATGTTAAACCTGCTGGTACGTAAAGTTACCGCTAGGCTTTAAAAGGTTAAGTTGTTAGACTGAGGTCGGTGTCGGTACATTTTTACTGACTCCGACTCCGACCAAAATTCCTTCCGACTCCGACTCCACAGCCCTGGTTGAGGTTCCTAGATTTCTCTCTCTCTCTCACACACACACGCACGCATGCACACACACACACAGAGCCGGTAGGACTCCTCTGGACGAGTGATCAGCTCGTCGCAGAGGCCGCTACCTACACAACACAGTACAAGCACAAGGGTCGAACTTCCATGCCCTAATTGGGATTCGAACCCGCAATCCCAGCACGCGAACGGCCGCAGACTCAAGCCTTAGACCGCGCGGCCACTGGGATCGGCACAGATAAAATCGTACCGTACTCAAAAGAAAATAAGCTAGGAAATGTGTGCAGAGCTGGCTGGACGTTTTGGAGAAGAGGCAAATCTTTTTCCTTCGCCTAGTTTGTAACCTGACTTTCAGGGTTGTCCGACCATCATACCGACTGAGCCATCGATACTTCCGTACGAAAAACAAATGCTGATGTATGTCAGAATGAAATTATTTACGCGACAGAATGAAATTTAGAATTTGTTATAAGTGGTAATTTAACTGACTCATGTGTTAGTAGTATTTATTTTTATCCCGTGTTTCTAAGTTCTGCGTTGGGTTTTAGTTATTCCCGGTTTGTGTTAGTGTACAGAACGTGTTATGGCTGGTGTGTGTTAGTAAATCCATAGTTTGTAAGATCGATGCTGTAATAACAGAAGGAACAATTTTCCTAATTTCCAGAGACTCCGTTGCAGTGTCTATTTTCCGACAAATCGAACCACGAATGCCTCTATAGTCGCTGTACAGACAGAGCAATCGCGCCCCGCTATGCCTTTGTAGTCGCATTTCATTTAAGGAATCTCTAATTTTGTTCGATGTTGACGTTCTGATCCGTGGTCCCTTCTTGTGCTGAGGCGCGGTCTCTCAGAACTATCACTTATTCATGCGAGACTGGAAACAAAAGCAACACGCCAAGTTGGAAGCAAAATCTATGTGCCTCCAGTGTTATGTGGTGCTGTTCCAATATTGTGTGGCGGTCCTTGCAGTAACAGTTCCTCCCTGCAGAATGCTCTCTCAGTTGAATAGAGATGATTGTTAATATTGCTTGCATTTCCTTTGATTACCATTATATAATATTTATGCATGTATGCAGGAATTGCAGTGCATAAAATGTTCGGTTTGTGAGTGAAGTCACATCTGTGTTAAGGATAAGAGTTCGATTGTAATTGCGATATCTATATATTTAAGGTGTCGATATGTATCGACGATCCATAACAAAATGTTTCATTGCACTGTTTCCAAATATGCCTGATGAAAGACGCCGTGGGGTAGCGCGTGAATATTATGTAAATGGACGTTTCCGTGCCCCGTCTAGTAATATTTAAGGATAAAGAAGGTGTAAGGCAAGGAAATTTACCGGTGCAGAAGCAAGTCTAGCCGATCCCAGTGGCCGCGCGGTCTAAGGCGTAGGTTTGCGGCCGGGCGCTTGCTGGGATTGTGGGTTCGAATCCCATCGGGGGCATGGATGTTTGTTTCTTGTACCGTGTTTGTGTCGTTAGGTAGAGGTCTCTGCGACGGGCCGATCTCTCATCCAGAGGAGTCCTACCGACTGTGGTGTGTGTCTGTGATCAAGTGAAAATAAACAACCTCCACACCTGCTGTAAACAGGCAGGTAGAAGAGGTCAGGACTACGAAACAAAACGAAACGATTAGCAAGTTTAGAAACGTGAATATTTCGTCCATGTGAGAATATTATTTTTTAAGACAATTTATCGCCGTTCCGTTTCATATAACAAGTATCACAGTAGATAGGTCGAATACAACGATGCATTTGTTCAGTATCAACTCAAGAACATGTTTCGGCCTAACGGGCCATCACCAGTTTGCCAAAATTGGAACATCAAGTACAGAGTTTTTGAATGCAAGTTGAGATTTCGGTTCCCATTATATTAGTATCAGACGATATTTTCAAAAAGAAAACGGAATGAAGTTACAGAGGGAGAGTTATTTGTTATCATGACCTGAGCAGTGTAGCTGTTACAGAAATCTTACTGCGCAAGAAGCCTTCGTCCACCGGGATTTGTATTCCGTGTTTCCCCTGTATTTTTTACTCCGTCAGAGTAGAGTAATTTGATTGTTTGTATATCAACACTTTTTCAACCTTGAGTACCGCAGTTTGATTTCAGAAAGCAGAACAGGGGCACTGCGAAATGCTTCGGTGGCTGTTGTGATGAAGTTTTTAGCATTTGGCTGATTAATGATAATTTATGTATTTGAGAGTGTAACAAATAGCTTCAGCTGTTCAATGGCGGCAGGGAGGGTTGTCGTTACTGATATAAAACACCAGATACCCTCCTGTCCGTAGGCAAAGTGTTTCCGAACGAGATACGTCCTGTGTTGCAAGTATCGTTTCGTACGACAGGCCTTCCCTTAATGAACGCGTCAACGCTTTGCATATTTTAGAACTACAAGTACACCGTCAGCATGGCGCCTGTGGGACCAGCACTGTCACATTTTGAGTGGGCTGCTGTAATTTTGTGCGGTAGTAGGTCATATCGTGGCCGATCCCAGTGCCCGCGCTGTCGTTCGCTTGCTGAGATAGTGGGTTCGAATCCCGCCGGGGGCATGGATGTCTGTCACTTGTACAGTGTTTGTGTGTTGTCAGGTAGAGGTCTCTGCGTTGGGCTGATCACTCGTCCAGAGGAATCCTACCGAGTGCGGTGTGTGTCGGAGTGTGATCGTGAAGCCTCGACAGGAAGGAGGTCGTGGCCCACTAGGGGGCTGTTGCGCCTTTGAGGGAGGGGAGGTAATAGGTCATATTGTAATAGACGAAGTGACTGTGCTGCGGGCTGGGTACCACTGGGGTCGCGGTTCGCATCTCGCCAGGGGCAACACATTTTTCTCTTCTCCAAAACGTCCAAGCAGGCTCTGATGCTCGTCCAGTCTCCTGTTCAATGGATACCGGGGGCGCTGTCCCAGGGAGTTAAGCGGCCGGGGCGTGAATCTAGCCACGCACTTCCATGTAGTATTGAGGTCAAAGTATGGCAATATACTTAGGTTCCCCCGTACGTTTTCAATACGTCTGTCGAAACAACTTTGCTTTCATTAAGTCGTATTAACCTTTTAAAGTCTAGCGGTAACTTTACGTACCACCAGGTTTAACATTAAAAAATTCTACGTGTTGCCCACATTGCGTTTATGTGTTCTGTACGGATCTCAGAACAAACAGCAACTTTTGCCTTATAAAACAAGAGATTGGCTTTTATAACCGAAGTGGAGAGTGTTTACAGCGCGGTACGCACTTAGTCCTTATATAAAACAGATACGCTTCGTCTTTAAAGGGTTAATTTGTAAGAATAGAATCGTCCGTATCCATGATCAGAACCCGCGACGTGTGGCGGGATGACGTAGCACTGTATGGAGATGTACAGGATCATTATTTTATCTGACAAATATCGTATGTCACTTCCTGTCCGCTGATTATGTTATAAATGTAGCTCACCCAGGCGACCGCCCGCGCGCTTTGCGAAATAGCTGCGGGAAGTGAAAAACGATGTCTGTCAGTTAAAATAACGACCCTGTTTATTGCTGCCTCATGTTAGGCCATGGCCCGAGACATGATCTTTGTTGGGCCGTTTGGTCCGTTTTGTGGATGCAGAGTGGTTTGATCAGTCAGCCACTTGAACGTTAGTGAATGTGCACACAAAGTTACATTTTGTGTAAAGTGGGAACAGACGTTGTACATCCCCCGTGTAGTTCTGTGTGTACTGGTATACGTAGGTGGGGCACGCGGTGGCGCAGTTGGTTGAGGCACTGCGCTACAAGCCGGAAGGTCGCGGGTTCGATTCCCGTTGATGTCACTAAGGTTTTTCATTGACATAATCCTTCCGGCCGCACTATGGCCCTCAAACAGAAATGAGTACCTGGAATATTATTTGGGGCGGGGGGGTTAAAAGCGGCCGGTGCGTAGGGCTGACAGCCTTACCACTATCATGTGCCGATTGTCTCGACTTTATGGAGCTCTAAGTTTCTGTCCAGGCCTGGATGGGGATAAGTGTACCTTTACCTTTACCGATATAGATAGGGTTTTGTTAGTCACACTATAGGCCAGGGAAAATGTCACCAGGTAGTTACAATGTGAAATATTTTCTGTGTTAACATTTAACCTTTTAAAGCCTAGCGGTAACTTTACGTACCACCAGGTTTAACATTAAAAAATTCAACGTGGTGCCCACATTACGTTTATGTGTTTTGTACGGATCTCAGAACAAACAGCAACTTTTGCCTTATAAAACATTAAGAGACTGGTTTTTATAACCGAAGTGGAGAGTGTTTACAGCGCGGTACGCACTGAGTCCTTATATAAAACAGACGCGCTTCGTCTTTAAAGCGTTAATATCGTTTTGCAACGAGCTAAACGCATTTGTAACGCCTGTTTGTGGTCTGTTCATTTTTGACGGAATATGTGCACAGTAAAAATGACTTCTCATCCCTTTCGGGTTTCTGAACGATAATTTCGTCATCGGCAAAGAGTTCAGGCAACATTCCACGTTCAACATCAACGATCATTGTCTTTAAATTTAATTATGAACAGTAACAGACGCGAGGGTCCGTGACATCTTAGGAAGGACGATGTTGGCGGTGGCGGGTGTATGCGGGGAGAAGAGGTTTTAAGTTCTTCGCGGAATAAGGTGTGTGTATCTGACAGGCACGGCGTTGGTTTGAAAGAATAACGGCATTTAACCGTTAATTTCTGTCTCCTTTGTTCTATTTTACTTGCAAATATTCTGCTCTTGATTACAGCTCTGTCTCCTCAGCTGTGAAATCTCTAATGCAAATATGTAAGCAGGCTTTCACTCCGTGCTATGGAATTGAAATTCAGATGATTGGGACGCGCTTGCGGGCTGTTTGCCCCATGAATAAAACTGCGCTGCCGAGTCTTCGAGTGTCCTTGGGTAGGAATTCTTTACGAACGATGAGAACCAGAGGCACTTGGGCCTCTATCCGTGGTCTGTTGGAGGAACGCGGTCTCCAATTGAAACTTGGTAACATCCGGAGGGGGGGGGGGTGGGGGCTGCAGCCACCCCCCCCAAACCGAAATTCAAATATAATACGGTACATCACGTTGTGGGCATGGAGTGAAACAAATCACTATATATGTTCCTTTCAACACACCCTGCATTCAGGAGTTATTCTGACACTACATGGTGGTAACATCTTGGGGAGGGGGCTGCAGCCACCCCCCCAAACCGAAATTCAAATATAATATGATACATCGCGTTGTGCGCATGGAGTGAAACAAACTACTATATATGTTGCTTTGATATATGTTGCTTTGAACACAACCTGCATTCACCAGTTATTCTGACGCTACGTGTTTCGGCCATTCGACCGTCATGAGGTGTATAATACAAGAACACTCAATACAAGGCAAAAGCGTGAAGTTTTGGTGAGATGTCACAAAATATTATATTATAAAATATGCGAGTAAACGTTACAATTAGTTTTTTTTGTAACACTTTTGTAGACGCGATGATAATCAAAAGTTTTACGTGATTTACCCTTCAGCCTAAATCAGCTACTGAAATCGGCTGATGACAAGTACATTAGAATTTTGAAAAATATAATTAAAACTTGCGAATACGTAGATGTTTTTCGTTTTCGGTTACTTTTAAATTTACTTGTAACGTAACTAGATGTCGGCTCAGTGATTTTGACGCGATTTTAACATTTTAAAGCCCAGCGGTAACTTTACATACGACCAGGTTTAACATTAAAAAATTCTACGTGGTGCCCACATTGCGTTTATGTGTTTTGTACGGATCTCAGAACAAACAGCAACTTTTGCCTTATAAAACATTAAGAGATTGGTTTTTATAACCGAAGTGGAGAGTGTTTACAGCGCGGTACGCACTGAGTCCTTATATAAAACAGATACGCTTCGTCTTTAACCTTTTAAAGCCTAGCGGTAACTTTACGTACCGCCAGGTTTAACATTAAAAAATTCTACGTGGTGCCCACATTGCGTTTATGTGTTTTGTACGGATCTCAGAACAAACAGCAACTTTTGCCTTATAAAACATTAAGAGACCGGTTTTTATAACCGAAGTGGAGAGTGTTTACAGCGCGGTAGGCACTGAGTCTTTATATAAAACAGATACGCTTCGTCTTTAATAACATGGGTTTTTAAACTTAAACGTAAATTATGTATAGCTTCCCAAAGAAAATTTGTGGATGCGCCTATGCTTGGTAGGAAGGTTTCATGCAATTTTATGTAATGCCACAGAGCATCTGGTGTTGAATGATAAGGAAACATAGACGTCGTGACTCCGTACACATTGGTATGACGGAACATTTTAGAAACATGCATCCGTTGTGAAGACCTTTTTTTGACATACACGTAGGGGTCAAGTATGTGACAGCAGGAAGTGAGGAGATGTCACAGTGTCTTTTCTGATGTGGCGTGTTAGACAGGAATATGGAACGTTGTGTTGCGGTTGGTTGTTTCACGTATTTATCTACAAATCTCGTATGAAACTTGCATTCCATTGTAACAGGTATCATCAACATGGCAACGCCGCGAAGGCAGGAAGTTACGTCTTCGAAAGAACCGGAAGTAACTCTCGTGCCGCCTGTAGCCTACTTGTTTGGTAATGTACAGCGCCGTGAAGGAAGGGCTCGCCCGGTTCATTGAATCGTCGGAAAGTAAAAGACAAAAGTTTGTATTCTGTAGTTGTCTTTAGTTTCTCCTCATAGTTGCGGAATAGGTTTCTTCAGTTGATAGGGCGATAGATCTTTTTGTAGTGAAGGGCCCCGCAGCAGACGCTACGGACGCACCGCAGCCTTGAGGCTTATTGTGCAACCCTGTGATGAAGGTGATTAGTTTTTTCCCGTTTTTTTTCCGTGTAATGGATCACCGGTTGAATGAAAGTGACAAGGGAAATCCGAAGTACTCGGGCGGAAAAACGTGTCCCAGAGCCACTTTGTCCACCACAAATCCCACATGGACTTAACTCGGGATCGAACCCGGGCGTCCGTGTTGGGAGGCCGGCAGTGAACCGCCTGAGCCTTGGCGCGGCCTGGTGTGTTAGGTTACTTATCCCTTTATGGGACGACGGTAATTATACGTACCACCGACTGGAGACTCTGAATTTACCTTACTGACTGTATTTGTTGGTTCTCTGTGATTCGCAGGATAAATAGCGATTATTTCTCGAAACATAAGACATTTGTATTGGAGCGTGGGTGTTTTCTGTGAAGTAATTGTTCAAATTTTAAGTGTTTGTTCCCTGAAATTTGTGCTGTCGCAAAGTTACCGGTGATGTTGAAATTCCAGCGATGGTATGGCATGGGATGCACTTCTGATTGGTTAATGGTGAAGGATGTGGCAGGAAGTGGTTGTGGCCTGTCATGATCTGCCTTCGTAGAATTTTCTTCGAGGAACTAAGAAAATCCCGTGAGTAGGCCGTGTAGGCCAGGGGTGCGCAAACCCCGGGCCACTAAACTTCGTACGGTGGCGCCTACTATCTGTGGGCCCTCACTATTTAACCTTTTAATGCCTAGCGGTAACTTTACGTACCGCCAGGTTTAACATTAAAAAATTCTACGTGGTGCCCACATTGCGTTTATGTGTTTTGTTCGGATCTCAGAACAAACAGCAACTTTTGCCTTATAAAACATTAAGAGATTGGTTTTTATAACCGAAGTGGAGAGTGTTTACAGCGCGGTACGCACTGAGTCCTTATATAAAACAGATACGCTTCGTCTTTGAAGGGTTAACTTGCTTAGTGTCCTAAAGACTAGAGTTTTGATATGGGTAATAGATTTTGCGGAAAAATTGTTGACCTCTGGTACAGGCGGTATGGAGAATGAGTTTCGAATTGGAGACCTCAAGGGTATGCGACGTACGCTGAAGGAGATCGTTCGTGGTATGGAGAGGAGGATCTGGAAGGAAACAGTCTGTTGTAGGGTAATGGAGACACTGAGTAAGACCACGAACGTGTACTGTAATTTTAGACTCGAACAGCGGACCTCCGAGGTAAAAGCATACGGGGTACCACTGGGTTAATGTCGTGTGAGGCCGGTGTTACAGATCCATTGCTCTTCCTATAGATGTCTCTGTTGTCTGTAATTTTGTCTTCGTTCGTCCCACTTCCCTTGATTTGCTTCTTTTTAACATTTTTAAAGCCTAGCGGTAACTTTACGTACCACCAGGTTCAACATTCAACAGTTCTCCATAGTGCTCAAATCGCGTTTATGTGTTTTGTACATATCTCGGAACAAACAGCAACTTTTACCGTAAACGTCAGCAACTCATTCGATTTTTATAACCGGGATTGAAAGTGTTTACAGCGCGGTACGCACAGAGTCTTTATATACAGCAGATTACGTTTCGTCTTTAAAGGGTTAACTGCAATTATTTATTTTCTTTTTTGTACTGAAATTTCACGAATCTTCTAGCTTAGCGAATGGAAAAGACATCTTGACGCTGTATTTCATGCTTTTGTGCCCGTTGTTAAAAGACACACTAAGAAATGTACCTTTACGAGTGTATATAATGTTGATCCCTCAGAACCCTGAGCTTCAAGTGCGAAAGCATGTTGCTTGCTGTAGATCTGTGTCTGTTCGTCACATATTTAAAGAGTTGAGTAGTACGCCTGGGCGGTCTGCAATCCCCATCACAGATATAGTACGGTTATTTTACTAAGCACTGTAAGGTAGCAGGTGGGAAGTGCTTGGTGGTGCGGTTCAGATGGACGGGCGGTTCCTTCATTTGCAGTAGAGAATTGAGCTTGTGGGCTTTAATTGTGTAATATATGGGTACATATAAATTGGGAGAATTATTGTCAGTACTGAGACACAAGACAGGGGCTAACAAACGTGTCGACAGTCGTAAATAAATTGATTGGTACCAGCAAACGAATGATCAACTAAGACAGGGAAGCACCTAAGGGAGATGGGGCTACCGGGTTGCAGACCCTCCAAACCCCCAAAACCAAAATTTAAAAAAGGCACATTTTGTAGATATGACATCAGATGTTTTACGTGATTTATCCTGCAGCTGAAATCGGCCACTGAAATCTTTGATGACGAGTACATTAGAATTTTGAAAAATAAATTAATAACATTAAAAAACAAGAAGACAGGACACTGTGATTGAGTCACGGAACATGTAGTTATATTCGTATGTATATAAATGCAGTTGCAGTCAGTGTTAGGCCACATTTATAGGCCTACGTATGACATGACTTCGACAACGTAATTTTTAGAATCAAACATAAATTATACATAGCCCCAGGGTCAGCTTCCCCCCTCCCCGAGCGAAAATTCTGGGTGTGCACCTGAACAAAACTTTAGGATAGAAGGAGCGTTTTAAAGGAAGGACCAGGAGAGATTCATTGTGTGGATCTTAGAAGAATTATGATTGATAAGGAAGAAGAGTGGGATAAGAAACGATGGACCGCGGAATGATTTGGAAGATGAAAATTGAAGACATACAGAACGGCGTGGTTAGAACCAGGGCTGTGGATTCGGTGTCGGAAGGAATTTTAGTTGGAGTCGGAGTCGGTAAAAAGATACCGACTCCGACCTCAGACTAAAACCTTAACTAGACACTCCAACTCCAGAGCCCTGATAGCTGCAGTAACCATTAGACTTGTACTTAAATACAGGTTATAAGTCTAAACAGTAGCCTGATGATTCACGTGGTGGCGATGAAATGCCTTATAGGTTTACCGTTATTAATGCATATTGAGCTTTTATGAAGGAGTCGGAGTCGGGGTTTTAAAAATCGAAGAGTCGGAGTCGGGGTTTTTGTGTACCGACTCCACAGCCCTGCTTAGAACAGTGGTCTGGCGCTATACGGGAAAATTTAAAAATGCCTTTCGTTGTACGTGGAGAAAAAGGGGCTGTTCGTCATTGAACAGACAGCTGGCCGTGTCGGTTGGTAAATAATTTAACGTTTCGTGTCCGCTATTGCCCTAATTTTGATATTCCCCGTAGTTGGAAGGAGGAAACTATTCCGAAACGTCGGCAACTTTACTAGTCGACACGGCGTCATATCTCAGAAGAGTCTGTACCAGTACCCACCGTGCCATGGCTCGGGCGGGTTTCGCCGATTTCTCAAGGCAGATGTCCGGGTTTTACCCCAGAGCATACCAAATGTGATATCGTCACCTATGCTGTATAATTTTGGAAACGGAGAGCGTCATTGGACGGTACAGTTAACAACAGAACTGTGTGCCAATACCGTGTGTGTGCCTGAGTGTAGGCGGTTCATTCTTTTGTACAGAACGGTGTTAGGCTTTGTTGTGAGTCAGATACATTCCGTGCCGAGGAAGGCTGTATTTGATTGATGTGGAAAGTTCGCTTGCCGCTCCGTTGTCGGATAAGCAAGCCGTCTTGTACCTACATTAACCCTTTAAAGACGAAGCGTATCTGTTTTATATAAGGACTCAGTGCGTACCGCGCTGTAAACACTCACCACTTCGGTTATAAAAACCAGTCTCTTAATGTTTTATAAGGCAAAAGTTGCTGTTTGTTCTGAGATCCGTACAAAACACATAAACGCAATGTGGGCACGACGTAGAATTTTTTAATGTTAAACCTGGTGGTATGTAAAGTTACCGCTAGGCTTTAAAAGGTTAATGACGAAGCGTATCTGTTTTATATAAGGACTCAGTGCGTGCCGCGCTGTAAACACTCTCCACTTCGGTTATAAAAACCAATCTCTTAATGTTTTATAAGGCAAAAGTTGCTGTTTGTTCTGAGATCCGTACAAAACACATAAACGCAATGTGGGCACCACGTAGAATTTTTTAATGTTAAACCGGGTCGTATTTAATGTTACCGCTAGGCTTTAAAGCGTTAATAAGTAAGCTGTTGTTGTATTGGGTGCCCAGAAGTATCTGTTCTAACGGGCAGAACACCAGTCGGGCCGTTGGAGGCACCGTCCTTACGAAGCCTTGTATAAGGGCACCATGCTTAGAAAGATTGTAGTGATGTGGGAGTGAGGGTGACGTCACTAGTGTACCCATGCCAAAGATCGGCCCGTGGTGTAATGTAACTCTTAGTGCTGAAAGCCAACTCTTTTTTTTTGTATTCTCGTTATCGGCCTGATGATGCCTATAAAAGTGTAGCCGAAACATGTAACTCATTTGTTAAATATTGGAAGTTATGTTTTGACTAAAAAAACATACATTTTTAGTCAGATCGACTTCAGACACTTGCATGCATCGTGTCGTAGGTGAATATATCGCCAGCTTCTCATCTAGGAAGCATGTTTCAGGAATTGCAGAAATCTCCCATTTTGCCACCATTGCTTGCCACGTAGTCTCATACCCAATGTGTACTGGAATTTCCTAACGTTACCGCATTATCAGGCTGATTAGTTATATCAGTCTAGTTCCATGGCCTAGAGTAAATGGAGCCTTACCTTCAACTCTCCCTCGAATTCTGCACGTTCTGGGCACAGTGCGTAGGAGCAGGCACAACTGTACTAGGGTCGGTTATTTGCTTTTTATAATCTCAATCGGAACGAGTCGTATAGGAAGAAGGAAGGGAGTTATGCAAATTTTCCATGTGCAAATAGCATTTAGTTGGTATTTCGTAAGAGAGTCAGTGTAATCCAGGATTATTTTGTATCATCAGTCTGTTTTCTGTTCGAAACTTTTAATTTAATTAATTTGTCGACAGTTGTAATACGAGCCAGATTTCTTAAGGGTTGCATTTTCAGAACGCCCTTCACTTCAAGAAACAAAATTATGCTGGCGGATTTCAACTAGCGTGATTTGTTCACTCGCGAAAACGTAATTAGGTTTGAAAGTGTAGCGTCGGTAACTGCGCCCTAGACGTGTCAGTTATCCGTGCCTTGTGGTTTCTTTCTTTGTCGACGACGTGTCGAAACTGGTCTGTTCATGGCCACTGTTGTTTTTGTCATAAGGAAAGGCAAATGTTCGTTTCGACCCCAGCATCACATCTTGTAGTAATGATGTACAGCGTGACGTCACACAGTCCGTACCTCTAAACACTTAAAAACGTGAAAGTCGAATGCTTCCCGATTGCCGGAAGAGAATTCCTTTATGGAAGGGAGCCGAGACCTCGCCCCCGTTGTCTGTCTGGTAAGAGCAACGTGCAGGTGAATGAATGAGTATGGAGCAATGGTGGAATGATACTGACAGGGGAAACTGAAGTACTGGGAGAAAAACATTATACAGCGTCAGTGGTAGATGAATGAATGAGTATGGAGCAATGGTGGAATGCTACTGACA
>BLKM01001489.1:643202-680242 GCA_013340265.1 Coptotermes formosanus
AAACTGAAGTACTGGGAGAAAAACATTATACAGCGTCGGTGGTAGATGAATGAACGAGCATGGAGCAATGGTGGGATGATACTAACAGGGGAAACTGAAGTACTTGGAGAAAAATATTATACAGCGTCGGTGGCAGATGAATGAACGAGCATGGAGCAATGGTGGAATGACAGTGACAGGGGAAACTGAAGTACTGGGAGAAAAACATTATACAGCGTCGGTGGTAGATGAATGAACGAGCATGGAGCAATGGTGGGATGACACTGACAGGGGAAACTGAAGTACTGGGAGAAAAACGCATCCCAGTGCCGGTTTGTCCACCGTAATTCTCACATGGTTTGACCTTGGATCTGACCATGACTTACGTGGTGAGAGGCCGGCGACTTGCCCTCTGACCAAGGCACGGCCTGTCGATGTAGAATTTAACCGGAATTACATTTAATGACCCAGTTCGTACCGCGTGGTAAACACTCCGTCAGCCACAGTAGTTCTATGCGACACTGAGGGACAGTCGCCCTGTTACTGCGGCGCTGTCCCTTCAGGATATGTGGGCCTGCCGCAGTGCGTGATCACGCGCTGTGACAGTGACTGTAGCCATGTGGGTGATGCCGGCTATGTTCCAACTCGGCAGACCTTGCAAACGTTTTAACAATGTGCTTGGCCCAAATAAGTACATCGCGTAAAGTGGTCTTTGTGTTTTAATCTTTTAAAGCCTAGCGGTAACTTTACGTACCACCAGGTTTAACATTAAAAAATTCTACGTGGTGCCCACATTGCGTTTATGTGTTTTGTACGGATCTCAGAACAAACAGCAACTTTTGCCTTATAAAACATTAAGAGATTGGTTTTTATAACCGAAGTGTGGAGTGTTTACAGCACGGTACGCACTGAGCCCTTATATAAAACAGATACGCTTTGTCTTTAATTCTCTAGTTCCCGGAGCGTGGGTAACGTATTCTGCAACACGTGTCATATATGCACGAGGTTGAATGTATTTTTCATAAACTGTAGTATTTCTTTTGGGTTGTCTGTCGCAATTTGAATTCAGACGTTGTAGATACGAAAGTCAGTTGGAAACCAATGTTAAATTTTGTGTTTTTGGTAAATTTTTTTTTTCTGTGGAGATTGTATGACAGCTTTGCAACTTGATACATTTCCGTTACACGCAGCAGCAGAACTACTATTCGGTGTAACATTTTGGGAATCTGTGTGTTGCTAGTAGAAGGGAATTATTTTATCTGACTAATGTCATTTGTTAATTTCTGCTACGGTTATGTCGTATACAACATACGGTACCCAGCGGCCGTCTACGTGTGTGTTGCAAAGCTGCAGGAAGTGACAAACTATGCTTGTCAGAAATAATTATGACCCTGTACTACGAGGCTTGCTTTTTTTTATCTTATCGATTAACGTAACAAACAAACTACATAACTAACCCAGGAATGCACTGAACAAGTGACTGATGGAACTCATTAGCCCTTTAAAGACGAAGCGTATCTGTTTTATATAAGGACTCATTGCGTACCGCGCTGTAAACACTCTCCACTTCGGTTATAAAAACCAGTCTCTTAATGTTTTATAAGGCAAAAGTTGCTGTTTGTTCTGAGATCCGTACAAAACACATAAACGCAATGTGGGCACCACGTAGAATTTTGTAATGTTAAACCTGGTGGTATGTAAAGTTACCGCTACGCTTTAAAAGGTTAATGACAAAGCGTATCTGTTTTATATAAGGACTCAGTGCGTACCGCGCTGTAAACACTCTCCACTTCGGTTATAAAAACCAATCTCTTAATGTGTTAATATTAACCCTCTAAAGACGAAGCGTATCTGTTTTATATAAGGACTCAGTGCGTACCGCGCTGTAAACACTCTCCACTTCGGTTATAAAAACCAGTGTCTTAATGTTTTATAAGGCAAAAGTTGCTGTTTGTTCTGAGATCCGTACAAAACACATAAACGCAATGTGGGCACCACGTAGAATTTTTTAATATTAAACCCGGTGGTGTGTAAAGTTACCGCTAGGCTTTGAAAGGTTAATCATGAAATTCCTGTAACACAACGGTGAGAAATGCGCCCATGCCAAGCGCTTCCACGAATAGTGGGTTCTTTCACAAAGTGACAGGGCGTTAAAAAATGTGGATCTCATTAAGGCTATTCCCGTCGCTTGTGTCAAATACAGACACGGCGGCAATACAAATTTATCGTGCGTCGTATTCTTTCTGAGGTTTATGTCCCAGGGACAAAGTTTAATGGCTTGTTGGGTAGCTGTAATAGAATTTTAGTGATCTGGTCGTTTTCATCAAGGTGCTGCTTCTTATGTATGCAGAATCCATCTTGTTGTGTATAATGCATCAGTTGGAGCCTGGCATAACGCACCCCGATGCCGCGCTGTTTTCCATTAATGATGTAACGCGGGTTCGTTGTACCTCTGGTACTTGTTCTGGGGAAGGGACGGGGTCGACACACTTGACCCATCTTTTCAGGGGCTGAAAATATGGGGCAGGGAGGGAAATGAAGTTTGATGTTTTGCGTTGTAAAGGGGGGGGGGGGGGTTGTTCCAGCAGTGTAGGCGAGGTCGGCTGTTGGATCCATTTGTGATGGGAATGAGCTCGGGGAGGATTGGAAGTTTGCATACTTCTGCGGTGTCTTAAAGATTGAAGTCTTTTGGTATGTTACACCGTGTTGGCTTGGAAATACAGTCGCACCCGGTTGTAACGACATCGGTTTATACGACACCTCGCCTATAGCGTCAGATATTCTGTGGTACCAATTAACCTTTTAAAGGCTAGCGGTAACTTTACGTACCGCCAGGTTTAACATTAAAAAATTCTACGTGGTGCCCACATTGCGTTTGTGTGTTTTGTACGGATCTCAGAACAAACAGCAACTTTTGCCTTGTAAAACATTAAGAGATTAGTTTTTATAACCGAAGTGGAGAGTGTTTACAGCGCGGTACGCACTGAGTCCTTATATAAAACAGATACGCTTCCTTTTTAACCTTTTAAAGCCTAGCGGTAACTTTACATGCCACCAGGTTTAACATTAAAAAATTCTACGTGGTGCCCACATTGCGTTTATGTGTTTTGTACGGATCTCAGAACAAACAGCGACTTTTGCCTTATAAAACATTAAGAGACTGGTTTTTATAACCGAAGTGGAGAATGTTTACAGCGCGGTACTGACTGAGTCCTTATATAAAACAGATGCGCTTCGTTTTTAATTCGTCATTGTTAACCATAACACTGTACTACTCGTTTATAACGACACAAAATATTCAGTCCCTTTGATGACGTTATAACCGAGTTCGGCTGTAGCTGCCAATGGAGTGATGTGGCTACATTTGCAGGGTCTGGCATTTATTGACAGCCAATCGACGCTGCGTAACGTGGTAGAAAGATTGAATTTACAGGACCACCACTCTGAGAACCTCAGATATGTCACTTACTTGTGTTCGTTGACCCTCACGGGATGGAAGCTGTCAATCAGCTGGGGCGTGCATGAGTCTATGTAAATTAACCACCGGGCTTTGAAAGTTAGCCCTTTAAAGGGCACTAAAGACGAAGTGAAGGCATTTTCCTAGTGAGTGCTTCCGAATTTCCGTAGAAGCATTGCTTTTTGGAAATTTCCCAGTCTTCTTTCGTTTATCCTTATGGTATGAGAAACGTGTGGATGAAGATGAGTATGGAGCATTGGTGGAATGGTCTGACAGGGAAAAACGGAATAACTGTGGTAAAACCCATCCCCATTTTCTCTTTGTTCACCACAAATCCTGTATGGACTGGTATAGTCCAAGCAATTTACTGATTCTATACTGGGTTCGGTATTGATTATCCGGAAATGCCACACTATTCACGGGGTTTTAAGTTAGTGTACACAGGCGGTTAGGTGTACCACGTGTTATCTTTACACGTGCGGCCCGCGAAGGAGCTCGCCATAACGGATGTGGCTCTTTGTGATATGAACATTGGAGACCAGTGATGTAAACCAGTCTGTTGTTTAGGAACGTATGGACTTTTTGCGAACAGGCTGTTTGCCGGCGTGGGTTCTCGAATCGCTATGTTGCACCACCACACGTGTGCGCGCTGCGGCGTGCATAGCCGATCGGTATCATTAACCCTTTAAAAACGGAATGTAGTCTGTTTTATATAAGGACTCAGTGCGTACCGCGCTGTAAACACTCTCCACTTCGGTTATAAAAACCAGTCTCTTAATGTTTTATAAGGCAAAAGTTGCTGTTTGTTCTGAGATCCGTACAAAACACACAAACGCAATGTGGGCACCACGTAGAATTTTTAATGTTAAACCTGGTGGTATGTAAAGTTACCGCTAGGCTTTAAAAGGTTAAAGAAATGGAATTATGCAACGAATATTCCAGCATTTACGAGCCTGTACTCCTTTTAAATAGGCTGTATTTCGTCTGCAGGGAGTAGAAACGGGCACTGCATGTCAATGAAGGGTTCTGAATGCCAGACAGCAGACGACTAAAGATAAGGTTGTTGCTGTGTGCGCCATAATGGCGAATGTTGGGGGGGGGGGGGGGGGGTGGGGGGGGGGGGGGAGTGGAATTATAGCTGCACTTATTGTTATCTTTGGCATTAGACGGATGTGGGAGGTAATTTTCACACTACAGCCGCGTTACCCCCGCTGTAGGTGCCTCTAGTTCCGATTAGATAGGATTCTTGCAAGGTCCACGGACCTAGTCTGGAGGCTGTGGAGAAAAAATCTCATTTTGTTGCTTGTTCAGGATGTGTGATTTTGAATAAGGAAAAATTCGTTTCGTTTTATTACATTTTTAGGTTGAGTTCTGTATACACTAATTTTATATTTAACCTTTTAAAGCCTAGCGGTAACTTTACATACCACCAGGTTTAATATTAAAAAATTCTACGTGGTGTCCACATTGCGTTTATGTGTTTTGTACGGATCTCAGAACAAACAGCAACTTTTGCCTTATAAAACATTAACAGACTGGTTTTTATAACCGAAGTGGAGAGTGTTTACAGCGCGGTACGCACTGAGTCCTTATATAAAACAGATACGCTTCGTCTTTAAACGGTTAAAAGTTAGGATTTTTTTGCGCCTCACATATGAATTGGTATGTTTTTGGCTGTTTAAATTCTTACTTATTCTTAAGATTGTAGTGCACCTGAACACTAAAGCTGTCTGCTTTCGAAACGTGTTGTTTATGTAGTCACTGACGGTGGGGGGGGAAAAAAATCCAAATACACATCAGTCATGTTTCATATATTACTCCGTTGTCTAAGGATTGTAACGTACGTTGAGAATATTTTACCTTAGCCGGGAATCAATCCACGATTTCTCGGCCGTCCACCTGATGCTGTAGGTAGTATGTTGGCTGAGCTATCCCGGCTGCGTGACGGACGGACAGACGGACGCCGTATGTTATAGGAAGTCGCGTGTTAGCTGTTGTTATAAACAGCAGTGTGTTGGCATTGATTGGAGCGGTCATACCTCTCGGGTTAGATTCTTAGGGCCTGTGGTTGGGAACACCGTAAAGTTTCATGTGCAGCCGCTACACCCGAACGTGTGGTGAATGTTGGCTGTTTTACTTCCAATTCGGAAGGCAACGGGTTAGAATTTCGGTACGGAGACCGGCCTTTTTCGTATTATTAGTCATTTTCCTCAGACACACAGTACAGATTCCGTAATTTCGTTTTTTTTATCTTATTTTGGTCATAAACAGTGGCGCATGGACACAATGTATTTCATATTTATAGAGTACTATTTAAAATATGTAACGCTACATGTTTCGGCAATCTGCAATGATGTGTAAAAAATTAAATTTGGGGGTAAAGTACAACAGACTTAATATTCTTAAATTTTAAAAGACGTCATTTCTTTGTTTTTTTAATGCCAGTTTCAAGACAAAATGCGTCCAAACGCAGCTACGTTCCGTGTATTTACTGAACAGCGTGTTACGACCGATTGGGTCGTCTTCAGGTTCACAATTGCTATTTTTCAAAACGTATTGAGGGATGGATAAAAATCTATAAAATGCGATATAAATGTTAAATATGTTGTTGTAAAAATCAGAAAATATTTACGATTAATATTTCTTTTTCTTTCCGCATTTCTGAATGTAAGAGATGAAGCTCGTTTTTCTTATGCATTTTGTAGGGACAGTCGCCCCAAATATTGGTAACCTGACGCAGCCTTATTCTTCGTTCCGTGTATGTTTATTGCAGATGGTGGCCACCAAACGGTATGTGTGCGTCTTGTTGTTCCGCCTTTCCCCTGTTTATGACGTTGATAGGTTGTTACCTCATGGAAGGGCTTAATAATTTGTGTTGTTACGACCGCTTGCCGCTGTATGATATTGTTAACAGTGAGGGGAAAATTTATCAAAACAAAATACACCCTGTAGGCATATTAATTAAAATTTTACGATGTGATCTAAGTTTAAATTACGAATTTATATTAGGAATAAGAAAAATTGCCGATCCCAGTGGCCGCGCGGTCTAAGACGTTGGTCTGCAGCCGAGTGCTTGCTGAGATCGTGGGTTCGAATCCCACCGGGGGCATGGATGTTTGTCTTGTACAGCGTTTGAGTCGTCAGGTAGAGGTCTCTGCGAAGGGCCGATCCCTCGTCCAGGGGATTCCTAGCGACTGTGGTGTGTCTGAGTGTGATCAAATGGAATCACAATAAAAAAACCTTCTACACCTGCTGTGGCCGCGGTGGTGCAGTTGGTTGAGGCACTGCGCTACAAACCGGCAGGTGGCGGGTTCGATTCCCGATGGTGTCAGTGTATTTTTTTCATTGACATAATCCTTCCGGCCGCACTATGGCCCTGGGGTCGACTCAGCCTCTAACAGAAATGAGTACCAGGAATATTTCCTGGGGGGTAAAGGCGGCCGGTGCGTAGGGCTGACAACCTTACCACCTTCAAGCGCCGATTGTCTAGAAATCTGGGAGCCTCGACCTCCTGGAACCCTGTGGGCCTGTCCAGGCCTGTAATGGGACTGCTTTAACTTTTTTTTTTACCGACACCTGCTGTGAGTAGGCAGAAGAGGGAAGGACAAAGAAGAAGAGAATACAAAAAGTTCTGTACTGTAATTGCAAATTTGCATGGATGTTAACAGCAAAACAATTCATTAAATTAAATTAAATGACACCACAGAATGTGCGACGATATATAAGAGGTTGGTTTGACGTAAGGCGATGTCGTTGTAACCGTTGTTTGAATGGGTTATGATTTTGGAGCTCAGATGGCGTAGTGCTGGACGATCCGGGTGTTAGAATCCCGGCACAGGCAAGAAAGTTCTGCCTTATACACAACGCCCAGACCGGTTGTGGGGCCCCCCAGCCCCATATTCAGTGCTTACTGGAATTATTTCGCGGGGATGTGTGCCTGGGCGTGCAGTTGGAGTGTTTAATAAACTGACATTCTGTGCCCCCAACACGGTGTTTAGTAAACTGACATCCTGTCCCCCCAACACGATGTTTAGTAAACTGACATTCTGTGCCCCCAACACGGTGTTTAGTAAACTGACATTCTGTGCCCCCAACACGGTGTGTAGTAAACTGACATTCTGTGCCCCCAACACGGTGTTTAGTAAACTGACATTCTGTGCCCCCAACACGGTGTTTAGTAAACTGACATTCTGTGCCCCCAACACGATGACCGTCAGCATTGCACTTAACTGAAAGCCTTAAATCATTCATTTTATAGTTTAATTGTACCATAAAATATTCGGCGAGTTTTCACATTTAGTAGCTGTTAGCCCTGACCGTCTTGCATTCAGTAGATCTACTTGTCATGTCACTGTGCATTCATTCTGCAGTCTGTCTTACGACAGGTCCGTAGCCTCTTCCAAAGCGAGTTCTACACAGAGTGCCATCTAGTGCTTCCTCTTTCAAGCTCCAGTACGCCCTCTTTTCGTTAAGGTCACCCAGTAGCTGCCTACGCCTTCTTCCTCGTCTTCCTGCCGTATCTTTTCTTCAATAACGTGATTTAGAAGGCAGTTGTTACGCAACGCCTGACCACTCTAGTTAGCCTTCGTTCGTAGTACTTATGTGCCATGAAGCTCAACATTTAGAAACTGTGTAGCAAGTACTGTATTCAATAAATAGATGCATTTTGACAGTATAAAAGGCCTGAAGTGAACCTTCGTGTATCTAAACTGATGGGGTACTTAGTACAAAGTGTTCGTGTGTTAACCTTTTAAATCCTAGCGGTAACTTCACGTACCACCAGGTTTAACATTAAAAAATTCTACGTGGTGCCCACATTGCGTTTATGTGTTTTGTACGGATCTCAGAACAAACAGCAACTTTTACCTTATAAAACATTAAGAGACTGGTTTTTATAACCGAAGTGGAGAGTGTTTACAGCGCGGTACGCACTGAGTCCTTATATAAAACACATACGCTTCGTCTTTAACCTTTTAAAGCCTAGCGGTAACTGTACGTACCGCAAGGTTTAACATTAAAAAATTCTACGTGGTGCCCACATTGCGTTTATGTGTTTTGTACGGATCTCAGAACAAAAAGCAACTTTTGCCTTATAAAACATTAAGAGACTGGTTTTTATAACCGAAGTGGAGAGTGTTTACAGCGCGGTGCGCACTGAGTCCTTATATAAAACACATACGCTTCGTCTTTAACCTTTTAAAGCCTAGCGGTAACTTTACGTACCACCAGGTTTAACATTAAAAAATTCTACGTGGTGCCCACATTGCGTTTATGTGTTTTGTACGGATCTCAGAACAAACAGCAACTTTTGCCTTATAAAACATTAAGAGACTGGTTTTTATAACCGAAGTGGAGAGTGTTTACAGCGCGGTGCGCACTGAGTCCTTATGTAAGACATGCGCTTAGTCGTTAAAGGTTTAACTGACTGCCAATAGATTTTAGCAGCTACTGTACACGTTATGTAACACTTCATATTACATAACCGACTTTGTCATCTGACAGTATATTTTTTCTTGTTTTCAGGTAAGTTTGCAGAGACTCTTGCTGTTTGGTAAGACCATTTTGTCACATTTCTGAAGTACACGACATCTGTAGCTGCACCCCGTCAGTAATTCGCCAGCAGAATCCTCCAGTACGGAGTCATGTTGTCTCATCTGTGAAAGTGAGTACCATCCAGTTTTGTTGAAGAATTCTGTCACTTATATTGCTGCAGGGTTATTCTGGTTTTCCTGCAATAGCTTTGGTGTTTAACAACAGGATGTGTGTGTGCTTTATTTAATGGCGCTGTTGGGTAGGTAAAATTATGTAGCATGGGTGATGACTGAATGAGTATGTGGTGGAATGATATTGACAGGGGAAAACTGAAGTGTTGGGGAAGTTAGATCACACACGTAAAATTCATGTTTTATGGTACTTTTCTTTATGTTAGAAATTGAGGTTATGTGCGACAGCATCCAGGGTGAGGGCGTCTACGTGAGTGGACATTGATCGCACAGTTGTACAGTTTAGGTCTGTGTTTCCTGCTGCCTGCTCTCTGTTTGGGTGTTGTGTTTAAAGGAAGCTGTTCTTTAACCCTTTAAAGACGAAGCGCATCTGTTTTATATAAGGACTCAGTGCGTACCGCGCAGTAAACACTCTCCACTTCGGTTATAAAAACCAGTCTCTTAATGTTTTATAAGGCAAAAGTTGCTGTTTGTTCTGAGATCCGTACAAAACACATAAACGCAATGTGGGCACCACGTAGAATTTTCTAATGTTAAACCTGGTGGTACGTAAAGTTACCGCTAGGCATTAGAAGGTTAATATCTGTGTCTTTCTGTCTTCGAACTGTCCGCTGCCCGGTTGTTTTCACGTGGAGATTTCGTATTCTCTTTTTTTTTTTAACTGTCGCTTGTTTGGTCATCGTGCTGTACTCCATCAACAGAAGTTTATTGGTAAACAAATTTTTTTTACAATAGGCACATATTTCGGCTCCTATAACAAAGCTTCATCAGGCTAGGAAAAAAAAGAGAACAGTGATATTGGAGCCCTTTTGAACAACGGGAAACCTGTATGAATCGCGAAGTTTTTCCCCCGTGGCACAAGAGCCCCCAGTCGGCCAGGGCCTCGTGATTGTCGGGGCTTCACGATCACACTCAGACACACACCACAGTCGGTACGACTCCTCTGGACGAGGGATCGGCCCGTCGCAGAGACCTCTACCAGACAACACAAACACTGTACAAGACAAACATCCATGCCTCCGGTGGGATTGGAAGCGACGATTCTAGCAAGCGCTCGGCCGCAGACCCACGCCTTAGGCCGCGGCGGCCACTGGGATAAGTTGAGTCATGAAGTTATTCCTTTTGTAATTTCTTCCTCTCATGATTTTATTTCCAATGAGTGAAAATATGATTAACCCTTTAAAGACGAAGCGTATCTGTTTTATATAAGGACTCAGTGCGTACCGCGCTGTAAACACTCTCCACTTCGGTTATAAAAACCAGCCTTTTAATGTTTTATAAGGCAAAAGTTGCTGTTTGTTCTGAGATCCGTACAAAACACATAAACGCAATGTGGGCACCACGTAGAATTTTTTAATGTTAAACCTGGTGGTACGTAAAGTTACCGCTAGGCTTTAAAAGGTTAAAGACGAAGCGTATCTGTTTTATATAAGGACTCAGTGCGTACCGCGCTGTAAACACTCTCCACTTCGGTTATAAAAACCAGTCTCTTAATGTTTTATAAGGCAAAAGTTGCTGTTTGTTCTGAGATCCGCACAAAACACACAAACGCGATGTGGTCACCACGTAGCATTTTTTAATGTTAAACCCGGTGGTACGTAAAGTTACCGCTAGGCTTTAAAAGGTTAACAATAATTTATTTTCACGTTCTCGAAACTTATCTAAACGCTAAGTTGTCTCAAGTGATAACGCTTGTGTCCTGCATTGGGATGGCGCCTGGTACAAATTCGGCCCGAATACAGATTATCCTGTTTCAGAAGTTTCGAAGTTTTGTCTACTCCCCACATATTTTCCAGATTCATGATTATTTTAAGCGCTAGCGTTGTCAAACTGCAAATGAATAGAGTAAATTAAATCCGCCTCAGTTAACACACTACGTGGAGGCAAGAAGCTGCAAGCTGGGTTTTGGACGGATGTAGGACCAGAGACCTTAATCCCGTGACCTGACCTGGCGTGACCTCTCGCACGACGATGCGGAACCACCAGTGTGCCGTGAAGCAAAATGATTTTAGACTTCGCTGAAATTACGCACTGTGCTGGAAAGTCGTTACCATGGTTACATTAATCCTGGTTTATGTGTTGTTTGCATTTGGTTCAGATTCCTGTGAGGTGACAGTAGACCTTGCCTTAAGTAGGAAGCATTTTTCACAGTAATTCGAAAGGAAAATGAGCCTTATATTGCGATACGTGGCGTCTGTGAGATTATAATAAATATATTGAATTACTTGACTTTTTATGGAACGCCGAGGAAGACGTGTTTGTTCTATTGTCAGGTTCATGGAAATCGCGTTATAAATTTTAATTAACTGAACTAGCTGCGTGGTGCGAGTATATTGTATTTCAGCTGACTCGAATCAGCCATTGAATGACTGCAGAAAGTTTGTCTTTTGAATATATAAACACCGGATGAAATGTTATTCCTAACTTGAGTATGCGGCGTCTGTATTAGAAATGGTTCATATTTGATGTTACGTAACGTTACGTTACATTACATTACATAATGGCCGGTAGCGATTCTAGCTTATTTGCCACCGGGTTGCTACGTTATGGTAAATATAGGAACGCTGTGAGCAGTTTTCTACGCTTGCTGAAGCGATTAAAAATTACTTGCAAGCAGCTTACTGAAGGACGGAGTTGTAACTCTTAACAGCTATAAGAAGCGTATTGAAGGACGGAGTTGTAACTCTTAGCAGCTACAAGAAGCCTACTGAAGGACGGAGTTGTAACTCTTAGCAGCTACAAGCAGCATACTGAAGGACGGAGTTGTAACTCTTAGCAGCTACAAGCAGCATACTGAAGGACCTGTTAGCAGCTCTAGCCCGGCCCCACTGTATGGCAAACCTAAGAAACACGCACGTTCAGTGAAAAGCGAAACTGTTCTTATGGGAAGACGTGCATTTCTTTCCATATCCCCGTTCCGCGCCGCTTGGGAGCGTGTGTTAAATGGGCCGGCTATTGTTACAGGTACAGCTAAGCTCTTGGGTTTGGCCGGCGAGGTAGTTGCAGAGTGCCTGGTGGTTTATTTATGAAGCGTACTGCCGCGCAAGTTAGGCCTGTGTATCGCGGCTTGATACTTTGAGAGGAAACTGGGAGGTTTAGTGATCGGGAGGCGACGTATTATCCCTTAGTGTGTTTGTAGCCCTGGGAACAGATTTTGATAACTTCTTATGAACGTGCCTTTCAGATTCTCGTAGCTGTGACTATGAATATTACTGTTTGACGGCATGTGACGCCGTGTAGTCTGATAGAAACGTGCTCTTTCCGTCTTTAGGATAGCTTTTACCCTGAAAATCGATACAGCATGTTAATACCCTTTTAAGACATAAGTGGTTAATATTCGTACCGTTTCTTTTAATATTATGAACTCTGCATTCTGTTCACACCGTGTGTTTATCTATTCCATATGATTCGTACATTAAACAGCCAAAATTCCACGATACATCCTTCACCTGTTGGTGTTTGTAATGAAATACATTGTTTTCTCTGTGAGTAGCGATATGTTTCGGTTTCTGCGTGAGTCCCGTCTTCTTGCCAGTATTAAAGCAGGTAGGAATACGACTGTGATGTTGCCTGTAACGTGCTGTACCTGTGTACGTCATAATTCGGCAGGTGATGGCTGTTTGAGACACGGAGTGTGTGTGTGCTGATTGCGTCATTTATTTTTTGGACACGCACGCACACACACACACACACACAAAAGTCATTTTCTCCTATGCTAACACTATACGGGGGTTTCACAAAACATGATGCATACTTCTCTTGTTTCTCACCTATCATAACCTCCTGTTTGTCATTAAGAATGCCTGGTAGGAGTGTGAATTACCAAGTTAATTCGCGATGTGTTTTTTTTCTTCACTTTCGTGTGCTTTACCAAAATATATTGTCGTTTCTCTTGAACACCTGCGCTCGGTGTTTTTCCTCTGTAGGAGCAGAGTGGCGGGCTGTGCTGTTTGTTTTTGTAGTCGCTTTTGCAAAAAGCGACTATTAGCTTTGTCACGTATGTCTGTCCCTCCGTCCGCATGGAATAACTGAGCTCCAACTGGACCAATTTTAATGAAATTTGATATTGGAGTATTATTCGAAAATCTGTCCATAGAATTCAAATTTCCTTAAAATCTGACAAGAATAACGGGTACTTTACATGAAGACTTGTGTACATTTATGATGATATCTCGCTGAATTCTTTTTAGAATGAGAAATGTTTCAGACAAAAGTTGTAGAGAAAATCAAAACACACATTTTGTATTCAATAACTTTTTTCCGAAAATCATTCCGTTTGTGAGATAATGTGGAAAAATGTAGAGACAGACAAGCCACAGATGACAATATAATACGGCGCATGCGCTTTGCATGCTGGATAACTAAGGCTACAGACACACACTCAGAATACGTAATACTTATTCCTCTTGCACAGCAACAATGGTTACGCGAACACGCTTCTGTGTTCCATTATACATACATCGACTGTCTTGTTATATGTCTCAAATCTCAAGTGAGTTACGTCGTTTGTTCTTCGAAACCAACGAGTATGTTGACGAAATTTCTAATATTCCGTACAAAATTTGAATTAAAATAATTGCTGATTAATGGAGCCAGTGTACGGCGAGCGGCAATATTAGCTGTCAAGGAATTAACGTGACGTGTGGCCTCCACTGCTGTGTCAAGCACACCGCTGGTGGTTGCAGTTTGATGGCAGTTGTTACCGGGCCGGGAAGTTGCCACGATTTTCTCCACATTAGTGTAATGAAGTGTCTCGGTTGCAAGTGGAACTTGTCTCCGTCATGTTTAGCTAAAGAGACGGCGGTTTAATAGCAAAGCTGTCAGTCACGCCTTTTGCACAACTTTTGCCTCGACAGCTTTTCCTCTGTCTTTGTTTCCGAAATATGTCTTTCTTTTCATAATATTTTTTGAGTTATATTTTCCTCATTTTTTATTTGTTTATGCCCGTTCTTTCCTCCTCTGAGTTCTGTTGTGTTTCTTTTGTTATGGTTTTTGTATAGTCTTGGGGACTTCCCATTCCAGAGGCTTAATCACCGAAGGCTGTGTAATGCGCCCATTTGTCACAACATAAACAGCGACTGGATAGTGTGTCTTTCTATCAGACTTTGATATTTACGGACCCTGTCGACTGCCAGGAATATATAACGTCGGTGGTAGATGAATGAATGAATGCACCAATGGTAGATGGAGGAATGAGTATGGAGCAATGGTGGAATGATACTAACAGGGAAAACTGAAGTACTGGGAGAAAAACATTATACAGCGTCGGTGGTAGATGAATGAATGAGTATGGAGCAATGGTGGAATGATACTGACAGGGGAAACTGAAGTACTGGGAGAAAAACATTATACAGCGTCGGTGGTAGATGAATGAATGAGTATGGAGCAATGGTGGAATGATACTGACAGGGGAAACTGGAGTATCGGGAGAAAAACATTATACAGCGTCGGTGGTAGATGGATGAATGAGTATGGAGCAATGGTGGAATGATACTGACAGGGGAAAACGAAACACTCGGAGAAAGACCTCCCAGTGCCACTTTGCCCACCACAAATCCCATGTCGACTGGCTTGAGTTGGAACCCATAGACCGGCTGCTGACCGCCCGAGCCCATGGTTTGGTCTGTTTATAAAATGTCACAGTTGGTACGCTGTGATCCGCTGCTGCCAAACGTAGTGGCCGTGCGTCCTTTTATTACTTTACACGCCGGTGCATAAGGTCAGTGGCTTATGCCATATGCAGTTACGAGCGGCAAGTGGCCGGTCCGGGCCTCAGGCACGCAGGCATGTGTAAGCAGACGTGCAGCCGAGTTAACGAGGCGACTTTCCTTGGCTCGGACCTTGGTTTGTTCTGTCAGACATCGGAATTTAATGAGCAGGTTTTGTGCGACATTCGGGCGGTAAGGAGAAGAAGAAGAAGAAGAAGAAGAAGAAGAAGAAGAAGAAGAAGAAGAAGAAGAAGGTGGAGAAGGAAAGAGGAGAAGGAGGGGGAAAGAATAAGAAAAGAATGGGGAGGAGCAAAAGAAGAAGAGGAGGATGAAGAAGAAAGAGGAGGAAAACAGAACAAGGAGGAGGAAGAAAAGAAGGGAAAATGAAGGAGGAGGATGAGGTGGAGGAGGAGGAGGAGGAGGAGGAGGAGGAGGAGGAGGAGAAGAAGAAGAAGAAGAAGAACAGTGACGACGACGACGACGACGACGACGACGACAGATGAAGTATGCATACGTATATACTACAGTGTTTCATTGTAATCTCATTAGACAGTCGCAGCTGGTACGATGTCGTTAAATCGTTTCGAAACGAGCAACAGAATAGAAGCAGTGAAGTTTCTGTGTCAGCCGTACAGCAGAGACAGCGCTGTACGCCATATGTAGTGGAGAGAAAACGTGAATTTACATATTGGTCTACATGTTTCGGCCAGGCAGGCCCATCAGCAGGGAGAAAATGTAAAATGTAGAGTAGGGTTGGAGGTTAAGCTAAAAATACTGAAGTAGATGTTCTGGCTGTTGGTGGCGCGGTCTGGCCGAAACGTGTAGTACAAGCTAAAGTTATGCCGTTACAGGCCTTGACAGGCCCTGAGGGTTGCAGGAGGGTTGAAGCTTCTAGAATTTGAAGACAATCGGCATATGAAGGCGGTAAGGTCAGCACTACGCACCGGCCGCCTTAACCCCCTGGGAAATATTCCTGGTACTCATTTCTGTTAGAGGCTGAGTCAACCCCAGGGCCATAGTGCGGCCGGAAGAATTATGTCAATGAAAAATTCCAGTGATACCATCGGCAACCGAACCCGTGAACTTTTGGCCGAAACATGTGTTCTCCATACCGTGTTCTTCTATTGGTTTTTATTGTAGAATTAAGGTATGCAATTACGCAGTAAATAGTGCGACCATTAACTGCTGTATAACAATATTCACTTTAATTCTACCAACGAAAGGTTTTCTATGGGCTAGCTCAGTACTGGAGCGCCAGGGGGTCATTTGGGAGTGGCCCGGTGTCCCAGGCATCCATCACGTGTTATCAGCGTTCTCTTTTAGCGCACGCTCGGGTGGAAGAAAGCAGAGCGAGGGCCTTTATCTGTCGGTGAGCACACGACGTATGTGTCCTGAGTAATGAGGGTTGCTTTCGGTGTGGGGGGAGGGGGGGGGAGAAATTCGGGTTCAATAAATGAACGCAGATGCCGCAGGGAGAGCAGAACATCGCGGGAAGCAGTACGCGTTCAAATGGCAGGTCAGTTACATTCTTTGGAATGAAGTGTATACAGTGAACTCATGATGGGCACCTTCCATACAGGGGGCACGCGGTGGCGTAGTTGGTTGACGGACTGCGCTACAAGCCGGAAGGCTGCGGGTTCGATTACCGATGGTGTCATTGGGATTTGTCATTGACATAACCTTTCCGGCCGCACTGTGTCCCTGGGGTCGACTCAGCCTCTGACAGAAATGAGTACCAGGAATATTTCCTGGGGGGTAAAAGCGGCCGGTGCGTAGGGCTGACAACCTTACCACCTTCATGTGCCTACTGTCTAGAAATCTGGGAGCCTCAACCACCTGGAACCCTCAGGGCCTGTCCAGGCCTGTAATGGGATTGCTTTACCCTTTCACCTTCCATACCCGGCGGATTTAAACCATATTTTGGCTGGGTATACGGTAGAGTTATTTGGATAATTTAATTTCGATGTACCTATAGCGTTGATTTTTGTATGTGTGTAGAACCTGGTCTTTCATATCAAGAAAATTATGTAGATTGGAGCACGTATTGCTGAGCAAAATATTTAGATCTAAGAGCTATGGAGTTACGTGAGGCTGTGGCGAGATACGTGGCGGGGAGCTGCATAAAGTGGGGTGTACTGCTTGCGCGGTGTTCATCCAATGCACCTTGCTGACGTGCGTCTGTGGTTTCCGGCAGCCTGTCCTGGCAGTTTTCTTGTAGTACTGCAATCAGACCACGACCACACCTCTACGCAGCACTTCGAATTTAAGCCTCATTATAAAGTGTTTGGCCCAACCCCAGTGATGCACCTTGGCACAAACATAAACCAGAGAACGCAGGGCTATTCGCTTTGAATGAAGACGACAAAAATTGACATAGACTTTTGTCGGTAATGGAATATAGTCGTAAAATGTCCTTTAGAATCGTAACAAATATTTGTTAATTGATTTATATTTTAAACTTTATTAGTAATTTTAATGTATTACATGTAGCACGTATGGGGGTAAAGAGAGGTGCATACAGGATTTTTGTGGGGAGACCTGAGGGAAGGCGACCACTTGGGAGACCCAGGCGTAGATGGGAGGATAATATTAAAATGGGTCTTCAAGAAGTGGGATGGGGCATGGACTGGATTGAGCTGGCTCAGGATAGGGACAGGTGGCGGGCTCTTGTGAATGCGGTAATGAACCTTCGGGTTACATACAATGCGGGGAATTTCTTGACTAGCTGAGAAACTGTTAGCTTCTCAAGAAAGCCTCTGCTCCATGGTGGTTGGTTAGTTAGTTAGTTAGTTAGTTAGTTAGTTATTAGTAATTTTAATTGACAATATTGTATTTTAATTACACACACACACACACACATCTTTGACAGAATTTGCTGTTCTTGTATGCCTTTATATACACCTCCATGATGATGACTTTGTAGAGGTCGAAACATGCAGAAGGGACATAAGTGACAAATCATTATTTAATACTGACTGTGCAGTTTGTTGTATTAAATACTGTCTAATCAATCTGTTGCACGGAAAACGGACGTGCATTATACAAATCCTCATTGTCACCGATTCATTGTACGCTGTGTGTGTGTGTGTGTGTGTGTGTGTGTGTGTGTGTGTGTGTGTGTGCGTGCGCGCGAAGGGTGTCAAACGCGCAGCTGGCGTGCCGTATAAGGGCAGCCAGTCAATTTTATGTGGCTCCCCCATACTGTTTTGATTTTAATTTTATTATTATTATTATTATTATTATTATTATTATTTTGACTGCAGATGGGTTTGTACCGGTGTCAGTGGTACTACAATAAGACACAAAATAACACACCACACTCAAACAGAACCCGGCACACAAAATTACAAAAACAATAAAAGACGCCTACTACACGCAATGCGTACAGTTACAATACTAATAGGCCCTGCCATGGCTTAGGCGGTTAGCCGCCGGTGTCCCACCACCGAGGCCCGGGTTCGACCCCGGCTGTCCCTGTGGGATTTGTGGTGGACAAAGTGGCATTGGCACAGGTTTTTTCCCGAGTACTTCGGTTTTCCCCTGTCAATTTCGTTCCACCGGTGCTCCATTACTAGGAAAAGGATAAAAATAATCATGATCATCATCATCATCTTCATCACAGGGTTGCACAAGAAGCATCAAGGCTGTGGCGCGTCCGTAGCGTCTGCTGCGGGGCCCTTCACCACTAAAAAAAAAACAATGCGAATACAATTGCAATACAAATACAGTACACATACAAATACAATACAGTTACATGATGAATTAATTACAGAATGTGTTCCGGCACAACATCAAGGACTCCTGTTGTTTCAAAAAATTAAAAATGCTTTTCTTCACGGGTCATTAAATTTCAGAGATGTTTGCTGTCCTTCTTTGGCAGCGTGTAGCAAACCTCAGTAGAGAGAGAACAGTGCAGTGGAGATCAGAGCCGGAGTAGCATAGTCAGTACAGTGGCTACGCCCGCGCTGGGCTGTCCAGGGTTCGAATCCCGACAGGCGAGATGGAGTTCTCTGTTCTCCGAAACGTCCAGACCGGCCCTGTGCCCCACACAGTCCCATATCTGATGCGTACCGGGTTCTTTCGCGGGAGTAAAGCCGCCAGGGCGTGAAGTTAGCCACTCACCTCCATATAGCGCAGAGATTAATAATACCTGGAGCTAAACCTCTTCTCCCCCCCCCCCCCACATGCTTAGGTATTTATGTGATAACACAGAATGTTCCTACAAGTCTCGATCCACAAGGGATCGTCATCAAGGAACAAGTGTCAAATAATATTGCATAAAATTATGTAGCAGTTTTTAAACATAAATAACATCTTCTACATGGTGTAAGAAGTGTTACGTAGTAACCGGGTTTTATTGTTTTTAATATTATCCAAATGCTGTAATTGTCACATTTTGATGATAATGTATTTAACCCTTTAAAGACGAAGCGTGTCTGTTTTATATAAGGAATCAGTGCGTACCGCGCTGTAAACACTCCACTTCGGTTATAAAAACCAGTCAGTTAATAATGTATAAGGTGAAAGTTGCTGTTTGTTCTGAGATCCGTACAAAACACATAAACGCAATGTGGGCACCACGTAGAATTTTTTAATGTTAAACCTGGTGGTACGTAAAGTTACCGCTAGGCTTTAAAAGGTTAAGCAAGACATTGTTCTGGGAAAGGGTTGCTGGGCGTTGGGAGTGCCCTCTATATAACTCCTGCGTCAACTGAACCCCTGTTCCCCTGTTCTCAGTCCTTGTCAGTGAATTCCTTGATGCCAGCTGTGGCCGTATATTTCATCCGTCCGTTCGGGGGCGTGCTGTACACAACCTGTCAAGCCCCTCACCGCGAACGTGGGATCTGAGCAGCTGGCGCTTATCTCAAGGGCCCCTTGACTCTTTCTGTTCTTATTTCTGTTGTTCTCTTATTGTTTCTAACCTCTTTTTTTTTTTGGAAGGGGGAGGGGTGGTTTGATTTCCTTCGTTTTAACCTTCTTTCCTCTCGCTTTCCACAAATCTAAAAAGCATCTTGTAGGAGTGAGATGATATTTCTTTTTGTTTGAACTGCACCGTGTGATGAAACTGCAGAAACTTGAAGTCTTTGCAGATGTAATTGCTGGATCAATTTGTTGAGCTTCAGACGAAGTATTGAACCCGGGGATCTGTGTGCGGTTAAGGAGACTCACGGACACCAATTAACGATGGATTTGCTTCTTAGTTAACCTTTAAATCCCAGTGGTTACTGTATGTACCGCTAGGTTTAACATTCACAAATTCTACGTTCTGCCCACACAGTGCATTTATGTGTTTTGTGTGGATCTCAGAACAAACAGCGATTATTTCCCTATACAGCATTAACTGACTGGTTTTTATAACCGAGATGGAGTGTGTTTACTGCGCGGTACGGACTGAATCTATATGTACACACCTAAAGCCCAGTGGTTAGTGTATGTACCGCCAGGTTTAACATTCACAAATTCTACGTTCTGCCCACACAGTGTATTTATGTGTTTTATGTGGATCTCAGAACAAACAGCGATTATTTCCCTGTACAGCATTAACTGACTGGTTTTTATAACCGAGACGGAGTGTGTTTACTGCGCGGTACGGACTGAATCTATATGTAGACACCTAAAGCCCAGTGGTTACTTTATGTACCGCCAGGTTTAACATTCACAAACGCCACGTTCTGCCCACACAGTGTATTTATGTGTTTTGTGTGGATCTCAGAACAAACAGCGATTATTTCCCTATACAGCATTAACTGACTGGTTTTTATAACCGAGACGGAGTGTGTTTACTGCGCGGTACGGACTGAATCTATATGTACACGCCTAAAGCCCAGTGGTTACTGTATGTACCGCCAGGTTTAACATTCACAAATTCTACGTTCTGCCCACACAGTGTGTTTATGTGTTTTGTGTGGATCTCAGAACAAACAGCGATTATTTCCCTATACAGCATTAACTGACTGGTTTTTATAACCGAGACGGAGTGTGTTTACTGCGCGGTACGGACTGAATCTATATGTACACGCCTAAAGCCCAGTGGTTACTGTATGTACCGCCAGGTTTAACATTCACAAATTCTACGTTCTGCCCACACAGTGTATTTATGTGTTTTGTGTGGATCTCAGAACAAACAGCGATTATTTCCCTATACAGCATTAACTGACTGGTTTTTATAACCGAGACGGAGTGTGTTTACTGCGCGGTACGAGCTAAATTCTTATATGCAAATCTGTTCGCTTTTAAAGGATTAAATGTCTATGTGCTTACGGCAGAGAAGTAACGGAATAACTAGGTAACTAACAAAGCGACAAACCGACTACGGATCTCGTGATCCTAAATCCCGAGCAGTGAGACTCGTCTATGTGGGGAGAAAGAACGTCACTTTGTTAGAAGGCTCCCAGGCCTCGCCCGCTTGTCCTTTTTGTGGAAGTAGTTGAGAATATGTGATGAACACGTTAGAATGGTGATAGTAGGTGAAGGTAAAGCAATCCCATTACAGGCCTGGACAGGCCCACAGGGTTCCAGGACGTTGAGGCTCCCAGATTTCCAGACAATCGGCACATGAAGTTGGTAAGGTTGTCAGCCCTACGCGCCGGCCGCCTTTACCCCCCAGGAAATATTCCTGGTACTCATTTCTGTTAGAGGCTGAGTCTTGCCTAGGGATATAGTGCGGCCGGAAGGATTATGTCAATGAAATATTCCAATAACACCATCGGGAATCGAACCCGCGACCTTCCGGCTTGTTGCGCGGAATGGTGACAGTAGTAGCCTGAAATAAGGGCCACGGTATTTTAATTTCTTATTAATGCTAAACGGGATAATTTGGAAATAGGATTTGATTGTGATTTATTTTAGGGCACGAGATTAATGTTGATATGTAAATTATATAAACCTAGATTTCAGGCTTCCTTGGCGATGTTGATGAGTTAGCGCTCTTCTGGGATATTACGAAGCGTCGTGTGGTAGTTGTTTACCGACATTTGGGACGTTTCGGTCCCATCTTCAGGGGTCAAGGTAGGAATCGACTCTTGAAGATGGGACCGATATGTTGTCCCGAAACGTCGGCAAACAATTACCACGCGACGCTGCGTAATATTCCAGAAAATCGCAGATCTTATATAAACGTATACAACTTAGGTTCTTACCTCACAGAGATCACAGTTCGTGCCCATTATAAAAAAAAGTCAGGATTTGCTGTTCGGGGAAGTGATCAGTTTCTTGTGTCAATCATAGATAATACATAAATTGTGCACGGAAAATGCAGAGTGGCGTGTATGTTTACCACCGTGCTTGAAAACGTTGATAGTTTTTTGTTTCCACATGAACCTTCTGTAATCATCCTGGGTCCTGTAAATAGCATTTCACTCAGAAACTCTCTCATTCCGATGGCCCGCCATGTTGGTAAATGTACATCAGCCGTTCTGTTCTTCCACACGTGTATGTCAAAGTCGCTCAGTACGGGGAACGAGTCCAGTTAGACGCCTCAATCCGTGACCACAGCCGTTTGTTGCATTAGCGGATTTACTGCGGCTTCAAGTTGTCTTTATGGTTTTATGTAAATTAACTGACGCGCTGTGTGAAGTGAACGGTTTAAAATGACGCGAGGATAAACGGCACGTGCTTTATCGGATGTCGGAAAAACATTTCACGATGTGGTATGTAGTTTTGTACTCTTTGTGTTGGGCACGGTGTTTAACCCTTTAAAGGCGAATCGTATCTGTTTTATATAAGGACTCAGTGCGTACCGCGCTGTAAACACTCTCCACTTCGGTTATAAAAACCGGTCTCTTAATGTTTTGTAAGGCAAAAGTTGCTGTTTGTTCTGAGATCCGTACAAAACACATAAACGCAATGTGGGAACCACGTAGAATTTTTTAATGTTAAACCTGGTGGTACATAAAGTTACCGCTAGGCTTTAAAAGGTTAAAGATGAAGCGTATCTGTTTTATATAAGGACTCAGTGCGTACCGCGCTGTAAACACTCTCCACTTCGGTTATAAAAACCGGTCTCTTAATGTTTTGTGAGGCAAAAGTTGCTGTTTGTTCTGAGATCCGTACAAAACACATAAACGCAATGTGGGAACCACGTAGAATTTTTTAATGTTAAACCTGGTGGTACATAAAGTTACCGCTAGGCTTTAAAAGGTTAAAGATGAAGCGTATCTGTTTTATATAAGGACTCAGTGCGTACCGCGCTGTAAACACTCTCCACTTCGGTTATAAAAACCAGTCTCTTAATGTTTTATAAGGCAAAAGTTGCTGTTTGTTCTGAGATCCGTACAAAACACATAAACGCAATGTGGGCACCACGTAGAATTTTTTAATGTTAAACCTGGTGGTACGTAAAGTTACCGCTAGGCTTAAAACGGTTAAAGATGCTGATGGACAGAATTTAGAGACACAAAATTTATTACACAGCCATTGTTAATTTAACAAACAGTGGATAGAATCCGTTCGGACGGTATTTGTCGACATGATTGTTCAACTGTTCGTTGGTGCGACTGTACAGGCGTGCCTCGAGCGTTCTTCGCGTGTTTGTTCAGATCTTTCGATGCGGTGGCTGTTCATGTAATTTATTTATTTGTTTATTTGTTTATTTGCACTGTAGCCTGCGGCTGTAAAGAAAACGTAACGCCAACCCAAGCACTCCTAATTAAAGATACTTGGCATTAATCACGGGTCTGGATATTTGGACACTGTTGATTACTGACGCTCCCCCATGTGGTATCGAGCGGTGGGGGTGGCGGGGGAGGGGTGACTGCTGCTTTTAAATTAATCAGTTCAATTGGCTTTATGTGTAACGTTAAAAAGTGTTACCTCTCCATTGAAACTCTACCCACTGAAACACTATATAACAACGCCGATTAACTATTTAGTTAGGACAAATGGCTGCATGCTGAGCCCATATTTATGTAGTAAATTCAGTATTTGATGATCATTGTAAAGGAAAACGGAGCGGGGGTAGCTCAGTCAATATAGTGACTACGGTATGGGCTTGTCGATCTGGGGTTCGAATACCGGCAGGGGTATAATATCTTGTCCATTTTGACCGCCAGTCCAATGGGTACCGGGGGGCTCTTCCCACTGACCAGTACGGCCGTGGCTTGATGTTAACCACTCACCTCCATCTAGTGCCGAGGATAAAAATGAGTGGAGCAATATCTCCACGCCCTCAGTGTACCTTAACGTTCTGCATATTTCGCTAGAACTTACATTTTTTTGTATCGTACAACGAAGCCTCACAAGTTCAAAGATGCCATAACATTATTTTCCATATTTTAGTCGTGTTTTTACCCATGTCGGGCTGTTGTGAATGCTGTAATGAACCTCCGGGCTCCTTAAAATGCGAGGAATTTCTTGACCAGCTGAGAAACTGTTAGCTTTTCAAGAAGGCCTCTGCTGCATGGAGCTAGTTAGGTATTTACGCATGTAATTTGTCTGTGCTTCAGCTGTACCACTTTTTTACTGCGCCTGCTAATTTGCAGAGGCCTGTTGTGTAGGTTTCCCATTCTCCGGATCCATAATAGCCTGTAATTTATATATCCGTTTTAATTGAGTCATTTTATAAATCTCTCTTTTTCGTAGTACGTTAAGTATGTATCGAAATGTAATACGCGTAATTAACCCTTCAAAGCCCAGTGGTCATTTTATGTACAGCCAGGTTTAACATTCACAAGTTCCACGTTCCGCCTACCGTATAATTTCTTATGCTTCGCTGTCCAAACAGTGAGTGTTTTCCTATGCAGCACTAACCGGTTGGTTTTTGTAATGGAAACGGATGGTTCTCTGTGGCGTGGCAACACGGGTCTTAGTTAAGCTATTTGTTGTAGGAAGTAAATGCTTCAGAAGGTAAAGAATGTCGGGTGAAGTAAGACAGAATCTGCTAATGAATTTTGACCTGTAGGATTGATGAATAGTCGTCAGTGTATACCCACATGTTAAATGATTTAAATGCCAGTAAGACAATGTACGCATAACGAAATATTGAGGCGCGTTCGCGTAGCCATTGTAATCGTACAAAAGCAGTAGGTATTACAATTCTGAGTGTGTGTCGCTAGCCTTAGTTATCCAGCATGCAAAGCGCATGCGCCGTATTATATTGCCATCTGTGGCCTCTCTGGCTGTAGCATATTTTTCCACGTTATAAACGGCACAATTTTTGGTAAAAAGTTACTGAACACAAAATGTGTGTTTTGATTTTCTCTACAACTTTTGTCTGAAACATTTCTCTTTCTAAGAAGAATTCAGCGAGATATTACCATAAGCGTACACAGGTCTGCATGTAAAGTGCCCGTTATTCTTGTCTGATTTTAATGAAATCTGAATTTTCTCTACAGATTTTCGAAAAATACTCTAATATTAAATTTCATAAATGTTCGTCCAGTGGGAGCCGAGTTGTTCCATGCGGGTGGACGAACGGACAGACGGACGTGTCTCAGCTAATTGTCGCTTGTCGCAAGTTTGCGAATGCGCCTTAAAAACCAACCGTTTTAAGTACCCTGGAGTATGTTATTTCCGCACGCAATTTATTATGCTATGTTTTTGTTCCTGCCGAAATCGTTTTGTTCTCTGTCCACATGTCGGTAGATGCATTCCAGCCTTAAACTTTACCCGCCGCCCACCCAGAAAGCAATTTCGCGTGACCATCTGGGTTCTGGAAACGTTGACACGCTTGAGTGAATAAGTGGCACATGGTTCTAGGTTTCGAACTAGCCCCATCCCGTTGTCCCACACTCTGGTTGTTTGGGTGTGTATAGAGTCGTGGATCTCTCTTAAGACACCCTTGATTGTGCCGCGGTTGTATTTGATGCCATTGCGAAAGGCATATTATGTCGGTGTGCATTCGATAGGTTGTGTCTTGTGCGTGCGGGAGGCGCTGCATCTCTTAGGGCTTTAGCATTTCTCGTCCTTGAAACAGTTCTGTGAGTTTCAGTAAAGTATAATATAAGGGGCGCGGTCTAAGGCGTGGGTTGCGGCCGCTCGCCTGCTGGTGTCGTGAGTTCGAACCCCACCCGGGGGCATGGATGTCTTTCTGTTGTGAGTTGTGTGTTGTCAGATAGAGGTCTCTGCGTCGGGCTGATCGCTTCTCCAGAGGAGCCCTACCGAGAGTGGTGTGTCTGATCGTGAAGCCTCGTTAGGGTTGTTGCACCATGGAAATGGAAGATACAAGGTTCCGCACGAAACGTGGTTGAATGATTGTACCTGTTGCGTGTATTTTTTGTTTGCGTGTAGGCGAACGATTTAGTCGCTTTGAAATATCATATTTCCCGCCTCATAATATGCTTTCCGTCCCTAGAAAAAGACCCCCAAAATTACCCTGCGTCTTAACACCGGCATAAGGAAGATTTTATGTCCGTAAACGTACGTTGCTGGTGCAACCGGTGGGTCGTGGGGCAGTTCTCGTTGGGAGTATTGCGGGTGGCAGCTCAGCAGACCAAGGCGCAGCAGGTTACTGCCGCTTGAATAATAAGTCACACAGTTTTTGTCACTGAATTCTGTGTGTAGTTTGCTTTATTTGCGACAAAATTGTAAGTGTAAGTTTGTAAGTGTTTTGTGTTGGCACTGCATGTACCTCGTGCCTGAATGGTAGTGCAGTGATCAGTGCAAGAAGTGTTTATGTTCGAGAGATATCACACACTTCAGGTTCATTCCATGTGTGCAGTAAATACTGACCACAGGCCGTGAGTTGGCTGTGACATACATACATACATACATACATACATGCGTACATACGTACGTACGTATGTGCATACATACATACATACATACATACATACATACATACATACATACATACGTACGTACGTACATACGTACGTACGTATGTGCATACATACATACATACACATACATAATGCATACATACATACATACATACGTACGTACGTACGTACGTACGTACGTACATACATACATACATTCATACATACACATACATAATGCATACATACATACGTACGTACGTACGTACGTACATACACATACATCCATACATACATACATACATACATACATACATACATACATACACACACACACACACGTACGTACGTACGTACGTACGTACGTACGTACGTACGTACGTACATACATACATACATACATACATACATACATACATACATACATACATACATACATACATGCATACATACATACATACATACGTACATACATACACACATACGTGCATACATACATACACACATACACACACAGACACACACACACACGTGCAACTCTGCAATGCATAAAGAAATATAAAAGGGGTTCCTCTTCGTAGCCCTGTAGGGACGGTAAGTGGGGTTGGCACTGTGTTGCAGTTCGACTTATGTAAACAGGGTTGGCACTGTGCTGCAGTTCGACTGTATGTAAACAGGGTTGGCACTGTGCTGCAGTTCGACTGTATGTAAACAGGGTTGGCACTGTGCTGCAGTTCGACTGTATGTAAACAGGGTTGGACATTCTGCTGTGACCCGAGCTGGACTTCTGAAGATCACGAATATCCGTAGAAAGTGACGAGGGTCCGGAACGCCCTTGAGGCAGTAGAAATGGCGAGTTGATAGCCGATAAGGGTGAGTCAGTGCCCAATGACAGCAGATGGGTTATTCGTGTATAGGCGAAGAGGGAGGAATTTGTTATTCCATGTGACAGGTGGTTTTAGACGAGGGTTTGTGAATGGGGCGCGTCTTAGGCTGACAGGTCCTGTAAAGCCTGCACCTCTGTGGCTGATTGACAGGGCTGAAACTGCCGAAACGAGATACGAACCCAAGACGCACTGTCCTCACCGTCATACTTAACTGTTTTGATCTTTTGCAGGTACAAAGTTGAGCTGAGTAAGGGGGTGACGTGTGAATGTATAAATTTGGAACCGTAGAGGACGTTAGTGATCGCTGGCTGTTTAGGATCAACGTGATTTCAAAACAAATATAAAATAATGTATTATCGACGTAGGAATCGCGTTTATTGTCACATTGTGAAGGAAGGTGACAGCTTCCGAAGTTTCGCGCGAGAAAGAAAATGCTAAAGGTAAATGTTGCCCCTTTTTCACGCTATGAAGGGCTGTAGAGGAGCAGAGTTTTAGCTCCACCTATTCTTAGCTTGTGCCTTATATGCAGGAGAGTGGTCAGACTCACGCTGTGGCCGTTTTAACCCCTGAAAAGAACTCTGGTACCCTGTGAACCGGAAACTGGGTGGGGCCGAGAGCTGGTCTGGACGTTTATGGAACAAATTCCTTGCCTTTGTCGGCATTAGAACCCCGGACCGACGAGTCTGCAGCGAGTCGTTGTACCAACTACACCAGGGCTGTGGAGTCGGTACACAAAAGCTCCGACTCCGACTCCTCGATTTTTAAAACTGCGACTCCGACCCCTTCATAAAAGCTCAATATGTATTAATAACGGTAAACCTATAAGACGTTTCATCACCACCACGTGAATCATCAGGCTACTGTTTAGACTTATAACCTATATTTAAGTATAAGTCTAATGGTTACTGTAGCTATCAGGGCTCTGGGATTGGAGTATCAAGTTAAGATTTTAGCTTGAGGTCGGAGTCGGCGTCGGTACATTTCTACCGACTCCGACTCCGCCTAAAATTCCTTCCGACTCCGACTTCACAGCCCTGAACTATACTATCTCGTCTTCCCCCATTCCGAGAAAAGAAACAGTAAATTTGTAACTCACAGGATTGCCCGGGGGGGGGGGGGGTTTCGCGCTTTTATGTAACTGCCCGTGTATTGCTGCTGTGCAAAAGTTGGGACAGGCAGTAGAAAAGTTTACCCGAATTACAAAGTGTTATGTTTAGGAGAGTGAAAATCAACCGGTTGTTATTTAAATATGGGTTTCGTTGATAATTCTGTTTCCTGGAGTTTGAATTGCAGGCATGTAACCTGTGAAGGAGCTACAGGCAAATGTTGCCAACATAAGCTGTATTAACCTTTTAAAGCCTAGCGGTAACTTTACGTACCACCACGTTTAACACTAAAAAATTCTACGTGGTGCCCACATTGCGTTTATGTGTTTTGTACGAATCTCAGAACAAACAGCAACTTCTGCCTTATAAAACATTAAGAGACTGGTTTTTATAACCGAAGTGGAGAGTGTTTACAGCTCGGTACGGTCTGAGTCCTTATATAAAACAGATACGCTTCGTCTTTAAAGGGTTAAAACACCTCAAGTACGTGGTTACTGAGGCGAACACAAGAACGCAGGAAGACTTCGAGAACAAAACTGAAAGCCGACATTCCTTTTGCATAATTTTATATTCGTGCCTGTCTGTGAGTGCTGTTATTGTTACTGTTTTATTTTGCTTTTGTGGAGAACTAATTGTTTATAAGTAGAGATTTCTGCGTGCGTTAAATTTCTTAGCGACTTTGGCGGTATTGTTACGCTTTTAATTGTGGACAAACAAACAGTATTTTGTGTGTAATATGTAGCCGAGGTGATGCTTTATATCCACACGGGATATCACAACCAGTTGTTTACGTGTTGTCAACAACAGGACGAGAAGCATCGAGTATTTTAGCTCGACCGCCATATCGTTATGTTCCACATAAACGTGACCTCAGTGTTACAGTGTGTATTGTTACCGGATATAAAAAGTAAGGATCGCTTGTTACGCTGCCGCGTTACAAGTCGGCGCGTTCACCGTGTTGCTGTTATCGGTACTAGCAGGCTTATTACTGACACCTGGTAATTGAAAGTACGGCTGTTGCGTGCCCTACAGTGCATAGTGGTCGTGCAAATTTTCGTGAATGTAGGTAAATTGTTCGGAAGTTTAAAAGGGGGCGCACAAGCTAGCTAGCTAACAAACAAACAAGCAAACAAACGAACGAACTAACCAACCAACCAACCAACCAACCAACCAACCAACCAACCATCCAACCAACCAACCAACCAACCAACCAACCAACTAACTAAAGTAACTAACTCAGGGTGTACAGGTTTATAAACAATACAGGAGTCGCCACAAATTTCTAGGCGCCAGAACGGCGAAGTGAAGCAAGTCCCGTACTGAGGGTCCATACACATTAGGCGTCACCGGAGTCACTCGGGGTGTGTGCACCCCTGAACTAAGCAACCAAGTAACCAACGAATGAACCAATCAACTAATCAATAAGTAACCAAGCAAGCAAGGAAGGAAGGAATGAATGAAGGAAGGAAGGAAGGAAGGAAGGAAGGAAGGAAGGAAGGAAGGAAGGAAGGAAGGAAGGAAGGAAGGAAGCAAGCAAGCAAGCAAGCAAGCAAGCAACCAAGCAAGCAACCAACTAACCAACCATCCAAGCAACCGACCGACCGACCGACCGACCGCTAGCTAACAAACTGCATGCAGCAGAGCCCTTCGTTAGAAGCTAACAGTTCCTCAACCAGTCGAGAAAGTCCCCGAATTTATGAAACCCCTATGTTCATTGCCGCATTCACAAGAGCCCACCACTTGTCTTCGCCCCACACTTAACGGTAATTTGTGCGAATTCGTGGAATGCACTGCGACTGTGCACATCAAAACAGCTGATGTTTCAGTGTCACTTGTTTGCGGAGCTCAGCTGCGTGCCTGACCGGACGTGATTTCAAAATGCAAATCGTGTGATCGTGTGCAAGAGGGAATAAGAATGTGAAGGTCCTGGTTAGTTAAACTGGCGGAAAGTTTGCAGTGTTGTCGTAGACGAGTGTGTGTGCTGGTACTGCAGACAGGTCCGTCAGTTTTAGAAGCATTTTCAGGCAAGCTGTGTCGTAATTTGTCGTAGACGATATGAACCAAGGTACAAAAACTTCCATTGATGACTGTTTGGCAAGGAAACGAAAATCGGAAATCGCTTGCGTTTTGCTGGAAACTTCGACACGTGTTAGTGTTCTCATGTATGAATGTTGCTGCTGCGTGTTGCAGAGAGGTGTCGCTGATTGCTTTTGTATCAGCGTGTGCCGTGTAATACCGCTTGTTCGTCTAAATGTCGTACGTCAACCCTTTAAAGACGAAGCGTATCTGTTTTATATTAGGACTCAGTGCGTACCGCGCTGTAAACACTCTTCACTTCGGTTATAAAAACCAGTCTCTTAATGTTTTATAAGGCAAAAGTTGCTGTTTGTTCTGAGATCCGTACAAAACACATAAACGCAATGTGGGCACAACGTAGAATTTTTTAATGTTAAACCTGGCGGTACGTAAAGTTACCGCTAGGCTTTAAAAGGTTAAAGACGAAGCGTATCTGTTTTATATAAGGACTCAGTGCGTACCGCGCTGTAAACACTCTCCACTTCGGTTATAAAAATCAGTCTCTTAATGTTTTATAAGGCAAAAGTTGCTGTTTGTTCTGAGATCCGTACAAAACACATAAACGCAATGTGGGCACCACGTAGAATTTTTTAAAGTTAAAGCTGGTGGTACGTAAAGTTACCGCTAGGCTTTAAAAGGTTAATAAGGGAAGCGATGCAGTGTGTTGTGTTGTATTTACCGTTGCCTTGACCTTGCCTTTGATCGTTCATACCGTACGCATGTAACATCTGATGTTGCTGGGCGCCAATACGGTTTCATTCCGCTTGCATGTACAAGCTGATAGAGAATGTGCCATCAACTTTATATTGTGCGGTCCATGCACTGTAGATAGCAAATTCGCAACACGCAGACCAACAAAATGCACAGTATTGTTTCGATAGAAACATGTAGGTTTTCTTTTCTTCGTGGAATTCTTAATCTTTGAAAACGGGACCGATACGTTAACACGAAATTTCTATCAGTATCATTCCACCATTTCTCCATACTCAACTTCATCTGCGTTTTGCTTTTGTCAGAAGGACAAACGGGCGAAGCATGCGAACTTAACCAAGGCACTGCAGTATCGGAAGTCAGTGAACATTGCATAGAAAGGTATTTGTAGTTTTTTTAATCTTTCAAATGATTAAACAAAGTTTTCGAAATGTCAAGGAAGAATTTATCTGGCATATTTTCTTCCCTCTTTTCAATTATAACTACCCTGGTCATTAATTCTGCCCCCCCCAACACCTCCCCCCCCTCACTCAGGTCCCCAGTGGTTTTCATCTGCAATCAGTTCCCGAATCAGGGTGTAATCTGGTGGTATTGGGGCGCGTAATTAAAACGGTATGGACACAGAACTGAGCTAAATACAGTTCCCACTCGGCAGACATATTTGTGTCATTAAGTAAACTGCGGTGGGACGTCGTCATTGCTACTGCTGACCACATCACTGAACACGAGGTCAAAGTCGCATATGGTCTTGGGCTATCCGGCAGCGGGACCGAATGCTAGGATGCTTTGTCTGAAGCTGATTGACCTGTTGGTCGGCTGATGGCTGATGTAAGGGCCGCCTGGATGGCTGTCAGAATAATATTTAGAAAACTTTATTGCAGTGGAGACCAGACGTAGCGCGTATCATGGTGACGATACGTAATATACGAGAAACAGTCGAGCCGTCATATGGCGGGGTTGTCATAATATTCACGCTGTATAATCCACTGCGTTTTGCAGCGGTAGTGATTCATGACGGTAGGTGAAATCGTTACAGAATTTGCTGCCACGCCCTTTAGAAAATGTACAAAGTTGAAGTGCTTTTCTGTCCAATGCTTTTTGGTTTCCGAATGAGTATTGCTTCTTGGAAGTTACCCATATTTTGCCCGTGTGTTCTGGTAAGAGCAGTGTATACGTGAAGGTAAGTGTGGAGCAATGGTGGAATGATACTGGCAGGGGAAACTGAAGTACTGGGAGAAAAACATTATACAGTGTTTGTGGTAGATGAATGAATGAGTATGGAGCAATGATGGAATGATACTGACGGGAAAACTGAAGTACTGGGAGAAAAACATTATACAGTGTCGGTGGTAGATGAATGAATGAGTATGGAGCATTGGTGGAATGATACTGGCAGGGGAAACTGGAGTACTGGGAGAAAAACATTATACAGCGTCGGTGGTAGATGAATGAATGAGTATGGAGCATTTGTAGAATGATACTGACAGGGGAAACTGGAGTACTGGGAGAGAAACATTATACAACGTCGGTGGTAGATGAATGAATGAGTATGGAGCATTGGTGGAATGATACTGACAGGGGAAACTGAAGTACTGGGAGAGAAACATTATACAGCGTCGGTGGTAGATGAATGAACGAGCATGCAGCAATGGTGGAATGACACTGACAGGGGAAACTGGCGTACTGGGAGAGAAACCTGTCCCAGTACCACAAATCGCGCATCCAGTGTCCTGGTGTGGAAAGCCGGTCTCTGATGTGAGAGGCCATCTGTTAACCGCCTTAGTCATGGCACGGCCCTTAAAGACAGAAAATAACCTGAAGTATATTTAAATACCGAGTCCGTACCGCGCAGTAAACACTCCGCCTCGGTTATAAAAACCAGCCAGTTAATGCTGTATAGGGAAATAATCGCTGTTAGTTCTGAGATCCACACAAAACACATAAACACACTGTGTGGGCAGAACGTAGAATTTGTGAATGTTAAACCTGGCGGTACATACAGTAACCACTGGGCTTTAGGTGTGTACATATAGATTCAGTCCGTACCGCGCAGTAAACACACTCCGTCTCGGTTATAAAAACCAGCCAGTTAATGCTGTATAGGGAAATAATCGCTGTCTGTTCTGAGATCCACACAAAACACATAAATACACTGTGTGGGCAGAACGTAGGATTTGTGAATATTAAACCTGGCTGTACATAAAGTAACCAGCAGGTTTTAGGGGCTGAATTTTCATGTATTTCGAAAGTTAGCAGAAATACGTATTGGTATCATTGTTTTGTGATTCCCTGTCCGGTGAAACGTGTTTTTTATGTTATCAAGTCAAAGCAACAGAACACAAACTTACTGATCACTGTTCTTTATCACCGCTGGGTAATATAATAACATGTTTTCCGTGCATCTCTTGGTTTGACTGGAAAGTGGAACAGTTTGCGTGGTATACAGAGTATAGGAAAGTATAAAAATTGTTTTTTTCTGTCTTCCATTGTTTATCATCTATGAAGTACGTTAGCATTTTGTATAATTCCTGTTTATGCACATTAATCTTCCAACTTGACAGTGTTAACCTTTTAAATCCTAGCGGTAACTTTACGTACCACCAGGTTTAACATAAAAAATTCTACGTGGTGCCCACATTGCGTTTATGTGTTTTGTACGGATCTCAGAACAAACAGCAACTTTTGCCTTATAAAACATTAAGACATTGATTTTTAAAACCGAAGTGGAGTGTGTTTACAGCGCGGTACGCACTGAGTCCTCATATAAAACAGATACGCTTCGTCTTTAAAGGGTTAATCCTACAAGTGCGTATGTTTACTTTATCACTTGTTTGTCAAATAGTCGTAAATGAAGAAAGCGCACGGAAATAGCCGTTTTGTTGCGTTAGTCTGGTAACGTTGCTGTTCTGCGTATTTACGTTTACGTGAGCAGTTAGCTGTTGTATCTCTGTGATGTTACATTCCACCCTCTGATCTGTGTTTCCGGTCAGTCTGAGTGCAGAAGAGCCTACATGTGTGTTCATGTCAGAGCCTTTTTTCTGTAATGCCCTCTGTTGAACTTTTGTGGAAGTAATCCCTGTGTGACTCAGTCACAAACCAAGCGTATTATGTGACTTCAGATACACAGATGGCGTAGTAGGTAGTTAACAGTATTGTAGCGTACGTGTCAAAAACCTAGTAACTGTCAGACGCAATCGCATTGTCGTGGTCGTCGTCGTCGTCGTCGTCGTGGTCGTCGTCGTCGTCGTCGCCGCCGCCGCCGCCGTCGTCGTCGTAGTCGTCGCCGCCGCCGCCGCCCCCCCCTTTACGCAGGGTATTCACACCTATATACCTGAAACAAACCACGTTTCTAGGGCACACAGTGCCGCAGCTATCCCGCGCGTACTCTTAATGGTGCATATAGCGCTGTCTGCAATATTAAACTCCTTTGTGCTTCTATATTAGCACTTCCCGCAGTGTGTGTGTGCTGTGTCCAATACACCTGTTTTCCGCAGTTCCTTGATATCGTGCTGTCCTGGTACGCTGCTCAAGTATTTTCTGAAGGATTTTGAAATGGTTCCAGTTGCCCCTGTTATTACTGGCGTCACCTTTGTTTTTACATTCCACATGCGCTGTATTTATATTATAAGGTCTTCATATTTTAGAACCTTCTCGGCGTATTTCTTTATCACATTTCTGTCTCCCGGGATTGCTATGCCAATTAGCATATTATTATTATCAGTGTTAATATTTCATTGTGTCGTGTCACAGACATTTTCCCCCTGGTCCTTGACCCAACGGTCGTCCCTGGTCAGACCGTATCACTTTCCGTATTATGCGTGACGTTACAAGCGCAACAGTCTGTTGCAGTAACTATATTGAATGTTTTGCTACAATGGCTTCCAGATTTCTTAAATCTCTTGTTACTATTCCGATGGCTTAAATTATTACCGGTGTGATCATACATCTCATGTTCCGCATTCTTTGTGTATCTATACATAAACTCCTGTGTTTTAGCTTCTTTTCTCCGTCCATTTGTGTGACATTTCTGTCAGCTGGTACTGCCACATGCATCAGTATGAATGTTTTTTATTTTTCGTTTTTAATAATTATATTTGGTTTTATTTACCACAACTTCTCTGTACCTACCCCATCATTCGAAAACACTATCACGTCTTTATGGTTACCTGCTGGTTTGTGTGTGTGCGTGCGTGTGTTTTTATAACATTTTTCTGTCGTTTTGGTGCCCAGTGCTTTGTATATTGACTAATGTAAATGTGCACAAACTCTGTCGTCTGTCATTAACTACTCATTCCTCGCCAAAACTAGGCATCCTGAGGTTCGATAGTCAATAATTTCTTCACGTTGTGTACAGAACCGGTATTTTCCGCGAGCTTCTTCCTGCAGAACTTTACTTTGGCAACAGTTTGTGCTAATTGCTTAATCCTGAGCGGCCACTGTCGTTCTTTCTGTTTCTCCCTTGATGTCTCCAAATTTTAGCCATTATTATTATTATTATTATTATCATCATCATCATCATCATTATTGCTCCTCTTGTCAACCTGACTGACTATGCACAGATTGTCTGACGAAGAGTTTAAACCCACAGAGGGTGTGAGGACTTGTATTTTGGACTGCGCCCCGACAGCGATTCCATTTCGCACTGCGGTCCAAAGGGTACGGGAAACTCTTCCGCTGTAAAACGTTCGCAGCTTGAAGTTGACAACTCCGTTGGTTTCATTTATGTAACACGGTTGGTGTTTAGGCGCAGGTTACATTTGGTAAGCTTTTAAAGCCCAGTGGTTACTGTATCTACCGCCAGGTTTAACATTCACAAATTCTACGTTCTGCCCACACAGTGTATTTATGTGTTTTGTGTGGATCTCAGAACAAACAGCGATTATTTCCCTATACAGCATTAACTGACTGGTTTTTATAACCGAGACGGAGTGTGTTTACTGCGCGGTACGGACTGAATCTATATGTACACGCCTAAAGCCCAGTGGTTACTGTATGTACCGCCAGGTTTAACATTCACAAATTCTACGTTCTGCCCACACAGTGTATTTATGTGTTTTGTGTGGATCTCAGAACAAACAGCGATTATTTCCCTATACAGCATTAACTGACTGGTTTTTATAACCGAGACGGAGTGTGTTTACTGCGCGGTACGAGCTAAATTCTTATATGCAAATCTGTTCGCTTTTAAAGGATTAAATGTCTATGTGCTTACGGCAGAGAAGTAACGGAATAACTAGGTAACTAACAAAGCGACAAACCGACTACGGATCTCGTGATCCTAAATCCCGAGCAGTGAGACTCGTCTATGTGGGGAGAAAGAACGTCACTTTGTTAGAAGGCTCCCAGGCCTCGCCCGCTTGTCCTTTTTGTGGAAGTAGTTGAGAATATGTGATGAACACGTTAGAATGGTGATAGTAGGTGAAGGTAAAGCAATCCCATTACAGGCCTGGACAGGCCCACAGGGTTCCAGGACGTTGAGGCTCCCAGATTTCCAGACAATCGGCACATGAAGTTGGTAAGGTTGTCAGCCCTACGCGCCGGCCGCCTTTACCCCCCAGGAAATATTCCTGGTACTCATTTCTGTTAGAGGCTGAGTCTTGCCTAGGGATATAGTGCGGCCGGAAGGATTATGTCAATGAAATATTCCAATAACACCATCGGGAATCGAACCCGCGACCTTCCGGCTTGTTGCGCGGA
>BLKM01001489.1:685078-761228 GCA_013340265.1 Coptotermes formosanus
CCACACAGTGTATTTATGTGTTTTGTGTGGATCTCAGAACAAACAGCGATTATTTCCCTATACAGCATTAACTGACTGGTTTTTATAACCGAGATGGAGTGTGTTTACTGCGCGGTACGGACTGAATATATATGTACACACCTAAAGCCCAGTGGTTACTTTATGTACCGCCAGGTTTAACATTCACAAATTCTGAGTTCTGCCCACGCAGTGTATTTATGTGTTTTGTGTGGATCTCAGAACAAACAGCGATTATTTCCCTATACAGCATTAACTGACTGGTTTTTACAACCGAGACGGAGAGTGTTTACTGCGCGGTACGGACTAGATCTTTAAATACAATTCAAGGTTAATTTTAGTTTCCAAAATATCGCAGGGCCAGTCCACGTGAGATTTGTGGTGGAAGAAGTGATACTTTGTCAGATTTTTCTCTGAGTACTTAAGTTGTCATTTGTGAATATCATTCCACCAATTGCGCCGACTGTTTCTTTTACCAGAAGGACAAATTGGCAAAGCCTGGGACGGTTTCAAAAGGCAGTGCATTTGCGGAAATCGTGGGACATTGGCTAGAAATAAACTTTTAAGGAGTAGTGTTGACTTTACTGTCATGGCGATGCATCCTAGCACATTGCCTGCAGTGTCGACTCGCTTGTCCGTATTACGCAGGGCGTACTGACAGTATGTGCAGCTGAGAGCAACAATGTGTCGTTACCAGGACACCGTGCACTTGTGACCCACATCTGGGCGGGCGTGGTCATTCACCCTCAGCGCGCTAGGATCATGGGATCAATAGTGGCATCACCCGACGTGCTACGGAATTTATAAGGGTGGAGTTTTACACCCCTCGCAAGTCACGTCTACCAACCCATTTTCTTATTGAGTGTTTCCAGTTATAATGCAAACTGCGGTTTGGTTGTTAATGCGATGATGGAATCCTCTCGGAGTGACAGTGTTTGAACAGGATGGCAGCAGAATGGCGTTCGCTTGGTTCGTTTTCTTTAATTGTTTTAGGATTGTAAGTGATAACTGAAGTTTGTTTTAAACTTTTGAGTTCCGTACGGGTTTGCAGAATGTAGTCTTTCTGTTTGAACACTTCTGCAGCGCCAAGGACTAGACAGGAATCTTTTCCCGCCAATCTTACCTAACCCTCTCCCCTCTTACGCCACAGAGAACAACGTAAACTCAAAATTCCAAATCCTCAGGTATAAAGCCGGTAGAATTCTGAAGTTCTACGACTGGAATCAAGCGTAAAGGACACAACACGTTTCGACATCAAACTGTGACATAAAATCAGTGGCAATTTGTATTATCGTCAAAGACTACAGTTTATTGTATTCAACAGTGCTTTACAGTGCTACCTGTTTCGGTCTATACAACAGTATTCAACCATAAATGTACATTATACGAAAACAAATTAAATGTTTTTTAAATCTCTACACCAGCGGTTTCCCACCTTTTATGTGTGTGACCCTAAAGTAGCAAATGGTACGTATATGTGGCCCGCGACCCTACCATGGAGACGGCTGTAGTCAGTGATATTTAATGTAAATGAACCAATGCTAATGCCTCTTGAACACTATATAACATTGCCACTTGTTAAAAAAATGTTAAATTTTTTATGTTGCTTGTCAAATCCAATATTTTTTGGGACAATACTAAACACACAACACATGCAAGATGCAAATCTGTATTTAACCCTTTATAAAGACGAAGCGTATCTGTTTTATATAAGGATTCAGTGCGTACCGCGCTGTAAACACTCTCCACTTCGGTTATAAAAACCAGTCTCTTAATGTTTTATAAGGTAAAAGTTGCTGTTTGTTCTGAGATCCGTACAAAACACATAAACGCAATGTGGGCACCACGTAGAATTTTTTAATGCTAAACCTGGTCGTATGTAAAGTTACCCCTAGACTTTAAAAGGTTTAACATACATTCAGGATTTGGTTCGTACCGCGCTGTGAACAGCCCGTCTCGGTTATTTAAAACCACTGAGTGGTGTGAAGGTTAATAATTGTGATCCATAGTCTTCTTCCATGGCGCAGCAGCCCCTAGTGGGCCCTCAGTATCGAGGCTTCACGATCACACTCAGACACACACCATACTCGGTAGGACTCCCCTGGACGAGTGATCAGCCCGACGCAGAGACCTCTACCTGAAAACACACAACACTCACAACAGACAGACATCCATGCCCCCGCCGGGGTTCGAACCCACAATCCCGGCAAGGGAACGGCCGCAGACGCACGCGTTACACCGCGCGACCACCGAGATCGGTGTGTGATCCATACAGAGCACATAAATACACACGCGCACGCACGCACACACACACCACATAAATCACTATTTGTACCAAACGTGGAATTGTTTGTTGTCACCCCTGGCTGTAAGTTAATAACAATTGCTCTTTGAAGGGTTAAATATTAAGAGCACCGTGCATGCGGGTAGTGACGCACAGTGGCTGTTATCGAAGCGTCTAAATTAACCTTTTAAAGCCTAGCGGTAACTTTACGTACCACCAGTTTTAACATTAAAAAATTCTACGTGGTGCCCACATTGCGTTTATGTGTTTTGTACGGATCTCAGAACAAACAGCAGCTTTTGCCTTATAAAACATTAAGAGATTGGTTTTTATAGCCGAAGTGGAGAGTGTTTACAGCGCGGTACGCACTGAGTCCTTATATAAAACAGATACGGTTCATCTTTAAAGGGTTAATTGTCGCTCGTTTGTGAAGTAATGTGTTAGGGTAGTGTATTACGGGTTGCATGAGTGCGGTGAGTGGGGCAGGGGCTGGACGGTTACAGGTTCTGGATTCGGTTCTTGGCAGGGCGAGAAGTTCATTTTCCACTGCGTGAGGTCTATAATGGTTCTTAGGCAAACAGTCTTCTGTTAGGTAGTTAACGGGTTATTGGAAAGTTGTAGCGAGGTGAAGAGTGCATGGAGTCATACATACACGTGCTTACAGTAGTGTTTAGTAACGGCTAGGCGCTTCATTAAGCACAGGGGCTGCTTTAACTTCACCGACTGCGTGACAGCATTAATACTGTAGATACGTACGCTTAGGCGTGCACTGGTTATCATAAATTGTGTTAAAGGTGTATAGCACTGTTTACATTCGATATTCTGTAAGGGTTTTGTTAGAGAAGTTGTTGGTTTAAGGACGAAGTAAGTGAGAGAGAGAAGAGAAGGTGTGGGAAGGGGTAGTGCTGAGAGGCACTACATTGCGGGCGTGGGTGATCAAAAATATTAACCGTGCTAAGAAAGACTGCGATTAACCTGAATTACATTAAAGGTTTCAGTTCGTACCGCGCAGTAAACACTCCGTCTCGGTTATGAAAACCAGTCAGTTAATGCTGTTCAGATATAGCCAGTGTGTATAGTGTTCTGACAGCCAGTGTGTCTAGTGTTCTGAGAGCCAGTGTGTCTAGTGTTCTGAGAGCCAGTGTGTCTAATGTTCAGGTAGAGCCAGTTTGTCTAGTGTTCTGAGAGCCAGTGTGTCTAGTGTTCAGGTAGAGCCAGTGTGTCTAGTGTTTTGACAGCCAGTGTGTCTAGTGTTCAGGTAGAGCCAGTGTGTCTAGTGTTCAGGTAGAGCCAGTTTGTCTAGTGTTCAGGTAGAGCCAGTTTGTCTAGTGTTCAGGTAGAGCCAGTTTGTCTAGTGTTCAGGTAGAGCCAGTGTGTCTAGTGTTCAGGTAGAGCCAGTGTGTCTAGTGTTTTGACAGCCAGTGTGTCTAGTGTTCAGGTAGAGCCAGTGTGTAGTGTTTTAACAGCCAGTGTGTCTAGTGTTCAGGTAGAGCCAGTGTGTCTAGTGTTCAGGTAGAGCCAGTGTGTCTAGTGTTCTGACAGCCAGTGTGTCTAGTGTTCTGACAGAGCCAGTGTGCCTGCATCAAGTAACCCGCGTGCCGGTGAGTTTTATGGCAGCTGTGCGACATAGGTTCCCTGTTAATCGGGCTGTCGGCGTCAACACATGTAATTACATGTAAAGCTGATTAGCCCTGAGCATATCTGAAACAGTTTGACAGTGACAGGCAGACTGGGTTTTCAGAGCCAAATGAGACCAAAGTGACTGATTGTGTCGAATGATGGAATGTTGTTCCGTGAAGCCATGGACTGAAGGACTGCCCCTCCCCTCGCTCATCGTTTGTGTGGTACATTTTGTTAAGTTTGGAGGCAGAGAGAGTACGCTGTATCCTGGCTTCCGTATGGCACCACATTGCGTCAGTTTCAGAACAGCCGTGACTTGAGATTGCCGCACTTAAAGTGAGAACGGAATAGAGAAGTCTCAATACACATGAACTTAGTAGCCACCGAGTGGTGGGCTGGGCGCGTAGCACACATTATCCACAATCCGAAGACACACTTTCGGTTTGGAACCGCTCTGGACAAGAACTATTTTAGTCTAAAATGACGTAAGCACGAAGATAATATTAAAATTGACGTTGGATATTAAGTTGTAAAATTCTGTATGTTTCCTGCTGAGTTTTAGTTGTGTGTTACCGATTGAGCTAACGTGCTTGGTGATTTCCCATCAAGCAGGATTTGGGGGGGGGGGGGGAATTATAGTTTTTAGAGAGTGGGGCGTTGAAGAGAAACAGCGCAAACTGTGTAATTAGCTGAGCCCGCATTAGTTGCTGTATAATTAACCCTTTATAGACGAAACGTATCTGTTTTATATAAGGACTCAGTGCGTACCGCGCTGTAAACACTCTCCACTTCGGTTATAAAAACCAATCTCTTAATGTGTAATAAGGCAAAAGTTGCTGTTTGTTCTGAGATCCGTACAAAACACATAAACGGAATGTGGGCACCACGTAGAATTTTTTAATGTTAAACCTTGTGGTACGTAAAGTTACCGCTAGGCTTTAAAAGGTTAACTTAGGTGCGTCAAAGTCCCATATTCCGTAGCGGGTTCTTTGCTGTAATGCCCTTTGTTGACGGTGCTGTTGAGGCTGGAAGCCTGTCAGTATGACAGGTCGTTGTGCGGTGAAAACGGGGCTACAGGCTGACACCCGCCAGTTTGGGCAATTGAGATATAAAGTCTCGGATACGTGATTTATATATTGTACCATTGCCTATAATTTTTCAGAACGTCTGTCTGTGGGAGGCTGAGGGAGCAAACATTATACGCACATAAAATAACGTATGTTTCAGTGTTTCCTTTGTCGACAGCCACGGATGAGATATATTGGAAAGCGAATTAACCTTTTCAAACCTAGTGGTTACTTATGTACTGTCACGTGTAATTTTAAAACGTTCTAGTTCTGCCCACACAGTGTATTTATGTGTATTGTGTGGATCTCAGAGCAAACAGCGATTATTTCCCTATACAGCATTAACTGACTGGTTTTTATAACCGATACGGAGTGTGTTTACTGCGCGGTACGGACTGAATCTATATGTACACACCTAAAGCCCAGTGGTTACTTTATGTACCGCCAGGTTTAACATTCACAAATTCTACGTTCTGTCTACACAGTGTATTTATGTGTTTTGTGTGGATCTCAGAACAAACAGCGATTATTTCCCTATACAGCATTAACTGACTGGTTTTTATAACCGAGACGGAGAGTGTTTACTGCGCGGTACGGGCTGAATCTATATGTACACACCTAAAGCCCAGTGGTTACTTTATGTACCGCCAGGTTTAACATTCACAAATTCTACGTTCTGCCCACAGAGTGTATGTGTTTTGTGTGGATCTCAGAACAAACAGCGATTATTTCCCTATACAGCATTAACTGATTGGTCTTTATAAGGGAGACAGATTGTGTTTACTGCGCGGTACGGATTGGATCTTTAAATAAAACATTACGTTTTACTCTTAAAGGGCTAAAGCGTGTCGGTATTGCCACTCTCTACGGGATGGACGGTCCGGGAATCGAATCCCGGGGGGGGGGGGGTGAGATTTTCCGCACCCGTCCAGACGTCCTGGGTCCTAGCCAGCCTCCTGTAGAATTGGTACTTAGGGTTTTTTCCCGGGGGTAAAGCGGCCGGGGCGTGAAGTTAACCACTCACCTCGATCTATTGCCCGAGGTTAAGAATGAGTGGAGCTGTACTTTCACTCCCCCTATGCGTTGACGGTGTGGACAGTGACGTGTTGTTAATGTTATCAATAATTTTGATTAATCATTGGCTTTACTCGCAAGGTTCAGAAGTTCGGGCAGAGTGCAATGTTGGAGGTGTTCATTTTCACTGGGCTGAACGCTACTTTGGTTGTTTTCCGGCTTTCGAGCTGTCAGACACCAGAATCTTCCAATGGACCGTGATACGTTACCAGATTCTGACCGATGCTTCGGCATCAGAGTGGTTTAACGTTACAAATTGTACAAATCGAATAAGTCGCATAAATGTAAATGCCCGGGAGGGTGCGTTTTGGTTTTTTCCCCGCCTTATACATTTATGAACCAATCACTTCATACCTTGAATTCTCTTCGCATGCGCTAGGCTTCGTTGCCATCGGTCAATGATGAAGGGTATTGTGACGTGGTGATCAAAGTACATTTTGGGTTGTATCTCGGCGTCTATTTGAGGGATTTTCATGAAACTTCATACGACGCAATCTGCACTCATCCGCTACAAACATTATAGGCTTCGTTGCCATCTGTCGATGATGAAGGGTATTGTGACGTGGCGATCAAAGTACATTTTGGGCTGTATCTCGGCGTCTATTTGAGGGAATTTCATGAAACTTCGTACGACGCAATCTCCTCGGATGCGCTACAAATGACGTGATTTTGGTTCCGATAGGTCACAAATTAAGGGCCGTTCGGTTGGAGAACAAAGTACTTTTTCGGCTGTACGTTGGCTTTCATGGCAGGGATTCTTCTGAAATTTCATTTCTCGCACTTTCCACTCGTGCGGTTCAAGTAGTGCAGCAGTGGTGGAGATCGGTCAATAAAGAAGGGCGCTGTAGTTCGAGAACGTTTTTTTTTTCGTATGTATATGGGTTTCCATTGGAGGGATTTTCCTGAAATTTCGTACTTCATACTTTCGACACGTGAGGTACAAACGGTGCAAGTTTGGTTGTGATCGGTCGGTACTGTAGAGCACTTTACTTGTAGAATAAAGTGCATTTTCAGCTTTATCTTGGCTTCTATTGGAGAGATTTCCCTCAAACTTCATACCGCGCACTGTACGCGCATGCGTTACAGACGATGCAAGTTTGGTTGCGATCGGTCGGTAATGGAAGGGCATTTCGTTAGAAGATCAAAGTACCTTTTGGGATATATCCAGGTTTCCATTACAGGGATTTTTTCCTAAAATTCAAACGTCGGGCATTCCACGCATGCACCTTACACAGTGTTCTACTATAAATGCGATGCCCATTGCCCCCCACCCCTCAGTACCGGAAATAGTGTGTCTGTTACTGCACCCCTTACTCCCCTCTTTCGTCAACGCTTTGACCGTTTTGTACGTCTCCCTCCCTCTGTCTCTGTAGTCAGTCTACAAAGGGTTAGATCGTTTCAAATCTGACCTTTGACCCATTATAGCTTACCGCAGAAAACAGAGGACATGCGCTGGTGTTTACCTCACAACTGTAGAGGTTATGTTACGGATAAGCTCATGGATTCTGATGTGTTTGTCGTTTATATAAGGTCATGGAACGTGACACCTACAGGTGGGTGGTAGGCGGGGCTGCTGTTTTAATGAATTATGTAGGTGCATGTTCGTCCGAACGAGTGATGAATTTCAGGTTATGTAACAGAAAACCAAATATTGTAACAACAAGAAAAGTAAGAAAACTAGAATGCGCTGGTCTTCTGGTAAGAATGTGTGATGGTAGGACTGTAAAGGAAGTATTTCTGGGGAAACCAGATGGAAGAAGAAACGCGGGAAGACCAAAATTAAGGCAGTTAAACTGTNTAAACTGTATTGAATATCTGATGGTAGGACCGTAAAGGAAGTAATTCTGGGGAAACCGGATGGAAGAAGAAACACGGGAAGACCAAAATTAAGGTGGTTAGACTGTATTGAGCATGATCTGAAATAGATGGGTGCCAAGAGATGGAGGAAGAAAGCAGAAGACAGATCTGTATGGGCTATCGTTCTGAAGGAGGCACTGGTTAGTCTGTAAGGACCGTGTGCCATAGACAAAGCTGCTTGTGCTGGTGTGTTCTGCATCTTCAGCTGCTTTGCTTACCCAGCCACTTAGGTATAATTTTTCGGGGGCGATAATCATATATATATATACACATACACACACACATGCATTTTACCTCTTTTCCATGGTGCAACAGCCCCCAGTGGGCCAGGGCCTCCTCATTAGCGAGGCTTCATGATCACACTCAGACACACACCACACTCGGTAGGACTCCTCTGGGCGAATGATCAGCCCGTCGCAGAGACCTCTACCTGACAACACACAACACTCAAAAGAGACAGACATCCATGCCACCACTGGGATTCGAACCCGAAATCCCAGCAAGCGATCGGCCGCAGACCGCGCGGCTACTGGGATCTGCCTACATATTAGCTGAGAATACGTGATTATTAAGATGTTAACAAAAGAAGAGTAATTAAAGGCAAATAAAGGGTGCTCCTGTTTTTCTAATTATAAGTTACAGTAGACTGCACTGCACATGTCGCTTTATTGTGAACAGAATGTAAAATCTTCAGATGAAGTTACAGCTCACTGTATGTAACCTGCCATGAAGGCAGAGAGACGAAGTAGAGGTAAAACTCCACTCTTTCTTTGACCTCAGCGCTAGATACAGGTAGACGGTTAATGCCACGCCGTGGACGCCTCCGCGGTAATCTCCCAGTACGCATTGTACAGAGGGCGGAGTGGGTCCCAGGGCCGGTCTGGACAGGTGCGAGAAATCTCTCCCCCTATCGCGATTCGGTCGGGTGACCGTCCAGCCCAAAGCGAGGTGCTATACCATCTGAGCCATCGCGGCCGATGTGAAGTGTTCAGAACCTTCTCGAAGGCAGGCAGTGTTCTCTGTTCAGTTGGTCACAAGTGGCTGAAACATGTAGGGGTAAATAATAATGACAGGTTGTGTTGGTTGTTTTAAAGCAGGCAATCCCATTACAGGCCGGGACAGGCCCCTAGGGTTCCAGGGGGTTCGGACTCCTAGAATTTCTAGACAGCCGGCACATGAAGTTTTTCCTGGTAGTCATTTTTGTTAGAAGCAGAGTCAACCCCAGGGCCGGAAGGATTAAATCAGTTTAAAATTCCAATGACACCATCGGCAATCGAACCCGCGACCTTCCGGCTTGTAGCGGAGTGCTTGAACCAACTGCGCCACTGCGTGCCCCCCAGTGACACCATCGGCAATCGAACCCGCGACCTTCCGGCTTGTAGCGGAGTGCTTGAACCAACTGCGCCACTGCGTGACCCCAAACAAAACAGAAGTGCACGGTCCAAATATCTTGCTAAGTCGGTCGAAATCTTTTTGTCTTTTGAACTATTGTTTCCAGAGTTCTTAAACTGAATTCTGCTACTTGTTGGCTGAACAGACCTTTGTCATTGAAACGCAAAGTCTGGCGTTTGAATAGTTTAAAACCGCACGCCACAGATTGTGTGACCACTGTGCCCCCCGCTCCCCGGCCGCAGGACCAAACTACTGTACTTAGTAACTGCAGTGGTTGAATTCCTCCGTTCGTGTGGGGCGAGGCACATGCTTCGAAGTTCGGGTCGTAGGCAGTGCTGTCCGAAATCTTACGAAGACGACGATGTCGGGGGCCTTAGTGAAGCCCAGTGGTTACTTTATGTACCGCCAGGTTTAACATTCACAAATTCTACGTTCTGCCCACACAGTGTATTTATGTGTTTTGTGTGCATCTCAGAACAAACAGCGATTATTTCCCTATACAGCATTAACTGACTGGTTTTTATAACCGAGACGGAGTGTGTTTACTGCGCGGTACGGACTGAATCTATATGTACACACCTAAAGCCCGGTGGTTACTGTATGTACCGCCAGGTTTAACATTCACAAATTCTACGTTCTGCCCACGGAGTGTATTTATGTGTTTTGTGTGGATCTCAGAACAAACAGCGATTATTTCCCTATACAGTATTAACTGACTGGTTTTTATAACCGAGACGGAGAGTGTTTACTGCGCGGTACGGACTGAATCTATATGTACACACCTAAAGCCCAGTGGTTACTTTATGTACCGCCAGGTTTAACATTCACAAATTCTACGTTCTGCCCACACAGTGTATTTATGTGTTTTGTGCGGATCTCAGAACAAGCAGCGATTATTTCCCTATACAGCATTAACTGATTGGTTTTTATAACCGAGACGGAGTGTGTTTACTGCGCGGTACGGACTGGATCTATATGTACACACCTAAAGCCCAGTGGTTACTTTATGTACCGCCAGGTTTAACACTCACAAATTCTACGTTCTGCCCACAGAGTGGTATTTATGTGTTTTGTGTGGATCTCAGAACAAACAGCGATTATTTCCCTATACAGCATTAACTGGCTGGTTTTTATAACCGAGACGGAGTGTTTACTACGCGGTACGAGCTCAATCTTTAAATATAATTCACGGTAATTTCTGTCTTTAAAAGTTTTAATTTCCCCGATCCCAGTACCCGCGCTGTGGAAGGCGTGGGTCTGCGGCCGCTTGCTTGCTGGAATTTCGGGTTCGAATCCCGCAGGAGTCATGGATATCTGTCTCTTTTGAGTGTGGTGTGTCGTAGTGCGATCGTGAAGTCTCGATGCTGAGTACGCCCTGGCCCGCTAGGGGTTGTTGCGCCATTTGGAAAAGTGATTACCAGTCTTTGAATGAAGTTTGTAACTGGGTCAGCACTTCGGACAGCTTGTGGCATGCCAATATTGCACAGTCACTGTGTGTCGTACCGCAGCTCACAAAACGTCAGACGGAACTCTTTTGTGCGGCTGTACGTGCTGGCTTTACAGGGCCATTGCCGCCCCCGCCCCTGCCGGATATTTCTTGGCATCGCCGTCCCTGCCGGTTTCTTCTCTTTCAGATCCCCGGGACTACCCATACTGCCTCTTCGCTACGTCTGCATCTGCCCTTTTGTTGCAACTCACTGAACAGTGAGTGTGTCAATGTTAGCGTCTGGGTGTACTGTACTGACCTATGCTGACGACCTCGGTGGTGCATCGTACGCTCCAGGATATATCTAAGGGTACTGTAAATTTAAAAGCCGATCCCAGTGTGCGTGGGGGCTAAGGCGTCCGTCAGCGACCGTTCGTTTGCTGGGATTGTGTGTTCGAATCTCGCCGGGGGCATGGATATCTGTCTCTTGTGAGTGTTGTGTGTTGTCAGAGGTCTCCGCTTCGGGATGATCACTCGTCCAGAGGAGTCCCACCGAGTGTGGTGTGTCTGAGTGTGACTGTGAAGCCTCGGTACTGAGGAGGCCCTGGCCCATTAGGGGTTGTTGCGCCCTGGAAACATGAAGTAAATGTGAAGTCCATTCGTCGTGGTTGGGAGTCGAAAGTTAAACTCTGGCGTCGTTTTAGTGTTAACACCAACAGATTTATTGTTATATGCAGGCATTTCTTTACGGTCGTCAGCAAACTTTGCAGGGCAATCCTCACATGTGTATATACAGTACAGTGTTCTGGGATGTGGCACGATTTGGGTTGATAGCAGACGGCTGTTCCATCCTGAAGGTGGAAACAGTTGGTTCCTCTGAAACGTCGGTGGTATCTACGGACTAAACGGTGTCACGTCTCAGAAGACGGCATGCCTGGTGGTGAATTTCGTTAGAACTTCCGATCACCGTTAGACACCCTTACTACGTCTTCCTCTAACCTTCATTTTTTTGCTGTTTGCTTCTGTCCAGTGGTCATATTTTTATGATTCCTAAACTTAACTGTGCATTTCTTGTTTCCTCGCGTACTGCGTGTCCCGCGTACCTGATGATTCTTTGGATTAAACTTATGCGTGGAGCAGGTTTTTAAGATTCGAGACTTCTGGGATGTGACGCCGTGTCGGTTGGCCGTGGCTGTCGTTGTTAGGAAGGACAGTGGTGCCTTCATTTCCAGGCGCAGTTGGTTCTAGAAGAAAAGCCGACATATGTATGTCCGACAACAGTTTCGACATTTGGAACCTTTGCTGATTAATGGCATAAAGCGAAGGAAGTGGCTTTCTGCATTGAAGCTAATACGCGCTGTGCTGTTTCTCCATTGTAGCATCTCGAACTCTCTCCGCAGCAGCTAATGCAGTTTGTTAAATTGGTTAGTACCGTCCTGATGCTGTTAGAGCCGTATGAGTTTACTGTGTGCTGAGTATGTAACCTGAATAGAGGTGAAAACTGTAGTGCAGGGGTGCACAAATACCGAGCTCCACCGTCGCCACTAAATTTTGTATGGTGGCGCATAGTATAATTAACCCTTTAAAGACGAAGCGTGTCTGTTTTATATAAGGACTCAGTGCGTATCGCGCTGTAAACACTCTCCACTTCGGTTATAAAAACCAGTCTCTTAATGTTTTATAAGGCAAAAGTGTCTGTTTGTTCTGAGATCCGTACAAAACACATAAACGCAATGTGGGCACCACGTAGAATTTTTTAATGTTAAACCTGGTGGTATGTAAAGTTACCGCTAGGCTTTAAAAGGTTAAAGACGAAGCGTATCTGTTTTATATAACGACTCAGTGCGTACCGCGCTGTAAACACTCTCCACTTCGGTTATAAAAACCAGTCTCTTAATGTTTTTTAAGGCAAAAGTTGCTGTTTGTTCTGAGATCCGTACAAAACACATAAACGCAATGTGGGCACAACGTAGAATTTTTTAATGTTAAACCTGGTGATATATAAAGTTGTCGCTATGCTTTAAAAGGTTAAGGGTTTCCGTGAGAAGTCGATTAGATACATAAAAGTACTCAGATGCCGCCAAAAATCTCATATATACCTCGAAATATCGCGGGAGTTTTTATCAGGAAGTTGGCAGTACTGATGTAGTCTCCTAGCGTTGCCAATTGCCTCTTTGTTTTCCGGCCCCTAAACGTTTTCTTAGGTAGGGGCTTCTCCGGATATAAAATGTTATTCTGTGGATTTTTTCCCGTGGTAGAGAGGTTGGAATACAGAGCTTTACCGAAATGTTTCTTACAGTGACAATACCGGAGCATATTTTATGACATGGTTTGTAGGGAATGCAGGCGAAGACACGAGTCATACGTGGCTGGCAGTAAAATTAATATGCTGGCCGATTGGGAAGCCGTGCAGTTCGCCACTTTGAGTAGGTCCTGCTGTACTTCTGTGGTGGATTCTGGTAACTTGTTAACAACCAGGTCTACGTTTACAGGGTTGTAGCAACGTAAGTGGAGGACGATCAGTATAGAAACAGGGGTGTCACAAGTATTGACCGTATGTCTTTATAGACTGCATACTGTCGTGAGATCAGCAATTTAAACACAAATGACGTCCTCATAACTTCAAATTAATTTTATTATTTATAAAATAGTAGGCTGCATGTTTCGACCACCTAGGTGGTCATCATCAGGCGTCTTTACAGAATATAAGAGGAGATTATTGCCAGTGATATCTCATTTTCACATTACAATTTGTGAAACTTAAATTGTACCAACCATATTGTATACACAATAAGTTTCACAAATTGTAATGTGAAAATGAGGTATCATTGGCAATAATATTCTCCTCTTATATTCTGTAAGAAGGCCTGATGATGACCACATAGGTGGTCGAAACATGTAGCCTAGTATTTTGTAAATAATGTTATATAAAATTCAGTAAGGTGTACAGGTATGTGACGCTTGGAGTTCCGTGGGCTGCCGCCAGATGGTAGGACAACTATGAGAACGTTTGAATTCCACATACCGCCACTAGATGTCAGGAGACGTAAATAGAGAGAACTGTATTTTCTGCGCGGTACGACCTGAGCCTTTAATATGATTCAGCTTTATTTACGTGTTTTGTATGGATCGCGATTCTTTCCCCGTTCAACATTAAATGATTCATTTTAAAAACCCTGTCGGGGTGTTTACTGCGCGGTACGGAATTAGCTTGTAATTTTAAATTGAAGTTGTGAGGACGGTATATAATTGTTTTTAATTGGACGTATGATTGAAACGCTAAAGGTAGATGAATTTCCAGGACATACTCAGAGGTCACCAAGTGTCTCAATTTCTTGGCTCAATCCCAATGTGGCGTTTGGTATTTTTTCCCCTCCACATCGACACCTGTTAAAAATCACAAAAGGAGCGCATGTTGGTACAGTGGGCGAATTTACGGGTACGTGAGAATACGCCATAAAACTAATTTTATACTAATCTCACCGTGCATTTTATCATAAACCAATTGACACCAATTAATGCACAAAAAAAAAGACAGTTTGGGTTAAAAACCGCACAGACCCCGACAACGTCTAATTGCAAGCACATGCCGGAACCAAATGCACGTAAAGCTTTTGACGAATACTAAGTTGGCATCTTCATGTTTTAATATTGTAAAAGCTAAAGCAGTCCAATTACAGGCCTGGACAGGCCCTGAGAATTCCAGGAGGTTGAGGCTCCCAGATTTCCAGACAGTCGGCACTTGAAGGTGTTAAGGTTGTCAGCCCTACGCACCGGCCGCCTTTACCCCCCCAGGAAATATTCCTGGTACCCATTTCTGTTAAGAGGCTGAGTCGACCCCAGGGCCATAGTGCGACCGGAAGGATTATGCCAATGAAAAATTCCAATCCAACCCGTGCCCTTCCGGTTTGTAGCGCAGTGCCTCAACCACCGCCACCGCGACGCCGTTTTAATATTGTGCTAATTTTAAAATTTCATGGTGTGAACAGTGTTGAGATCTCGTGTGTCAAAACATATAGTGTGTGATTTTAACGTATGTACGGTGGCGTGGATCTGTGCACCAGTTGATAACCCCCTGATGATTACAGTATTTATGTCGAACCATATGTAGGGATATATGCTGTTTTTATTACAAATTATCCTATTATTGTGCAACAGTTGATGTTAACCCTTTAAAGACGAAGCGTATCTGTTTTATATAAGAACTCAGTGCGTACCGCGCTGTAAACACTCTGCACTTCGGTTATAAAAACCAGTCTCTTAATGTTTTATAAGGCAAAAGTTGCTGTTTGTTCTGAGATCCGTCCAAAACACATAAACGCAATGTGGGCACCACGTAGAATTTTTTAATGTTAAACCTGGTGGTATGTAAAGTTACCGCTAGGCTTTAAACGGTTAATTGGTTTCAGAATATAAAATGTTAGAATTATGAATGATGTGAAACTAGGACGTATCAGATACATAAACCTGAATACTTTTAATATCACGGATGCAGTTTATCTTAATTCTTGTGTAATTAAGTCAGAAATAGTTTAACCCCATCATGCAGAGTTTTACACTGAAACTTGGTGATTACTCGGCAAAGAAGTCCCTGTTCCTTTGAAACTTGAAGATCCATCACCGCCTGTACTGAAGTTGCATGTTACAGGCCTGATTAAAACGTGAATGTAGTGGGAACGGAAAACTGAATTTTGGCAACTCAGTGAATGCTGTCTGAGTGAAATATACAAATGTCTCGTTCAATCCGGATGATTAAAGGGAAACGGTTGCCTTTTACCAGTCCATTCAGGCATGCTGGTTACTGTATGTACCGCCAGGTTTAACGTTCACAAATTCTATGTTCTGCCCACACAGTGTATTTATGTGTTTTGTGTGGATCTCGGAACAAACAGCGATTATTTCCCTATACAGCATTAACTGACTGGTTTTTATAACCGAGACGCAGTGTGTTTACTGCGCGGTACGGACTGAATCTATATGTACGCACCTAAAGCCCGGTGGTTACTTTATGTACCGCCAGGTTTAACATTCACAAATTCTACGTTCTGTCTACACAGTGTATTTATGTGTTTTGTGTGGATCTCAGAACAAACAGCGATTATTTCCCCATACAGTATTAACTGACTGGTTTTTATAACCGAGACGGAGTGTTTACTGCGCGGTACGGACTGAATCTATATGTACACACCTAAAGCCCGGTGGTTACTTTATGTACCGCCAGGTTTAACATTCACAAATTCTACGTTCTGTCCACACAGTGTATTTGTGTTTTGTGTGGATCTCAGAACAAACAGCGATTATTTCCCTATACAGCATTAACTGACTGGTTTTTATAACATAGACGGAGTGTGTTTACTGCGGGGTACGGACTGAATCTTTAAGTATAATCCGGTATAATCTTGGTATTTATGGGATTAATATTAAATGTACGTAGTAGGAGCGTCGGCTGTAATGGTTTATAGTTGAGGATTACGTTGTAGGATTTCAGGATTAGCGATGTTGTACCTCGTGAGTTCTGTTACTCGCGAATTAGTCAGGTAATGTTTATAGTGAGCCCATATTGCTACTGATGTCTCTTCAGGTGTTCATATTCCTGGAAAGTTCAAATTACCATGCTCTTGATACAACGATTCTCTGTGACCACTGGCGTAAACAACCAGCAACTAAAGTCTCCGTTGTCTCAGACGTCGTTACGGGAGTGGCAGCGACGGCAGCAGGTAGGGCATCTGAGATGGAAATTGCATAATGCCGGAGTTAAATTGCATTAGGCTACCAAGTCCCACGTAAATGCGATTTTCGTCCCTCGTTTGCTGGGGAGGGATTGAATGTTGATGGAACGCAGATTCGCGAATGTCTGTTCGGAGGGAATACATTAAAGTAGGTGGACGAACTGCGACCCGCCACGTCATAGTGATGTGACTTGGGAGAGAAGGTGTAGTGTGTGTAAATTTTTCCATTACACCTTTCTCTCTCTCTCTCTCTCTCTCCCTCCCCCCCCCCCCCCCCCCCCCGCTCCTAGTTGCGATAGAACATTCTGGAACGTCTCTTGCATGTGTGAGTTTGTTCATGTAAAATTGACGCTTACGTGACTGAGTTTATTCATGTGAAATCGTGGCTTACCTCGTTTACCTCTGTGAGTTTGTTTGTGTGAAATTGTGGCTTACATCCGTGAGTTTGTTAATTAAGAATTTTCGGTCACGTCTGTAAGTTTGTACGTGTGAAATTGTGGCTTACATCCGTGAGTTTGTTAATTAAGAATTTTCGGTCACGTATGTAAGTTTGTTTGTGTGAAATTGTGGCTTACATCCGTGAGCTTGTTAATTAAGAATTTTCGGTCACGTCTGTGAGTTTGTTTGTGTGAAATTGTGGCTTACATCCATGAGTTTGTTCCTGCGGAATTGTGGATTACGTCTGTGAGTTTTTTCATGTAAAATGGTCACTCAAATCCGTGAGCGTGTTCATGTAAAATGGTCCGCTTACATCTCTGAGTTTGTTCGTGTAAGTTTGCTGTTTCATTGGTGGGTTTGTGAACCTGTAGGCCTGCATGTTAATCTGACGTGTGCCGGTCTTGTAAGTGTTTTCTGTCGACAAAATCGACGATGATCCTATTTAAGCTATGTACACTCTCTCACATTTTCCATCAACGGCGGATGCTGAGTTTAGCATGTTCATTTGATCGTCCCGCGGGGAGCAGTAATCACTGTTGCTAAATATTCGATTCTGAAGACGTATTTGGTTAGCGGAGAATATAGACAGGCTACAATGTTGCAGTGCTTCCCACTGTTCTAAGGGATATGAGTATTGTTACTGGGGGGTTTAAAATGATTTCCTAAAATATGACGCGTGTTCAAGTTCATATTGCTCGAAAGAAAACGTGACCTCTGGCGAAAAGCTGTTGACACTCAACGCCGTATTTATTTGTCCATCCATCTGTGAGTTTCCTAGGGTGTCGCTGAACAGACGTCATAGTATGTTTCACGACTGTAGTCATTACGCGCTCTGGCTGTTGAATCTCTTGTAGCCATGTGTTTTATAATGCGCGTACTTGATTTTGTGTTGTTATTGCAGTATTGCCAATTGACGGACAAAATTTCTCGCAATATTTCGCCATATATTTGGAATTTTTTGGGCGGTATTTAAAAATTTTTTATGTATCCCTCGATTTCTTGCGCTGTTAACCTTTTTGGGGGGACACCTCTTTGGGAAACACTTGTCTAGACATTACTATTCATGTGGCTAAGAAATGTAGCAAGTGTGGTCATTCCTATTACGTGCATTTTTTATTCTGTCTGTCTGTCAGTCAGTCAGTCAGTCTGTCATGCCGGAATAACTGAATCATGGACGTGCATAGATTTGTGTTTCAACTTAACCTTTTAAAGCCTAGCGGTAACTTTACATACGACCAGGTTTAACATTAAAAAATTCTACGTGGTGCCCACATTGCGTTTATGTGTTTTGTACGGGACTCAGAACAAACAGCAACTTTTGCCTTATAAAACATTAAGAGATTGGTTTTTATAACCGAAGTGGAGGGTGTTTACAGCACGGTACGCACTGAGTCCTTATATAAAATAGATGCGCTTCGTCTTTAATATTAGAATCGCGCTCAAAATACAGGAAGCATATAACCTATGACGGTTTGTTTACTTGAGGGCGGTATCTGTCTTGTGCGTTTAACTCGGTAAATGCCTGCCAAATCAAAACGCGAAGCCTCCAGGCACGGAACAGTCTAATAACGTACTTCCTGTCATTTATATAGAGGGTCTGTGCCACCGTGGCAGGCTTAATCACATTACCCTGACGCTGACTACTCCTTGACGCGTATTCCGTCTCTCTCTTGATCGACCGAATTGACTCAAGAGGTGACGCTCATGACTTGTAATGCGGCTGGAGGGCAGAGGGGGGGGGCTGGTTCGAATCCTCGCCGGCATATCGACTCTGCTGACTGCGGTTTTGTGTGATATCGTGAATCCTCTCTGGGCAGATGCCACGTCTGTATACAGCAGGGTTGGTCCCCACAACACGGCTGGCGTTGGTCCTAAAAATTTGATATTCACGTAGTTTACATGCACACGAGGCTGACGTTGAACGGCGTTTTAAGAGACTTGCTAAAGAAAGGGCACTCGTAACTGACTGATAGTAACCTATTGTGTACGTGATTTCAGGCTGCCGCCGCGAAGCTGACGAGATAGTCGCGTTTTGGGATATTTTTTATTCATGTACTTCTTGTCCATTGGAGATGGGACTGATACGTTGCCCTGAAACGTCGGTAAAAGAAAATTACCACTCGACGCTGCGTAATATCCCTGAACAGAGTAGATCTCTAACCTGCTGTAGTTACATGAACGGAAAGAATCCATCAGACACGCGCGGCGGGCGGGGAATTTGTTCTTTAACGCATGGCTGTTGCCGGAGTCGCCTCCTAAAGTGCGGTTCGCGAAACTTTTCTTTCTGGCCAACCGTGGTTACTCGCCGTAGAGCGGACGACATCGTTGCATAGCGATCGGTGATGCCGCCTGCCCATCGCTGTTTAGTTCCTGTAATACTGATTTCACAGCGTCATTATATATCCTTTCCAGTTCATTAACCCTTTAAAGACGAAGCGTATCTGTTTTATATAAGGACTCAGTGCGTACCGCGCTGTAAACACTCTCCACTCCGGTTATAAAAACCAATCTCTTAATGTTTTATAAGGCAAAAGTTGCTGTTTGTTCTGAGATCCGTACAAAACACATAAACGCAATGTGGGCACCACGTAGAATTTTTTAATGTTAAACCTGGTCGTAGGTAAACTTACCGCTAGGCTTTAAAAGGTTAATCATCCTTCTAAGCGCTACAAGGCTTCATCGAATAGCGTCTTTTCGCTCTAACGTTGACAAATTTGTGTGACCCCAAGATTCGACGAACGCTGCCCGGACTCCTATCACTATTGTCACTGGCATCTGGTGGGGTCTTGAGCGGTCAGACTAGCTGGTATTTTAATTAATTCTTGTGGGGAAAAAGTGCTTCATTCTATGTTGTTTTGCTCTACTTTGCAACTTCCAGGAACGCAACCGCCAGTGTTAAAAGAGGACTTAACTGTTAGTGGTTGCATCTTTGAAGAAAATCGTAAGTTAATCCTTTAAAGACGAAGCGTATCTGTTTTATATAAGGACCAAGTGCGTACCGCGCTGTAAACACTCTCCACTTCGGTTATAAAAACCAGTCTCTTAATGTTTTATAAGGCAAAAGTTGCTGTTTGTTCTGAGATCCGTACAAAACACATAAACGCAATGTGGGCACCACGTAGAATTTTTAATGTTAAACCTGGTGGTACGTAAAGTTACCGCTAGGCTTTAAAAGGTTAATACAAATTGTACGCAACTGTTCTTAGGGCTACCCAGTTGCCTTTAATGTAGGCGCAACATGTTGCGTCCTATCCCGACCATTATGGAGTTCAGTATAATACACGGGGAAGTATCAAAAGTTGACATGTGAGTGCCTGTGGATGGTGTTTGAATTAACACGAATTTTCACCTAAGAGAGTGGAGCAGTCTGTTAAAAAACTCGGATGCGCTTTTTAATCAGAATAGAATTTTGTTAAAAAGGATGTTGCGTCTCGTGGTAATGGCTTGGCTTAGCCGAAACATATTGCAGCTATATTAGAGGTAGCTCTGTAGCCCCAACAGTGGGGTACGTAGTTGGTTTTGGTATTTATTTTTCATTAAGGATGTCACAGAAGACATGAGAAAATTTTGGAAACATTGAAAGTAGAACGAGTTGAAGCAGCTAAAATGATAGAAATCAAATTGGCTACAAAATGTAACAAGAATGAGCAGAAACAGGATGCCCAGAATATTGCTGAATTACAGACCAAATGGAAGAATACGATTTCGAAGACATTTGAAGAGACTTTTAAACGAGATCGAACGGGTCTATTAACCCTTTAAAGACGAAGCGTGCCTGTTTTATATAAGGACCCAGTGCGTACCGCGCTGTAAACACTCTCCACTTTGGTTATAAAAACCAGTCTCTTAATGTTTTATAAGGCAAAAGTTGCTGTTTGTTCTGAGATCCGTACAAAACACATAAATCCAATGTGGGCACCACGTAGAATTTTTTAATGTTAAACCTGGCGGTATGTAAAGTTACCGCTAGGCTTTAAAAGGTTAAGGCCTAACTGGTGATGGATGAAGAAGAAGAAGAAGAAGATGGTGATGTTGATTAAGGATGTCGACGCCAGAAGATTGCTGTTGCTCTTTAGGGCGTTTCGGTGTTCCCTTTCTTATTCAGACCTGCCAGACACACTTGAAAGTTCTTCCCTTTCGCTAAGCTACGAATTCGTGAAGGTTACTGCTCTGTAGGATACGGTACCGTGTTGTTTGCTGAATTCGTACCAAGAACATGCACCTATATGTGTTCTCTGTGAGGTACGAATTGAATTTATACTGTAGATTACATTTTTAGTGTTCCAGTTTTAAACGAATGTGTGCTGTTTCTTTCATGTGGACCTGGTGCGTTTAATTGGAACAGTCACTCATTCTGTTTTAGTCCTGAAAGTTCTTTTTTTTTCCCCCCATTTCACAAATGAGAGTAAAATTGTCGTTTGTGGACTAAAAATGTATTACAAGGATCGTTATAACGGCTTTGAGGTGAATCCCATACTCGTTTGTGACATTTCAGTAGTACTGCACCTCGGGATTTGTGTAAATGTCGCTGTTTTGTGGCCTGAAGTAAGTGGGTGGTTTTTATCTGTTCTGGAATTCCATCCCCCCCCCCCCCACCCGTTGATAGCACTGCGTACGTCAGTTGTCCATGTTCTTGTAGAGTCCCTGAGGACGCGTAAAAGCCTTGTTACTTCTGTATTTTGTTTGCTGTTACTAATACTGCGTTACAGTTTTGTGATTCCTGGGAATTTAGTGTAATGTATTTCTAAGCCGCTGTTAAATGGCAACGAGTGTGATATACAAGTTCTTCAGCACCAATCTCGTGACTGTCCGCGGAGTGAGTGGGGCGTCGTGTGTAAAGCCTAGCGGTAACTTTACGTACAGCCAGGTTTAGCATTGAAAAATTCTACGTGGTGCCCACATTGCGTTTATGTGTTTTGTACGGATCTCAGAACAAACAGCAACTTTTGCCTTATAAAACATTAAGAGATTGGTTTTTATAACCGAAGTGGAGAGTGTTTACAGCGCGGTACGCACTGAGTCCTTATATAAAACAGATACGCTTCGTCTTTATCCTTTTAAGGCCTAGCGGTAACTTTACGTACAGCCAGGTTTAGCATTGAAGAATTCTACGTGGTGCCCACATTGCGTTTATGTGTTTTGTACGGATCTCAGAACAAACAGCAACTTTTGCCTTATAAAACATTAAGAGACTGGTTTTTATAACCGAAGTGAAGAGTGTTTACAGCGCGATACGCACTGAGTCCTTATATAAAACACACACGCTTCGTCTTTATCCTTTTAAGGCCTAGCGGTAACTTTACGTACAGCCAGGTTTAGCATTGAAAAATTCTACGTGGTGCCCACATTGCGTTTATGTGTTTTGTACGGATCTCAGAACAAACAGCAACTTTTGCCTTATAAAACATTAAGAGATTGGTTTTTATAACCGAAGTTGAGAGTGTTTACAGCGCGGTACGCACTGAGTCCGTATATAAAACAGATGCGCTTCGTCTTTATCCTTTTAAGGCCTAGCGGTAACTTTACGTACCGCCAGGTTTAACATTTGAAAAATCCTACGTTGTGCCCACATTGCGTTTGTGTGTTTTGTACGGATCTCAGAACAAACAGCAACTTTTGCCTTATAAAACATTAAGAGACTGGTTTTTATAACAGAAGTGGAGAGTGTTTAGGGCGCGGTACGCACTTAGTCCTTATATAAAACAGGTACGCTTCGTCTTTGAAGGGTTAATGACCAACACAGCGTTGCAGAGTCAATGTTGGGCACATAATAATTCCTATCTACTCTGTGAATTTCTCGCCCATTATGGGAAGAACTTACTTTACCAGCTACTGGCCCGCTTTCTGAACCAAATAAGCCCATTCGACCCCAGTTGACGCCATTTCATAACATCCGTTTGATCCCATCTCTCCTACGTATGATTCAGTTCTCCTGGCGGTCTCTTCTCTTTAGGCTTTCCAAGAAAACTGCATATGTCATGCGTCTTGTGCGTGCTACCCGCGCTGCCCCTCTGCTTGTATGTAATACTTTTTGTATGTGAGTGGTTCAGTCACGCTCAGTTTCTGTGGTTACTCCTGGTTAAGTGACGTGAGTCACCAGCATTTCCATCGTTCGGAACGTGTATTGTCACGATAGAGTTTCGTTTGTGAGTGACCCCAAAACCTGGAAGAAAGTGAAACTGTTAATGGAGAGAATCCATAAAGCATCGTGAATAAGGAAGGGGTGATGAAAAATGCTGTTGAATAGTGTGTTAATGTTTCGTCACAGACTTGTGTTTTGTCTGTTTTCGTCTTACCCCTTTAAACACAAAACGTATCTGGTTTATGTAAGGACTCAGTGCGTACCGCGCTGTAAACACTCTCCACTTCGGTTATAAAAACCAATCTCTTAATGTTTTATAAGGGAAAAGTTGCTGTTTGTTCTGAGATCCGTACAAAACACATAAACGCAATGTGGGCACCACGTAGAATTTTTTTATGTTAAACCTGGTGGTATGTAAAGTTACCGCTAGGGTTTAAAAGGTTAAAGACGAAGCGTATCTGTTTTATATAAGGACTCAGTACGTACCGCGCTGTAAACACACTCCACTTCGGTTATAAAAACCAATCTCTTAATGTTTTATAAGGCAAAAGTTGCTTTTTGTTCTGAGATCCGTACAAAACACATAAACGCAATGTTGGCACCGCGTAGAATTTTTTAATGTTAAACCTGGCGGTACGTAAAGTTACCGCTAGGCTTGAAAAGGTTAATAATGGTCCGTGAAGGGTACAAATTACTGACCTGCTCGTGTAGCCTCCCCTCAGGTTCCCCCTTCTAGCCCATATATTCTTCTTAGCACCCTGCTATCCGACACCCTTGCACGTTTTTCTTCCCTTAATGTGGTGGACTTACGTTTCACCCCGATGCAGAACAACAGTTGAAGGTATTTGTTTGTGTATTTGAATGTTGTGTTAGTATGCGATGTAAATAACATCTAATTGCGCAAGCATTTATGAATATATGCTTGTTATTTCGTAATACGTCTGCTACATGTTTCGGCCCATGAGTATGTATTACGAAATAACTTATTCATAAATATTTGTGGAATTATTTGGTATTTATATTGTGCAATTAATCGGTTGCACGGTACGTTTATAACATTACGTTATATTAGTATGTGAGATTCATTCATTCATTCATTCATTCATTCTGCAGTCTGTCTTACGACAGGTCCATAACCTCTTCCAAAGCGAGTTCTCTACAGAGAGTGATCTAGTGCTTCCTCTTCCAATTTACAGTATCCCCTCTTTGCCTTAAGGTCTTCGAGTAGCTGCTTGCACCTTCTTCCTCGTGTTCCTGTAATTTCTGTCCGTCCCTCTAACGTTCCTTCAATAACGTGTAAGAGGGCACTTCTTACGGAAGATGTGACAATCCAGTTAGCCTTCCTTCTTTTTACTGTGTGCAGTATATGCCTCTCCCCCTTGACTCTGTGTAACACTTCTTCGTTTCTCACACGATCGGTCCAACTGATCTTCTCCAGCCTTCTGCAGCACCACATTTGAAAACTTTCCAGGTATTTGTGATCAACTTTCCGAAGTGTCCATGTTTCAGCACCACACAAAGCTGTGCTCCAAACGTAGCATTTCACTGATTATCATTCGGTGTTATACTCCTAAGGGCACAGTATATTGTTACGTGTCGCGCTTCATCTTTACTTCTCCATTTCAGGTGGTATGTAATTATATATTCATTTATGTCTTTTGAAATCTGTGAACCCATAGACCTGATGATCCTATAGCTGTGTGACAATACGTGTGTGTCTGCAATAAATACATAAATATGAAATGCAGTAAGGTTTACGGGTTGAGGTAATATATGTATGGGGACAGACCATAAATATGAATAGCGTACGGGTTTTGTGTGCCGCATTTGTTATACGGTGACATGAGTGCAGTTGAATTATCAGTTATCGATAGAACGATGCGAGTTGATATCGAGTTAATATCGAGGAAAAGTGTTCGATATCGATATATGTGTATATATATATATCTTAATTATGAAATTGCCGTCTTTTATTTGGGAGTATTCATATATCAGAAATGTGGCGATGCAAGAAATTGACTAATTTTGTTTTGCTGAGCGTAGGGAAAAGATAAGTGCATGAGTGATCTAACTGTCGTAGTGTTCTGTTGCAAACGGAAGGTACACGCTGTGGTAAAAGCTGCATTTATTTAGATACTGTGTAAAAACCACCATGACGACTGATAATTTTTTAATTTGAGCCGAACTTTGAATCTCTGCTTTTCTGATTGCGCGGCCGCACTCTGTCCCCACTGTCAGTGAGCGTACAGTTAAATTCAACCAACAGTTTATACAGCGTTACTCTTCTTTTACAGTTTAATGTATATGACATTGGAATTGCAGCACGGGGATGGGGACTGACCGTTCTGGGTTTAAAGCTACCGGAGCGCGAGTCTGGCCACTTGTTCGCCTCGTCAAGAACGTGTGGCTATTCGTTTCTCAGTCCTTCCCTCTTCTACCTACTTGTTCACAGCAGGTGTCGAGGTTATTTATTTTCACTTGACCACACTCAGACACAGAACAGTCGGTAGGTTTCCTCTGGACGAGGGATCGGCCCGTCGCAGAGACCTCTATCTGACAACACAAACATCCATGTTCCCGGTGGGATTCGAACCCACGATCCCAGCAAGCGGTCGGCGGCAGACCTGCGCCTTAGACGGCGTGGCCACTGGTATCGGCCGTGTGGCTATTCAGCTGTAAATACAGTAGTCACACCCTTTTTGTGGGGTGGAATTTGGGGGCGGTAGTAAAAGTACTGTTTGTCTTACGCACATTCTTGTCTTGCGTGACCTGTTGCCTAGGTGCCTGGTAAGCCGTGTTACCTCGAGTGATATATCTTACAAACGTGTGTCACTTCTTGATGCTTGCCTCGTCATTGGAACGGTTGGCACAAGTAAAAACAGGCCCTAGTGCTTGTTTGCTGGTCCGTGACTTTGTTTCTGTGAGTACGAATGTTTGCCAAGTAAAACCAGTCGTGGGAACAGCATGACAAGTGTTCACTTGGTTCCTTGTACACAGTAACTGTCTGATTTGTGACCTACACCGTAGTCGGAACGCGATATTTGGAACATGCTTGAAAGGAAAAATTTCCCTTGTCAACACGATGAAGGTGTGCAGGGGCAGTGGAGGTATAATTCCTCTCATTCGTAAGCTAGGCAGTAGGTGGAGATGCGTGTAAATGTTTAATGTAAGTTTTGTGTTGAATGAAAAAACACAAACTTCTCAGCTGGTTGAAACATACTGTACGTAGAAAAAATTTCGTGCCTATTCTGGGATGCGAATCCCGGACCATCCAGCCCGTAGCCCAGTCTACATACCGGCTATGCTATCCCGGCTCCTGTATCAAACTTGCAGACGTGCTTCTTTGTTGTGTGGGGAAGGGCCCCGCAGCAGACGCTACGGACGTACCGCAGTCTTGAGGCTTATTGTGCAACCCGGTGATGAAGATGATTAGTTTTTTTCATTTTTCCAAGTAATGGAACACAGATGGAATAAAATTGACAGGGGGAAACCGAAGTACTCGGAGAAAAACCTGTCCGAATGCGACTTTGTTCACCACAAATCCTACATGGACACCCGGAATCGAACTAAAATTGACAGGGGGAAACCGAAGTACTCGGAGAAAAACCTGTCCGAATGCGACTTTGTACACCACAAATCCTACATGGACACCCGGAATCGAACTCGGGTCGCCGCGTTGAGAGGCCGGCTGCTAATGGCCTGAGCCAAGCACGGTGTTACGTACCTGTTTAGGCCCCTGTTTATAAAAGACCAGGTGTTTTTACTTGCATCTAAGAAGTTCTGCAGTTTCTTGCTTGTAACTTAAAGTCTGCAAAAGTGGTGACTCTCCTGAGGCTAAGGATGATGGTGTGTTAGCCTGCAGGCTAACTGCTTTACCAACTGCGTCCCACCAGGATTGTTCTCAGCGTAATGAAGTGTCGCGAGAAGCCCAGGCGCTGTCGTGTGTTGGGGACAGTCTGTTGGTAACGGGGGAGTGGGGAAACCTGCTTTGTTTATGTGTCTCAGCTCATTATTTGAGTAAACACTGGGGCACAGCGGGTATGAACAAGGCAGTGAATACGCGCAGAATGTTTCGAGCCCACTTGTGTGTGGCAGGCGTAAAGTGAAAGTTGAAAAAGTGAAGCTGTTCTCGCCCACACCACAAAGGCATAAGGGGGTTAGAGGTTTGGCTCCACTCATTCTTAACCTCGGCAGCTTAACGCTCCTGCCTCTGTACTCCTCGTATCCGTTGAGTAGGAAGTTGCGTGGGTGGAAGATCCGTCCGGACGGTTTGGGGGAGTCGTAAGGTCTTTGTAACGTCTTCGTACGAACTGGAGATACGTGGTATTGGTTGGATATGCGTCACAGTAATTGGAGATTCGTTCATTCATTATTCATTCATTCATTTCTTACTTTCCTTTTTTCTTTCTTTCTTTCTTTCTCTCTCTCTTTCTTTTCTTTCTTTCTCTCTTTCTTTCTTTCTTTCCTTTCTTTCTTTCTTTCCTTTCTTTCTTTCTTTCTTTCTTTCTTTCTTTCTTTCTTTCTTTCTTTCTTTCTTTCTTTCTTTCTTTCTTTCTTTCTTTCTTTCTTTCTTTCTTTCCGTAGACCGTCTTACGACATTTTCATAGGTTCTTCCAAAGCGAGTTCTGCACACAGTGCGATCTAGTGCTTCCTCTTTCAATTTACAGTATCCTCTCTTTTGCTTAATGTCATCCAGTAGTTGCTTACGTCTTCTTCCTTATCTTCCCGTCAATTCTATCCTTCCCTTGTGTCTTTCCTTCAGTAATGTGTTTTAGAAGGCAGTTTCTACGCAAGGTGTGACCAATAATTGGAGATACCGTCATATTAATTGGAGTTGCACTTTTTTAATCGGACGTGTTTCGTATTAATTGGAGATACGTCGTATGGATTGGCGATGTGTCGTATAAGTGTGAGATTCGTCTATTAATCGGAGATAGCCCGTGTTAATTGGAGATACGCCGGATTAATTGGAGATACGTCGTGCTGGATATACGTAATATTAATTGGAGATATTGTGCTGTCTATTGTGATATTATGCTGCTAGGGTTGTTCTTTGAGGTTTTTAATACTGGCGTCATACGTCGTCTGCTAGGCCAATTTTGTACGTCGCCTGAAAGTCGCATCACGTGTGCGGACAACTGGCCTGGCACCCACTGGGGACTGGAGAGCACGGAGTGTAAGTGCGCCTTCTAACCGTATAGCCCTCCACTGTGGGGCGGTTTCATGGCTGAAGGCATGTGGGTAATGAACTGTGCGGCATAGTGCGGACGTTTCGGTAGGAGCACCATCACAGACGAGTAATTATTTTATTGTCAAGAAAATGGATTTATGTTTGCCAAGTCTTTCTGCGGTGAACCCGTCGTGAAGAAGAAAAAGGGCCATGCAAACCCAGATTCAAACCCGCGATGTTTGTGTTTCACGTAATTGTTTCGTATTTTAAACCGCGAACGTGAATTTCAATTAACGTAGCGGCAGCTTGTACATTTATGTGTCATTCTGTTTTCAGAAACGCCAGACCATCTTTACCCTACAGTAGTAGGTGATACATTCATGGGTCTTTTCTGCTTAGTTTACAGTTTCACCCCCATGTCTGTGATTTACTTTCTTTAATCTTCCATCCCCCCCCGCACTTCCTTAATAAAAGACCCCCCCCCCCCCTTACAAATACAATAACTCCAGCCCTGTGTGTAATAAAGTACGTTAAAGGTTCAAGGCATAAAATTTAAAAATCATTACGTAGTGCAACATGTTTCGACGCACAGCCTGTTATCATCAGGGACTTATAATATATACAGAAAGAAGGAGACCGATGTGACGGACGTCAATTTGAAGTTAGTATGTCGACTACCACATAATGATTTTTAAATTTTACGTCGTGAAGGTTTAATGTATTTTATTGTACGTAGTGTTGGAGTTGGTTATTGTATCTCTTATTGAGTTACCGACACGGTATGGAAAACGCCAAAAAAGACACCCCCTGTTGTTCAGTACGTGTGTTTTGACACAAATATTCTGTTCTAATTAGTATTACATACATATGCGGGGACGTCACCGCTGTGATTATGTATCAGATAGTTCGCCTTCTCGACTGGTTGTTCTGTGTTAGACGTGTTGCTGTGTTCTTACACTTAGGCACGATATGCAACAGTGTTATTTTTATAGGTAGCCATGCTGCCTGTGTTGGTGTCACATTGAGGACCAAATGCGCTCTTGAAAGGAAAGCGTTAATGGTGATAAGGGTTTCGTAGTACCGGTCAGTGTAAAGGGCACCTGTTTCCGGGTTGGATTAAATGTATAGGGTCGTCAGTGACGTGGAGAAAAAATTCATCTGTTATATAGGAAGGTTTGAGGTAATTTGTCCTATCACGACTACGAAAAAGGGAGTAGAAGGGGTGGGATTGTACTCAGCCGTGAGGAAGAAGGTTTGGAGAAGAGCCCTTTTTTTGGTGGGGGGGGGGGGGGGGCCAGGGATGTAATAATTGTGTGAAGGGTAAAGTGGTCTGATTGCTGTGTGCGGTTAAGCTACATCGGATGTGATCAGCACTTGGATGGGTGACGATTTTTTTTTGTGCTTAATGACTGCGCGATCATTAGTGCTGTGTTCTCGGAGAACCCCTGTTACAGAAACCCGACCACATCGGATCAACAACCGGCCTGAAAAACCCAAAAACGTATAAATTCGTCAGTGTTGACAAGAGAGGTGGGAAGCAGCCACAAGCTACCGGTGGCTCGGTGGTCCGGAAGGGGGCCCGACTATGTTGCATAAGTTTTTTTTTTGTCTTTCTCGATAGTATCATTGTCTGTCGATTGTACAAATTAACCCTTTCAGAACAAACACAAGTACCTCTGCAAGTGAGAGATTTAAATATTTTTTTAGCTTGCCCACCCTTGCTGGGCTGATTTTTTTTCTCTTGTACAGTGTTGTGTGTTGTCAGGTACAGGTCTCTGCGACGGGCTGATTACTCGTCCAGAGGAGTCCTACCAAGCGGTGTGTGTCTGAGTGTGATCAAGTAAAAAACAAAAACCTCGACACCTACTGTGAGTGGGTAGAAGAGGGAAGCACTGCGAAACGAAACATATTTTGTCATTTCTAGGTTTCGTTAAAATTGTCTGCATGCTAACCTCTTGCAGTCCAATTTATTATTGTGTATTCCAAATGTCTGGTCTAAATTATTGTTCCACAAAATCTCTGATCTTCAGAGTTGTGTCTCAGACACTGGATAACAGGAGCTAAGGAAGAACCAACACAAAGCACCGTAAAAGAATTTGTCGGTTTGAGCTCGACATGGGAGGCGGTAGAACGGAAAGCGCTGTCGAGTTTAACTCGACATTGGACCGGTAGGGGTTAAACAATTTTTCTGTCTTTTTTTTTTGAAGAGAGACAGGTTACAAATAAAAATTAAGGTGACCAGATGTGCTATTTTAATTCTCTGTATCCCATTGATGTCCCGCAGTTTCATATCCTGTGTGCTGCAAGTCTATAAACGGACTGGTGTTCGCCTGATTAACGCGCTGCCAATCACCCGTGCTGTGAACAAAAGCCACCTATTTGGATCGTTTGTAGTGGGTTGCAGTTTCGTTAATTAAGTGTGCATTAACACGACTGTCCGTCTGTCCGTACTGTTTGCCATTGGCCATCCCTTGTGATGGTGCTAATGAACTGCCGTATTCCGCAAAACTCGGCGATTTTGCGTGATTTGAGGCTTCCTTCGCGGTGTGAGGTTTTCGCTTTTACTGGGGTTTTGCGCCACAGATTGATAGTTCGTTACCGACGTTTGGGGACAACCTATCGGCCCAATTTTCAAGGGTCAAGCAGTCAAAGAAGTTTTCCCTATATTTCCTCTTTGTCTATCTTTTATACCTTTTTACTTCCTTTACTATTTTTTATTTTTCCTGTACGTCCTCCCGTCCTGCACCTGGCGGTGGCTTCGTGTTCCGCGTCCGCTTTCCCTCAGAGCACCCCTTGGCATCTCAACTTACTTCCTACTTTCCCCCTCCTTCACGCTGCACTAATCCTATTGGTTAGCATCACGTTTCCTGAGAACCAATCACCGCCGAAACCATTCTCTGTACAATTTCGTACTGCTTGTTTCCAGCATTCTTCTTGGACTGTTTTGACCCTTGAAAATGGGATCGATAGGTTGTCCCGAAACGTCGGTAATTATCAATCTAATCTTTGTGATTTCCCAGAAAAACGAATATCTCGGCGAATTTTTTATTTGAGCTCAAATCACCATTTGCTGAGAAGTTGTAATGTAAAATTGTTGCCGCTTCTGCTGTTCGAAGTAATGGCCAGCGGCCGAGGAATTCCAGCTGGTTGTTACTTCCGTCTGTTCAAAGCTGGGTCATTTCTGCTGTGTTTTCGATAGTCGAAATGCAGTACAGCGTTGTGCAGCACTGCATGGCAGTCCCTTAAGCTGTTCAATGCCGGTTGTTAGCAATCGCTTGACTCACTCGTATTTCCTTATCTTCGCCCTCATCTTGGGACAGTTCCTCTTTATCACGCAGTGTGTCCGTTCTAAATTCTTTCTTTCATCACTTATAAGCAACCACCTTTCGTCATTTATAACCAACCACCTTTCATCACTTATAACCAGCCACCTTTCATCACTTATAACCAGCCACCTTTCGTCACTTATAAACAACCACCTTTCGTCACATATAACCAACCACCGTTCATCACTTATAACCAACCGCCTTTCATCACTTATAACCAACAACCTTTCATCACTTATAACAACCACCTTTCATCACTTATAACCAGCCACCTTTCATCACTTATAACCAGCCACATTTCACTTATAACCAGCCACCTTTCGTCACTTGTAAACAACCACCTTTCGTCACATATAACCAACCACCGTTCATCACTTATAACCAACCACCTTTCATCACTTATAACCAACAACCTTTCATCACTTATAACCAACAACCTTTCATCACTTATAACCAACCACCTTTCATCACTTATAACCAACAACCTTTCATCACTTATAACCAACAAGCTTTCATCACTTATAACCAACCTCCTTTCATCACTTATAACCAACAACCTTTCATCACTTATAACCAACCACCTTTCATCACTTATAACCAACCACCTTTCATCACTTATAACCAACAACCTTTCATCACTTATAACCAACAACCTTTCATCACTTATAACCAACCACATTTCATCACTTATAACCAACCACCTTTCATCACTTATAACCAACCACCTTTCATCACTTATAACCAACCACCTTTTTTCTTCCACGTTTTGCTTGGGGTTTCCGTGCTCTTATTATTCTTATCCCACAAGTGTTATGTACTGATGAAATTTATAAGTTACTTACAGATTGCGTGTATATCTAGTGGTGTAAAAACCCCGACCAGCCGGTCGCCTGGGCGACTACATTTTGTACGGTGGCGCCTAATATTTGTGGGCCCTCAGTATGGAACTCGCGTCATGTCACCCTTCTGGCGCATAGAATTTTGAGGTGGCTTCTAGATTTTTGGGAAATTTCTGGACCCCCTGGATCTGTTGATTTATTAGAGTTATTGAAGGGTCAGAAATTCACGGACACTACGGTACGTTCTAAACAGGGCTCTTGTTTGGTTGGTGTTGGAGATGTCTTCTTTCGTGTTAGAAGATTCCTAATGCATTGTCTTCAGCACCACACAGGACTGTTGATAGTATTGCTACCTGTTGAGTGTATCATTGCTGTTCGAGTTCATATGATAATTTTATGTAATTTTGTTTTATAATAATAATAATAATAATAATAATAATCAGTTTTCCTTACGCACGTTCTCTCTGAACGTGGTGAAACGTATAATTTATCAAAATCTTAAACTGTTGTGTCTTTTTTTTTATAGGTCGATAGCCCTAGTAGACTTAGGCTTTTTGAACGCTGAGGCTTCTGGATCACACTCAGACACCCACCACACTCGGTAGGACTCCCCTGGACGAGTGATCGGCCCGTCGCAGAGACCTCTACCTGACACCGTTGAATAATATATGAATCAGTCATATTTGAAACATACCGACGGCCTTTTCAGCTTTGACGCCGGGTGCGATCTTGCGAGGACCCCCCTCTCGCCCCCGCCCCCCCCCCCCCCCCGCCCGCCCCGGATGCGTGCGAGTCAGTCCGCGGTACGCTTTGCAAGTCAAGAGAAATAGCAGGTCATCAATGTTTGATGAGGTGAGGGCAGGTCGCCGCCAGATTTATCGGCTGTCCATTGGGGCGGTGCACACCCCCCCTGCACGTGGGCTCGATTTGGCTTGGTCTTGCTGGTGTGACGTCAGAGTTCCGTAAAGTTTGTGTCGTAACTTCCAGAGAAGCATATATGGTCATTACTAGTTATAGAGTCGTGGTCAATTAGAAACGTAATTTTTAGACGTGACCCCTGTGGGATGTCCGCAGAACAAAAGCGCGTACCGGGATGAGCGGAGAGTCAAGTTAGTGTTTAGTGTCTTCATTGTTAATGTAACCAGCTGGTTTGCTGGTGGCGCCAGATAGTTTATTAGTGTCTATTAGTAGAGTCGGCTAGTTTACTAGTGTTTATTAGTGGAGTCCGCTGGTGTATTAGCTGTTATTAGTGGAGTCAACTATTTGTTAGTGTTGTCAGCTATTTGTTAGTGTTTGTTAGTGGAGTCAGCTATTTATTAGTGTCATTAGTGGTGGCAGGTAGTTTATTAGTGTTTGTTAACCTTTTAAAGCCTAGCGGTAACTTTACGTACCGCCAGGTTTAACATTTAAAAATTCTACGTGGTGCCCACATTGCGTTTATGTGTTTTGTACGGATCTCAGAACAAACAGCAACTTTTGCCTTATAAAACATTAAGAGACTGGTTTTTATAACCGAAGTGGAGAGTGTTTATAGCGCGGTACGCACTGATTCCTTATATAAAACATACGCTTCCTCTTTAAAGGGTTAAGGGAGTCGCCGTATTTCCATATAGCCACAGATGACGTACTTTATGCATTCTGTAACAATACTATGTTTTTGTATCCCACATAATAACGAGGCGTAGGCTATGCCAAGCGTAGGTCTGTTGGATATTTGGTCGAACGGTAACAAACTACGAATTGCATTTGATGTTGATATTGGCTTTGATTGCCCTTTGATTGTATTCACAGTGTTGGCCGACTGAATTCGATGACATCAAATAACAACTGTTTGTGGCTAACCAGTTATAGTGCTGTGACGTAGCACAAACCAACATAAATAATGTCAAATTATTTATTATTTATTTGACATCATATTTCATGCATGTTGCAGTCTTTCAGTATCTCCTTCAGAGGGCAGTAATGTGTGTCGTGGTGCGCAGTTTGAAATACATAATTTTAAACATATTAACGGTATGTAAATAGTTACACATTTCGGATACCTGCAGAAAATTTAAGAGGTAATGCACTCGAACTGGGTTATTACGTCATGAAAGGGACTGTCTTTTACCTTCTGCCGAAAACATTCAACTGCCAATCCATTGTATAAACAGATATCCGATACAAGCTGAATGTCACGTTTAACGGACTGTTTATATCACAGAATATACAATACTGTAAATGCTGTTTGTGTAACTTTTAATTTTTAATTTTGAACTAGTCCCGGAGGGTGATCCCACGGGATCGAAGCGTGTAGGACTAATATATCAATATTGTTAATGTTGTAATATAAAAACATTAGAATGCAGAGCATTGGTTGGAAACATTTTGTAAAGGTAAAGGTTCACCCTACAACAGGCCCTGAGGGCCCAAGAGGGGGAGTAGAGGTATAGCCCTACCCTTTCCTGAGCCTGGGTACGAGGAGGGGATGGGGTGGCTAGCCCCACGCCCCGGCCGCTTTACCCCCGAGGAAAGAGACCCGGTACCAATTGTACAGGAGGCTGGGTGGGTCCCAGGGCCGGTCTGGACGGCTGCGGAAAATCTCGCCCCCACCGGATTTCGATCCCCGCACCGTCCAGCCCGTAGGGAGTCGCTATACCGACTGAGCTATCGCGGCCCACTGGACACATTTTGTATTTGGGTAATACACGGTATGAGCAATATTAAAACCAACTTATAAGTTTTCACACGCCCTGCGAATTTGAGATCGTCATATGTTGGAGGTAATTTGGATCTGTTGTTACACGTACGACATTCTGCAGTAAATTTAGTAACGTTTGTAGAAGCTGTGATGTAAGGCTTCTATTGAGAAGCATGATGGGATATACAGTAACGAAATTAAATTATTAGGCGTTGGGCTTATGTGATTGCCTGTTTACTTCTTCTAATGCCTAAACAATACAGCGCTTTGAAGTACCATACAGTGGCGGCATGCGGTGGCGCAGTTGGTTGAGGCACTGCGCTACAAACCGGCAGGTCGCGGGTTCGATTCCCGATGGTGTCAGTGTATTTTTTTTCTTTGACATAATCCTTCCGGCCGCACTATGGCCGACAACCTTACTACCTTCATGTGCCGACTGTCTAAAAATCTGGGAGCCTCGACCTCCTGGAATCCTAAGGGCCTGTCGAGGCCTGTGTACATTTAAAAAAAATAATTTTCAAAACTTTTTGTATCTTCAGTATGTAAGCATAGTTGGCTTATGGAAACGCGATCTCAAGGGAGGAATATATTGGTAAAGCAGTCCCATTACAGGCCTGGACAGGCATTTAGCGCTCCAGGAGTTTGAGGCTCTCAGAATTTCAAGACAATCGGCACATGAAGATGGTAAGGTTGTTAGGCCTCCGCACCGGCCGCCTTTACCCCCCAGGAAATATTCCTGGTACTCATTTCTGTTAGAGGCTGAGCGACCCCAGGGCCATAGTGCGGCCGATAGGATTATGCCAATGAAAAAATCCAATTAAACCATCGAGAATCGAACCCGCGACCTGCCGGTTTATAGCGCAGTGCCTCAACCAAACAGCCAACCCCAGGGAAGAAGTATGCTGTTAGTAATTGTGTTCAGTGCAATTTCTACAGTGATAACTGCCGACATTTTATTCTCTAGCAAGCGACTGCTGCCATTGTGTTTGCTGGCCACCGTGTATCGTCATACAGGGAACACGCTAGGTCACAGGGGCGCCAAAGTCCAGCCGCAACATCGCCGTGGACGTTAAATTGTTTAAGCTTGCGCCAAATTTTTGTGGCCCTTCAGTATGGCCCGTTCTTTATATCAAGCAGCTGGCGCTAATAATTTTGAGATTGCCTGTAGGTTTTTTTTTTTTTGGAAAAATTTTGTGCACCCCTTCACTACGGTGTGCCGTGTGCTTGTCAGTGGTAGAGATTAAGGGTTGATGATGGAGGGGGTTGAACTGTGGAATATCTTGTCGGCGTCGTCTGTAGAATGGGACCAGTTTTGGTGCTGTGTGCGCTTTTATTGATGGTGGATGTCGTTACGAAGATGGCGATACGAGATTCCAGAGCGGCCGTGTGAGGGGCACGTATTTGAGGTTACATGTTAAATTGGCAGGCTTCATTAACCAAGAATTTCGCCAATCTACCAGCTGGCACCCAATAATCGACCGTTGACTGCAGTATATTATTAAAACCACGATATGTGAATTGTTGAAGCATGAATGTGCGCGGAAGACCCCAATTGTGTAGAGGGGAACAGAACCCTAATAACGCTGACAGCCGTATTGATGACGTTTTTACTCTGGTGTAGCGGCAGTTTTTATATGAAAAGTCCAGCGCGCCATTCAGCAGGCCGTGGGAAGCGTTGGTTAGTATGCGGAATTTTCATACAGAGACATGGAATGTCGAATTTTGTTGTAATAGCACAACGAAGGGGAACTAACCTAACCTAGCCTTACCTAAACTAACCTAACCTAAGGTAAGCTAAGCTAAGCTAACCTAACCTAGGTTAACCTAAACTAACCTAACCTAGCCAAATCTAACCTAACCGAAGCTAACCTAGCTTGACCTAACCTAGCCTAACCTAAACTGACTTTACCTAACCTAACTTTATCGAAAGTAAATCAGCCTAGCTTAACCTAACCTAGCCTAACGTAACGTAACGTAAGAGCCTAACCTAACCTGACCTGACCTAAACTAACCTAGCTTAAACTAACCTCACCTAACCAGACGTAGCCTAACGTAACGTAACGTAGCCTAAATTGACGTACGCTAAAATAATATAGCCTAACTTAGCCTAACCTAAACTAACCAAAACTAAAGTAACCTAACCTAGACTGGTCTTACCTAACTTGAACCCAGCCTAACCTAACCTAACCTAACCTAGCCTAACCTAACCTAGCCTAGCCTAGCCTAGCCTAGCCTAGCCTAGCCTAACCTAACCTAACCTAACCTAACCTAACCTAACCTAACCTAACCTAACCTAACCTAACCTAACCTAACCTAACCTTCACTCAGATCAAGTGTCATAAAATTTCGGGGTGTATAACTGTACCATACTTTCAGGTCTGTTGAAATTTCAGTGTACGTACCGTAAAGACTTACACAGTAGTTACATTCCGGAACGTGTGGCGCAAGTGGAATTTTGCGCAAGTCGGGTTTCGTTATACATATCGTCAGCTGTAGTACCTAGGAGTCCTGTTCGACTTCAAATTCCAAAAACACTGGAACCTGATAGGCCGCAGCATGACTGTCCCGCCGCCTGTGTTATCGCCCAACAGTATTCTTCCGCCAACTTGGTCTCATTGAGATTCCATTCCTGAGAGGAAAAAATTCGGTGCGCGTTTCAAAATTTTGTTATTTCAATTTTAACTTATTATTTTTAAAAATCGTGTATAGCGTGAAGTTGCATAATCGTGGCAGTGTGTTCTGTGGCATACGTGTGCCAACGGAAGTTGGGCTGCAGACGCAACAAACACCGTGCATGGGATAGGGTAAAATGTCACCGTGTGCTGAAATCTAGCCTACAAAAGTTACCTTTCTGAAATCCATTATCACTTTAAGAATGTCTGGATTTGAAGACTAGATTAGGCATGGTAGGATGACAGCGCTGCCCTCCCCTGCGCGAACCCCTTTGCAACCAGACGAGCCCGGCCCGTCCTCGCCCGCTAGTCGCTAGTTGGCGGGCGAGCCGGTAGGGGCGTCTGCAGCAGCAGGGGAATAGAAACAATTGCTTGCTGCTTGCTCTGTTTGTATGTTAGCTCGGTTGTGAGATTTCTTAAAAGTAGCAGCAGTACCTTATTTTTGACGTATGTTGTCAGACTACGTGATTTTTATAATCCTGTTATCTTCCTGCTGAGTTCAATTCGATTCTTTGTAATTCTGATCGTGCCTCCAACTCTCTGTGTGTGTTCACAGCTTACGGGTGGTTTGTTTACTATATTCTAAACCAGTGTTTTTAAGGTGTGGAGAAGCAGACGAGGAATGGTGGTGTCATGTAATGTGTTTGTGTGTTGACGGCGGTGTGAGACACAATATGTGCAGCAACTGCAGTGAGTGTTGTCATAATTCAAGGCGCTCGGAACGTCATAAAAACGGGGACACTGATTCTGATGACCAGGACGAATTCGAAAGTTGCTCAGGTAACTTTTGTTGATAATTCATCCTAGCGTTTTAACTCTGGGGGGGGGGGGGGGTTAGAATGGGCTATGAAGTGATGTCAGTCTTTAACTGAAGATGAAGAAACGGATAAACAGGCTATGCGTTCATCAAACGTCGTCAGTGTAGTATTCTAGGTCGTATTTTTACGCTTACGAAGTGTCTGTGTCTACAGTCTTGACGTGCAGTGTGAAGAACGGACGTCTAATCAGTGGAGAGTAACCGATGCCAACAAACGAACTCTTTTAAGTGTCTGCCGTTAAGCTGTAATACATTTTACATAAACGTTCTTCGTGACTTACATAGTGACACATTTCGTAAAATTTGGGAAGAACAAAGTTTTAGTAACATGAAAAAAAAAATTATATTTTCAGTTAAAACGGAGGTTGTCAGAAATGAGCAGTGGTACAAATTAGGCAGGCTGAATACGTGTCGAACATTTGCTGTTGTTTTTTTTGTTAGCTAACATGACAGTAACAATAGCTGCACAACAGTGGTGGCAGCAACAATGATAACAGTAAAGTAATGGTTTTTACATATATTCGTATCCGTGTCTGAACGATTCTCGCTCTGTAGAGTATGAAGTGTGATACATAAGTTAAACTGTCTGTTGTACGGTTTTAGAGATCAGCCCTTTAAAGCCCAGTGGTTACTTTATGTACCGCCAGGTTTAACATTCACAAATTTTACGTTCTGCCCACACAGTGTATTTATGTGTTTTGTGTGGATCTCAGAACAAACAGCGATTATTTCCCCATACAGCATTAACTGACTGGTTTTTATAACCGAGACGGAGTGTGTTTACTGCGCGGTACGGACTGAATCTATATGTACACACCTAAAGCCCAGTGCTTACTTTATGTGCCGCCAGGTTTAACATTCACAAATTCTACGTTCTGCCCACACAGTGTATTTATGTGTTTTGTGTGGATCTCAGAACAAACAGCGATTATTTCCCTATACAGCATTAACTGACTGGTTTTTATAATCCAGACAGATTGTTTACTGCGCGGTACGGACTGAATCCTTAGGTATAATTCAGGTTAACGCTAGTCATTAAAGGATTAAAGACTGTGACAGCTGAAGATTACAAAATCGATGACCGAGCTATTCACCAGGGCAGAAGGACGCAGACTGTACTAGCGGGTTACCATTGCTTTCCCGCTATTTTGTAAACACACAAAAATATTTTAGAGGCTTCTCTTTCGTCATGGATTAAATGACCATTGACATGACTGGACGCTGGGCGGTAATTCCATTGAATATTATCACACGTGAAACACCGTCGACGTTGATAGTGACAGATTGATGGCCGCATGAATGGAACTTCGCTTTGTTTTTATGCTTTTTTTTACAATGCTTATTTTCTGTCTATTGCAGGATTTTTTTTTACTTTGCTGCTCGTCGCGCCCGTCTCGTTCTCAAATTACGTTTTCGAACCTTTATAAAACTCAGCTATGTTTGTTATGTCTCATATCCCAGGTCAAGAACAACTGGTGTAGAGAAATGATGAATTGGCGACGTAACGGGAGGTGGCCGTGCACTATTTAAAAGTAGTGTCTGTGTTTTCATTTGAGCAGCTTTTTAAGACCAGGAGGAAGTTTAAGGCCTGTTTTTTAAAATATTTGTTTGAAATGTGATACGGGCAGTGGTTGCAGTATAGAAAAAAAATCACAATTGTTTATGTAACCAGTTTGGGTAATCAGGAGTGCGTGAAACAGAAGTTAACCATTTAAAGACGAAGCGTGTGTGTTTTATATAGGGACTCAGTGCGTACCGCCCTGTAAACACTCTCCACTTCGGTTATAAAAACCAATCTCTTAATGTGTTATAAGGCAAAAGTTGCTGTTTGTTCTGAGATCCGTACAAAACACATAAACGCAATGTGGGCACCACGTAGAATTTTTTAATGTTAAACCTGGTGGTATGTAAAGTTACCGCTAGGCTTTAAAAGGCTAAAGATAGGGAAATACAAATAACATTAATGGAAAAAGACTAAAATACCTATGCCTTATGGTGAGTTGGTTACAGCAGGATACGTTTCGGTCGTTTATGTTTGTAAGTTTCATATAAAGAGTTCAGGTCGCCTACAGTGTAATTTCCGATTTGTTGAACCAGGGGGTTAGGATGGGGTGGACAGTTAGCAAAACATTTGACCGTGATGTGGTGGTTGTAATCTCGGATGGGTTCGGTATTAAGGGAGTTGTCCAAATGGGAGCTGGCAGTGCAGCTGGGGTAGTCACCGATCACTCCTAAGTTTTTCCTGTGGACGACTTCCAGTGTGAAGTATTTGGTGTGACAGGTGGTATTGCAGACAGGAGCGGTGCAAGTGAGAAGGGATCGGCTGGGTAATTCATATAGGGTTAATTTGGAAGTTTGTGGCAGCGTGGAGTCTCGAATAAGGAAGTTTAGGTCTGTTTAGGCCTGTAGGATTGCGAGCCGTACGTATTGACGCTGTGTTAACCCGCCTGTTTGACATGAGTTGTGTAGTACTGTCACGTCACTGACATTTTACTGTCATCGAAGTATGAGGCTAGATACTGTGCCTTGCGTATGTACTTGTAAAACAGACACGTGCGTTTAACTTTCCATTCCGTGCATTATAATTAAAATTCCGCAATATTAACCAACAAATGCACACAACTGTCATTAGATATACAATAATATTTCCAAAAACACTGCACTCCCACATGTTTCGGGCCGTACTGGTCCGTTGTCAGGGAGTACATTAACCTTTTAAAGCCTAGCGGTAACTTTACGTACCGCCAGGTTTAACATTAAAAAATTCTACGTGGTGCCCACATTGCATTTATGTGTTTTGTACTTATCTGGGAACAATCTGCAACTTTTACCTGACACGTCGTCAAATGATTGGTTTTTTTAAAACTGAAGTGGAGAGTGTTTACTGCGCGGTATGCCCTGCGTCTTTATATTAGAATGCGTTTCGTCTTTAAAGGGTTAATTGTTGTATAAAAACAATTGCTGAACACTATTTTAGTCTCTTGCATATGTGTAAGAACTGATGGAAATTTCTTCACTGTAGAGTGAATGTACGTAGCGGACAGAATTGTTACACAGTAAATTGGAACAGCGTGTGGGTGCGCTGGAGGTGTTGACGGTGCATTTGTTTACTTTAGGGGCCTGTCAGTTGCATTATGGACGGAATTACTTCAGCGTTTTGTTTCGTATAAACTCTGTTTGTGATATTTGTAACTGTTTAAACCGACGAGGGCCTGGTTACCAAGCCAGGAATGGGAATTCGTTGTGTCTGAATCGGAGGAAATTCTGTTACAAAGGCGGTGAAGGTGTGTGAAATCTTACGGCTTGTGTTTTCATTGGCATTTCTATCTTGTTGTTAGAGCGAGGTTTCTTTATTAGTTTCAAAGTCTACAGAACTGTATTGATCTTTGTGTTTGTGTTAACCTCGTGGTGAGGAACGTGACGTGGTAGGGTGTGTAACATGCGTACGAAATGAATTGCGTGTTTTGTGTGTTACAGAGAGCTGGTTGTAAAAGTGACTTAAGTTGGAAGCCCCTATTTCTGGTCAGGCCCTGCTTGTTAGATGCGTAAGCCCGGCTAATGTCATTAACCCTTTAACCCTTTAAAGACGAAGCGTGTCTGCTTTATATAAGGACTCAGTGCGTACCGCGCTGTAAACACTCTCCACTTCGGTTATAAAAACCATTCTCTTAATGTTTTATAAGGCAAAAGTTGCTGTTTGTTCTGAGATCCGTACAAAACACATAAACGCAATGTGGGCACCACGTAGAATTTTTTAATGTTAAACCTGGTGGTACGTAAAGCTACCGCTAGGCTTTAAAAGGTTAAAGACGAAGCGTATCTGTTTAAATAAGGACTCAGGGTGTACCGCGCTGTAAACACTCTCCACTTCGGTTATAAAAACCAGTGTCTTAATGCTTATAAGGCAAAAGTTGGTGTTTGTTCTGAGATGTGTACAAAACACATAAACGTAATGTGGGCACCACGTAGAATTTTTTAAATGTTAAACCTGGTGGTACGTAAAGTTACCGCTAGGCTTTAAAAGGTTAAAGACGAAGCGCATCTGTTTTATATAAGGACTCAGTGCGTACCGCGCTGTAAACACTCTCCACTTCGGTTATAAAAACCAGTCTCTTAATGTTTTATAAGGCGAAAGTTGCTGTTTGTTCTGAGATCCGTACAAAACACATAAACGCAATGTGGGCACCACGTAGAATTTTTTAATGTTAAACCTGGTCGTATGTAAAGTTACCGCTAGGCTTTAAGAGGTTAACATGACCTCTCCTCGTCTGGGTCTAAGTGATGTTTTAATAGTCATGTTTCGAAAACGTGCAGGGATATTGAGTCGTTGGATGTGTTAAGGGAAGGGTAAGGTGAGTTACGTGTTCTCGCGTGTGTGTGCGTGTACTATTCCCCCCCCCCGATGGTTCGACAGCCCCCAGCGGGCCAGGGCCTCCTCATTATCGGGGCTTCACGATCCCACTCAGACACACCACAGTGGGTAGGACTTCCCTAGACGAGTGATCAGCCCGACGCAGGGAACTCTACCTGCACAAAACACAACACTCACAAGAGACAGACATCTTTGCCCCCGGCGGGATTCGAACCCGCAATCCCAGCAAGCGAGCGACCGCAGACCCACGCCTTAGGTAGCACGGTCACTGGCAGCGGCACTATCTGGTAGTTACGATGTATATATTTACACTTCTGTGGTATATAAAACCCTTTATGCGTGTCTTTGTCTAATATCTACTTAAATTTGGTACATAATCTTTGTTAATGCATCTTGGTACGTTCCTGTAAGCTACCTCTTCATTCATATTTGACTAACTTCCATTAAAAATTTCATTCACCAGTTTCTAGTTTCCAAGAAATCCAGTAGAATTTTTTTACATCTTCTTCGCCTGAACATAAAGGGTGTCTTTTTTTTATCTTTTATTTCCTTATTCCTTTCAACTTTCACGCCCCTGCTAGCAACCAGGCTGTTCCACGTCTTTCTTTACTTGAACGCCATTCTATATGTGATCTTTGAAACAGAAGCGCCTTCAGGCTGTGTGTCGGATCCCTCCTCCTGTTTTCCAATTTATTAGCAGATTTAGGTACTTCGTCCGTTCGCAGTCCTTCCCTCTTCTACCTGTTCACAGCAGGTGTCGGGGTTTTTTATTTTCACTTGATCACACTCAGACACACACCACAGTCCGTAGGACTCCTCTGGACGAGGGATCGGCCCTTCGCAGAGACCTCTACGTGACAACACCAACACTGTACTAGAGACAAACATCCATGCCCCTGGTGGGATTCGAAGCCACGATCCCAGCAAGCGAACGGCCGCAGACCTACGCCTTAGACGGCGCGGCCACTGGGGTCGGCCATTTAGGTACTGACGCCTTTTAATTTGCCAAGTAGCACAGCATTGACTTGCAGGTGGTTGAGATTTCGTAATGGGGAAGGCTGGTAACGGGCCAGGCCGTGGCTGGTTTTGTCCCTCTTGAGGGGTCAGTCCAAGGCATACTACGACTGGTGGCTTGCCCATCTGTCTTGATGTCGAATCCCTGTTGGGGCTTGTGACCAGATATTGTGTGTATGCCTGCGGGCTGGCACCGTCTTGGTTGTCCTGGAGCGTCATCTCTGAGCAGGCGATGGGTCTGTCCGTTGTCAGGCCTTAGTTGTGTCTTAACTTCGTCGTTTAAATTCAGTTCTTATGTCACAGAGAACACAGTGCGGGTATAGCTTGGTGGTATGTGAAGTTACCGCTAGGCTTTAAAAGGTTAATCTGCTGCAAGTTGATCCGCAGTTGCACCGTTATCAAGGCGTTACCCCTGTTGAATAGGAAGTGTGCTGACAGTTGTCAGCTTACATCATGGAGCAGAGTCCTTCGTGAGAAGCTACTAGTTCCTTAGCTAGTCAAGATATTCCCCGCATTTGACGGAACCCGATGGTTCATTACCGCTTTAACAAGAGCCCGGCACGTCTTCCTATCCTGAGCCACATCAATCCAGTCCTTGCCCGCGTCGCACGTATTGAAGATCAGTTTTAATATCGTTTTTCCATATATGTCTAGGTCTTCCAAATCTTTTTTTCTTTTCAGGTTTCCCTATCAAAACTTCCTAGGCATCTCTCTCTCCCCCATACCTGCTACATGCCCCGCCCATCTCATTCTTCCTGATCTGATCACCCGTATAATATTTGGGAAGGAGTACAGATAGTAAAGCTCCTCTTTATGTATTCTTCTCCACTTCCCTGTTACGTCGTCCCTCTTAGGCCCAAATCTCTTCCTCAGCACCCTAGTCCCGAACGCCCGCAACTTACGTTCTCCTTCACTGTGGGAGACCGCGTTTGGCACTCATACAAAACAGCAGGCAAAATTATATTTCGGTATATTTTAATTTTTGTAGTTTTGGATAGCAAAGTGGAAGACAAAATATTCTGCATTGAATGGCAGCCAGCATTCCCCACTGCCGGTTCCTGTAATTGCTGTTAACATTTTGTACTTCCAGTCGGGCATGTAAAACTTAAGGATAGCTTATGATCTGTTTAAACGTTTACCTGTGTTATATACTGCGTTTTAAATAACTGTAGATAATTTTAAATATTTCGTGTATAAATATTTTTATTGGTATGTGCATTGTTAACTTTAAACGTTTACCTGTGTTATATATTGCGTTTTAAATAACTGTAGATAATTTTAAATATTTCGTGCATAAATATTTTTATTGGTATGTGCATTGTTAACTTTAAACGTTTACGTGTGTTATATATTGCGTTTTAAATAACTGTAGATAATTTTAAATATTTCGTGTATAAATATTTTTATTGGTATGTGCGTTGTTAACTTTAAACGTTTAGGTGTGTTATATATTACCCTTTAAATAATTGTAGATAATTTTAAATATTTCATCTGTAAATATTTTTATTGGTATGTGCGTTGTTAACTTTAAACGTTTACCTGTGTTATATATTACCTTTTAAATAACTGTAGATAATTTTAAATATTTCATGTATAAATATTGTTATTGGTATGTGCGTTGTTAACTTTAAGTACACTTCTTATTTTCCTTTTGATAACTGATACTGGTCCAGCTATGCCGAAACATGTAGACTGCAAGGGGGCGTTTCACAGTAAGCAGTGTATTTTGTTGGTTTTAATTTTTGTAACTTAGTAAGGAAATACGCGGTACTGTGCGTCGCTGTAGGTTTATATCGAGTACGCGGTGGGTCAATTGTCTGAGGATGCTGCGATTCTTCATTGACCTAATCCCTGGGTCCGCACTGTGGCCCTGGGGTCGACTCAGCCTCTAACAGAAATGAGTACCTGGAGGTAAAGGCGGTCGGTGCGTAGGGCTGACAACCTTACCACCTTCATATGCCGATTTTTTAGAAATTCTGGGAGCCTTAACCTCCTGGCACCCTAAGGGCCTGTCCAGGCCTGTAATGGGACTGCTGTAGCTTGATAGGGTTATTGGCCCTTTTAATATTATCCTTAGTTACTGGAATAAGGAAGTGGTAATGAAAAGAATGTTCTTTCACGTCTGAGCGTCTTCTGGGTTCGAGTTTAACCCTTTAAAGACGAAGCGTATCTGTTTTATATAAGGACTCAGTGCGTACCGCNGTTTAACCCTTTAAAGACGAAGCGTATCTGTTTTATATAAGGACTCAGTGCGTACCGCGCTGTAAACACTCTCCACTTCGGTTATAAAAACCAGTCTCTTAATGTTTTATAAGGCAGAAGTTGCTGTTTGTTCTGAGATCCGTACAAAACACATAAACGCAATGTGGGCACCACGTACAATGTTTTAATGTTAAACCTTGGTAGTACGTAAAGTTACCGCTAGGCTTTAAAAGGTTAAAGATAGGTCTGCGCTACAATATTGACATATTGTAGCGCAGACCAGCAGTTTTGGTACTAATTTTAGTTGCTGGTGGATGAATTTTTCTTTTAGCCACCACCGCTTCACCAGCTGTAGGCCCCACGACTTCAATAGGTACTGCCTGATGTGGCCGCAGGGGTTAATGCAAAGGGAGCGTGAAGTTAACCATTTACCTGTACCTGGTATCTAAATTAAGACTGCATGGAGCTGAACTCTCCCCCCCCCCCCCGGTGTATTTTTCTTGATGGTCTGATTCGTTCTTGAATTTTGAATTACGCTGTGGTTTAAAGTCCATTCACTGCCCAGGACGAAGTGGGTTTAAATTTTTTAGCGCCCTTAAATACATTCAGGACCGTGCAGAGCACGGAGGTCGGCAGCATGTGAGAAATAAAAGCTCTGTACAATGCACCGAGGCCGGCAGTTAGGGGCTAAAGGTAGGGACAACCTTAACTTTCCCCCACATGGCGGAACAACCCCCCAGTGGGCCAGGGTCTCCTCAATATCGAGGCTTCACGATCACACTCAGGCACACCACACTCGGTAGGGCTCCTCTGGACGGGTGATCCGCCTGACGCAGGGACCTCTACCTGACAACACACTCACGAGAGACAGACATCCATGCCCTCGGCGGGATTCGAACCCGCAATCCCAGGAAGCGACCTCAACCTTATCTTTAGGATTGCGTTATTCTTGGATATGTCACTGTGCCATGGCATAGTCGGATCTTTCACCTTTGAAGATACAGGTCGGCATCTGATTGCTCGTTGACGCGGAGTCGATGTCGCTGTAGCGCGGAAGAATCAGTAACATCGTTCCGATAATCTCAAGGTCGCAACGTTACCGTATACCTTAAGGATGATCCTGGTACAGGGCGTACATTTTCTGATTGTCTTGGTGTCGTCATCATGCTGCAATTTATTTTGTACAGTAAAGACGCATGCTGTATTGATTATTAGTAGGGACTTTCATAGGGTGACAGGTGCATGGGTTATGACACCGTGTGGTCTGGTAGGAGGTTACCAACGGTTTTGCCCTGAAGATGGAAGCAGCCGACTGACCCAGAATAGTAGTGATCATCTACCATCACAGCACATCATCACAAAGTGCGTATTCACCTCCGCGGAATCTGGAGATTTCATGTAAAAATACAGTCGGAACTCGGTTATAACGTCATGAAAGGGACTGAATATATTGTGTCGTTATAAACAAGTGTTGTTATGACCGATAAGTCTGCGTAGGGCAGACGACCTTACCACCTTCATGTGCCGAGTGTTCTAGAAATTCTGGGCGCCACAGTCTCCTGGAAGGCTCAGGGGTGTACAGGGATTGCATTATCACAGTAGAAATTGGCAGACGCAGTCGTTTGTTCTTCTCATTGTCTTATGCGTACGTTAAGGGCACCTAATACATTACATGACAATTTAGTTGGTGTATTGTAAAGTAATTAAGTCTCTACACTGTGTCAGAAAGACACCCGGTGTGCCGGTGCAGACGTACGGAGCCGTTATCTGCCCCTAAGATCCATCTGGGGTGCATCTGTCAGACGTAATTGTGTACAGTTCGTCGAAGCCGTGATCTCACCTCTTTCTCTGTCTTTCACTATTATCTTCAGCTTGTCTGTTTATCATTTTCGTCTCGCTTCTCTTCTCAGGGTTCGTGCTCCTCCCCCCACCTCCTTTTTTAAATTGACTATCGTATCTACTTCTGTTTCATCTCTATCCCATTTTTACTTTATCCTCGTAATTCGCATTTATGTGTGTGTTCTGCTGTCGTTGGTATGTATAACAGGCAGTTTTAGAAGGTTATCTCAGCGGTACCTGGCGTACTGGGCCACGTGAGTGGAACTCCTTTGCTAAGCAACTTACAAGCCGTGTCATGAAATTGTGTTCTCCCTGCCTCCCCTCTGTACAGGACCAAAGCTTAGGCCTTGATTTACACTACAGGGACACCCGGTCACATGTCGCTCAATGTGATTCAGTAGGAGTGGCCACGCTAGCTATCACATTCGAGGAACGATGCTTGTATTTACAGTGAAAGGTGCTTGACCGGCTCTAGACTGGAGCGTTACTGTCTCTATACTGTCAGTCGGTCCTTAACTGTTCTGCTGTTGTGTGTGATACAGTAAAGGGTAAAGGTAGTCTGTCACATGCTTTGTGTTATGATACAACTTTAACCCTTTAAAGACGAAGCGTATCTGTTTTATATAAGGACTCAGTCCGTACCGCGCTGTAAACACTCCACTTCGGTTATAAAAACCAATCTGTCAAAGTCGTATAAGGCAAATGTTGCTGTTTGTTCTGAGATCCGTACAAAACACATAAACGCAATGTGGGCACCACGTAGAATTTTTTTATGTTAAACCTGGTGGTACGTAAAATTACCGCTGGGCTTTAAAAGGTTAAAGACGAAGCGTATCTGTTTTACATAAGGACTCAGTGCGTACCGCGCTGTAAACAGTCTCCACTTCGGTTATAAAAACCAGTCTCTTAATGTTTTATAAGGCAAGAGTTGCTGTTTGTTCTGAGATCCGTACAAAACACATAAACGCAATGTGGGCACCACGTAGAATTTTTTTATGTTAAACCTGGTGGTACGTAAAGTTACCGCTAGGCTTTAAAAGGTTGAAGCCAATTTACCTCTAGCTTTCTGCTGTTGTTAGCGGAATACGGGAAAGAATAAGCCTGTGAAATCTACAACGTAACTTCCGTTTGTACGAGTTGATGTGATTGAGAACCGCGACAGATGTAATGACTGTAGTATCATGTATTGACGTGTGTTTTCTGTTGTCGACTCACAAGAACGACTGTGACCTTGGCAGTGGAGGATCAGAGGGAGGTGAGATCGTTTGATAGTAGTGACCAGTAAAGAATGTATTACAGTGAAAACTATGTAGAGCTGAAGTGCAGTTGTGTCGTGTGCGTGCAAGCTGTTATTTTTGTGCTATGTTTTGTTCTGTTTCATGAGAGTTGTCCATAAATTCTACTTCAGGCTCTTTATATGAACTGAACACATAAAAAAGGGGCCACAAGTACAAAACGGTACAGCGATACATACGTTTGTGACACGCGCTGTGTATTTTCCGCGCAACGGTAGCACACGATGTCAAGGGCAAATTCGTGCTCCTGAATCGACAGCGTTAGGCATGACCCCTTGACCTATTCTGCACGTCAGACGCAGGGGTTATAGGTCACAGCCATGACCCTCTGTGTCTGATTTGCTCAGTACAGAGGTTTGTATCACTGTGTTTGGGTTGTACTTCTGGGAACATGGCGGACGCAGTTTGCTCATCTCAATTGACTGCTTTTAGTGACGTCACTCGCTCCACACAATAAGAACCAAAGCGCGTCCTGGGGCTGTTTACTTTTCGTAATTACCCGTTCAAAAATTTATTGCGCGGAAGTGGAAAAGCCTATTGTCAGTCTGGGGTGAATCTTCGACATACACTGGCTGTTGTCAGGCTTGGTTTTGTCGTATCGTATCGCTGGGCGCACTGGTTCTGGGACAGGCACTTCTGTGTTGAATTGTTCATTGAAGACGCCAACTAATGCATGTTTATATATACAAATATATTCTTATATCGCTACTACATGTTTCGGCGTCACATCATCCCCAAGGAGCTCTACACAAAGATGTAAAACGTACCAAAGGAATACGAAATTAAACGTGTTTTGTACATTCACATGTTCTCATTCGTGATGCATGTTTATATTTTAATTAACGTAATGGTTTTAACATTAATTTGCAGTATACCAGGAATCCACTACAAAAGTCGCCTACAGCTTAATTTATCGTGTTTTTATACATTTTATGTCTTCTTAATATATACATACATTGCTTGTAAACACTGAGGGTGTTCGAGAATAAGGTGCTGAGGAGGATATTTGGGCCTAAGAGGGACGAGGCGTCAGGGGAGTGGAGAAGACTACATAGCGAGGAACTTAATGACCTGTACTCATCACCAAATATTATTCGGGTAATCAAATCGAGAAGAATGAGATGGGCGGGGCATGTAGCCCGTATGGGGAAAAGAGATGCCTACAGGATTTTGGTGGGGAGACCCGAGGGGAGACGACCACTTGGGAGACCCAGGCATAGATGGGAGGATAATATTAAAATTGGTCTTGAAGAAATGGGATGGCATGGACCGGATTGAACTGTCTCAGGATACGGACAGGTGGCGGGCTGTTGTGAATGCGGTAATGAACCTCCGGGTTCCGTAAAATGAGGAGAATTTCTTGACTAGCTGAGAAACTGTTAGCTTCTCAAGAAGGCCTCTGCTCCATGGACTTAGATATACGTTGCTTGTTCTGTTTTGTAAAATCTTATTTTAATTCACATCTCTGATGATGATACCATGAGGGGTCGAAACATGTTGGATTGATTAACGTGATATTGAGGTACAGAATATCTGAAAACACTGCAGTGCAGTTTGTTTGACTGAATATTGTGTGATTTTTATTACCGACAGCGCGCGGTGTGAGGAATATACAGATGTTACAAAGTCGGTTCATGTTGTTAGGTTGTCCTTTCAACTAATGTAAACCTTGTCGGTTTCACAGACTGTGTGATTTTATTGATGACACCAACAAATGGGCGGTGGTGTAGGCTGTACAGTCTTGTATCACTCCTGCATGTTTCGGCGCCAACTCCATCCTTAGGGATGTCTATACCAAGATTTAAAACTTAACTGGAATTCAGTGTGCTTATTCTGTTGTAACGTGTTATGTTACAGAAAGGTTCGCCACTCCCACCACAGCCTGCCACTGATTCATGTAATGAGCTGTTTAAATCCAGTTTGCCTTCTTATAACCAATTTAATTAACACATGCCTCAGTTGCGGCCTCTTTTGTACGCCGTAAACAAACTCTGTGTTGCTTAAAAGGAAGACTATGTCTTGCCTAGCTAAACGACTTTAAGCTGTTGAAAGAGGGCTGGTACTGTCGGTATGGGTATCGAATTGCTTTGACAAACTGTCGCTCTTTTTATGATGTGATTCATTTCCGTGCATATGATCAGTATATCAAAACAGAGCCAACTTATGCACAATATTATTCTTTATTTATTTATCTTTTTTGTTCTTCTTCTCCGCGACATGTTTCGGCAAGTAACTATGCCATTATCAAGGTGGCTACGTTAGATTACATAAGATTTTTATTAAAAAAATTTTATAGATTATTATTTTATAGAAGATTTTTAACATTTTAGGAGTTTTAACATTTTGTATTCTCATTCATGCACATGTTATGTAATTTTGATATAGCCCCCTTGATAATTGCATTTGTTACTTGCCGAAACATGTCGGGGAGAAGAATGAAAAGATAAATAAATAACCAATAATATTGTGCGTAAGTTGGTTCTGTTTTGCTGTATGATAAACTGTCACTCTTGCAAATGGTATGTTTTGTTGTGTTTTCCACATGACTGTGTTTACGGGGAGTTGCATTGGCTTGCTGCTGTTAACGCTTGTGTTTGCTAATCTCGCGTACACGCCCATTCATTGTTTTGTTAATTCCATTTAGCAAATTTCTGCAGCGGCTGATGATAATTCAACTGATTTGCAAATTAAAATCTTACGAAATCGAAACACTTATGAAGTTATTTACAACTTCCATTTGTACTCGCGAATAAAGTCTTTCGTCTTTAGGCGAAAGGCAAGTACTGGCCACGTCATGTCTGTCCGTCCATGTATCCGTATGAGACATGGCGGTTCCCGCCAGACGTCTTTTTTGCTAAACTTCTTATTTGGTACCTGATGAAAAAATTTTTGAGTAACAACCAAACACATAACAAACACTTCACATAAAGTCTACATACATTTATTTAATTCGTCTTTGTATTGGAGACTGTTTTCTGTTAGGTGCGATCTGAGGCCTGATACAGTTGGCGATCCAAGCATCGCCCCTTACAAGGCAAATGGCGGGAAGTACAATATCTCGCCGTCTACGAAATACTCACGGGAGATACGCTATCTCGCTGTTTGCTCGAGAAATACACGAAATGCGATGTATCGCGATTTACGAGATGTGTACGAGAAATAAGGCAAAGCCAGGGAGGCGGCAGAAACAGTTGACGATGTGAACTAAACGTATCACGCAACGCTAAAAACAAAAGAAAGTAGTGATTGAGTGAAGGTATTCGCGAATTACAAGGGACAGGAACAAAGGGAAGTCACAAGCAATTTTTGTTGTGTGGTGAAGGGCCCCGCAGCAGACGCTACGGACGCACCGCAACCTTGAGGCTTATTGTGCAACCCTGTGATGAAGATGATTAGCCTTTCCGATTTTCACCCTGTAATTACGAAGTGGTGTAAATTGGCAAGGGACGTTAAAGCATAAAAGGCGTAAAAGAAACGGGCGTAACACAAGGGCTGCGTGTGTTGTGCGTATTATTTTTAGGCGCGTTTCCAATTGCGACTGGTAGCTACTTCATGTCTGTCTGTCCGTCCGTTGGCCTGGAACATATCGGCTTCCGCTGGATGGATTTTCGTGAAATTTTATATTGTTGGGGGGGGGGGGGGGAGGGCAGGTACCACGAGTAAAATCGGCCGAGAAACTTCCCAAGTTCGGTTAAAATCGAAGAACAGGATCAGGTACTTTACACGAAGACGCCTTGGGTGACGTTATCATGATTGCTTTTGCTGTGGGTACGTTGGTGCAGTGGTTGCCATGTTTACTAACGTTACCATTGATCTGCTGGTTTTTTTAGTGGTGAAGGGCCCCGCAGCAGACGCTACGGACGCACCGCAGCCTTAAGGCTTCTTGTGCAACCCTGTGATGAAGATCAGTAGTCTTCCCGATTTTCACCCTGTAATGGAGCACCGGTGGAATGAAAATAAGAGGAGAATACCGAAGTACTTGGGGAAAAACCTGTCCCAGTGCCACTCTGTCCACCATAAATCCCATAAGGACTGACCCGGGATCGAACTTGTGCCTCCGCGGTGGGAGGTCGGCGACTAACCACCTTAGTCATGGCACAGTCCACAAGCAATGTTACGCCGTGCTGATATTTCCTGTGTTGTTCGTGTTTTGTCGCGTATGTCTCGATATTATATACGGCCTCTTTTGTTTAGAATGTCGCAAATAGTAGACCCTCACGCCCGTGAGTGGGGTCACTGCAACATACTATCTGAACAGTTGGCAGCGCCGTCATATAAGACACGTTCATAAGTTAGCCCATTTCATTTGATAATCTAATAACATTCTATGGACAGTTCAAATTAATCTCTGTTATTCCTTCAAAGGCGGGTTTTCTTGTCGTCTTCTTTGATTCTCTTACTTTAACCCTTTGAAGACGAAGCGTATCTGTTTTACATAAGGACTCAGTGCCTACCGCGCTGTAAACACTCTCCACTTCGGTTATAAAAACCAATCTCTTAATGTTTTATAAGGCAAAAGTTTCTGTTTGTTCTGAGATCCGTACAAAACACATAAACGCAATGTGGGCACCACGTAGAATTTTTTAATGTTAAACCTGGTGGTATGTAAATTTATCCCTAGGCTTTAAAGGTTAATCGTTACGGGTTTAAGGTGGCCAGCTGTAAGCTGTGCGTCCCGCGCAAATGTGGCTTATAATCTGTATTTATCACTGTCATTCCTAACAATTAATAAGCGTCCATGTGATATAATTGTCTAATCAGTGGACATTTAACACACTTGCAATATGAACATCCCTGACAGCATAATATACATTTGTTTACCTTTGTTGACAGTTTGCAGTAGAGGAATTTCATTTGTTTAGATCCAACGTTGTGTCTGGGTATTTAGTTCTTTCTGTCTTTTGTTAGTGGCCATTTGGGTTGCTCTGTCGGCTGATTTGGGTGTCATTAACCTTTTAAAGCCTAGCGGTAACTTTTCGTACCACCAGGTTTAACATTAAAAAATTCTACGTGGTGCCCACATTGCGTTTATGTGTTTTGTACGGATCTCAGAACAAACAGCAACTTTTGCCTTATAAAACATTAAGAGACTGGTTTTTATAACCGAAGTGGAGAGTGTTTACAGCGCGGTACGCACTGAATCCTTATATAAAACAGATACGCTTCGTCCTTAAAGGGTTAATTTAATGGCCGCATCGAGACCTGATGTTAAGAAGAAATGCGGAGCTACAGGATTCGTACCTGTTGCAATCATGTATAGCTGTGAGGAGGTTTAGCAGTTAGATATGAAACAGCGTGTAGTCTGTAAGCAGTTCGTGTTGCGTGATGGTTTCTTGTGGCTACCATTAACACCGCGAGGTATGAATCAACCGTGGGGAAGTACTTTTCCGTTCCGGGCTTCGTCCGCCTGTCCTCGTTAGTGGCATTAATGGGACGCTGATTGTGGAGCACTGGTGGAATGATACTGACAGGGCAAAACTGAAGTACTGGGAGAAAAACATTATACAGCGTAGGTGGTAGATGAATGAAAGAGTATGGAGCATTGGTGGAATGATACTGACAGGGGAAACTGAAGTACTGGGAGAGAAACATTATACAGCGTCGGTGGTAGATGGATGAATGAGTGTGGATCAATGGTGGAATGATACTGACAGGGGAAAACTGAAGTACTGGGAGAAAAACATTATACAGCGTCGGTGGTAGATGGATGAATGAGTGTGGAGCAATGGTGGAATGATACTGACAGGGGAAACTGGAGTACTGGGAGAAAAACCTGTTCGTATACCAACGTACTTTGTTACGTGACCCCGCGGGGATTGGCTGGTTACGTCAGTATGAGTGACTAAATAAGAAGCTGTAAATCGGCCAAGTACTGGTCGGAAATGGAGTTCCAGCTGATGATATCGGGAAGCTTGTACGCTCCAGCGACTGTGATAAATGTGTGCGCAGTGATGCTGGAGTGGCATTCGATTAGGAAGCCGTATTGTATTCACAAAGGTGCATTTTATCATCCACAAATCCAATACATGTATGTTGTATGATCTCAGGTTTTTCACCTATTTTTTGGGTTTTCATGTAAAGTGTTACGTCCTGTTTTGGAACGTTAAGTGCTGATGGCGATCAGATTTTACAATCAGGATCCACCGGCGCTGAATTTAACCGAAAACTGTGCCATGGAGATCGATGGTGGCAGAGGATGCAAAAGATCCGTCGATTCATGTGATTTGTATAACGAGAGGTTGCAAAAGCCTGGGTAATTCATTTTGTGTGCGCATTGTTTGAAACCGCTCCAGGTAGTGTGCTTTATACAGCATTGGTTCTTAACCTACGTAATAAGGACACAAGAAAGTTCGGTATTGCGTTTATGGTGGGTCGCCGTTATCACACACTGTAATAGAAACGGACTGAAACCAGAACATGTGTTGAGACGCAGCCTTCCACACGCACGACCACAGTTCAGAGAAGTTTCAGATGTTGTACAGAGACAAGTTGCACATTAATCTTTGAAAGACGAAGCGTATCTGTTTTATATAAGGACTCAGTGCGTACCGCGCTGTAAACACTCTCCACTTCGGTTATAAAAACCAGTCTCTTAATGTTTTATAAGTCAAAAGTTGCTGATTGTTCTGAGATCCGTACAAAACACATAAATGGAATGTGGGCACCACGTAGAATTTTTTAATGTTAAACTTGGTGGTACGTAAAGTTACCGCTAGGCTTTAAAAGGTTAATATACCGATACCAGTTTTGAGTATGTACTGTTCTTCAAATTGTACTTTGCAAAAGTGTTGCCCAGCATTTTCGAAGAAGTTGACTGTGAATTATATTATAACATTTTGTACGTAATTTTTATAAAGTAAGGTAACGCAGTGTACCTGTAGAGACCTGGAGAGTCTCCAGGAGGTTGAGGCTCCCAGAGTTCACGACAGTCGGCACATGAAGGTGGTAAGGTTGTCAGCCATACGCACCGGCCGCCTTTACCGCCCAGGAAATATTCCTGGTACTCATTTCTGTTGGAAGCTGTGTTGACCCCAGGGCAATTGTGTGGCCGGCAGTTTTAAGTCAATGAAAAATTCCAGTGACACCACCAGGAATCGAGCCCGCGACCTTCCGGCTTGTAATGCATTGTCTCAACCAACTGTGCCACCGCGTGTACTATAATTTCCCAAGTATTAGTTATGTTTTAATCTTCTAAAGCCTAGCGGTAACTTTACGTACCACCAGGTTCAACATTCAAGAATTCTTCATAGTGCTCAAATCGCGTTTATGTATTCTGTACATATCTCGGAACAGACTGCAACTTTTACCGTAAACATGAGCAAGTCATTCGTTTTTTATAACCGAGGTTGAAAGTTTACAGCGCGGTACGCACTGAGTCCTTACATGAAGCAGATTACGCTTCGTGTTTAAAGGGTTAATAACAATGATGTACGTATTTTATAGACGTATGTAGATTGGTTAGAAACAAATATGTTTTGGTTTAAAACTGAACATTTTATAGACGTAAGTAGATTGGTTAGAAACAAATATGTTTTGGTTTAAAACTGAACATTTTATAGACGCAAGTAGATTGGTTAGAAACAAGTATGTTTTGGTTTAAAACTGAACATTTTATAGACGTAGTAGATTGGTTAGAAACAAATATTTTTTGGTTTAAAACTGAACATTTTATAGACGTAAGTAGATTGGTTAGAAACACATATGTTTTGGTTTAAAACTGAACATTTTATAGACGTAACTAGATTGGTTAGAAGCAAGTATGTTGTGGTTTAAAACTGAACATTTTATAGACGTAACTAGATTGGTTAGAAGCAAGTATGTTTTGGTTTAAAACTGAACACTTTTTCGCGAAACTGACACCAAAAGCTACTTTGGGCCTCAGTTGCAAAACGTGGGGACGCCGTGATACAGAGTACTGGCTTTTATTGAAAGTCTGAAAGACCCGGCTACATTTTCATTCCACATATTTCTCAACCTGCTACTCTCTACGGCGTCTGTGTCACTTTTTGACACGGCTGTCTGTTCATCCTCTGTCGACGTTTCTTTTATCGAGTTTCTGTCTGCTTCTCCGAACTTCACCACCGAATTCTCGTAACTGCTCACTTCTATTCCGCGTCTGGGCTCTGTCCGTTTATCTGGTTAAATTTTAATCTTACTTCCTGTCTGGTTTCTCTTACTTGTTACATCTTACCGTACGTGTTTGCTTTCTGTCGCATTTCTTCATTCTTTCCTACCCGTTTTTGCGTCTCTTCGGAGCACCTACTAAACAATGTCCGTCCGTTCGCACGCGAAAATTTATAACGGATGAACGGATTTTTTAATGAAATTTAGTATTGGTGTATTTTACTAAAAATTGTTGGGCTTTGTATTTTGGTTGAACTCAAAGAATTAGCAGTAATTTTACACGATGACTACAGGTGTTTCTGCTCATATATTCAGCGACAAGTTTCATTCCGGACGTTCCTCATCCCAGTGAAAATGTAAAAGCAAGGAAATAGTTATGTTAATTTCGTGTACCCTATTATTTATGTTTTTGCAGTGACGCAATTTATTGCAGTTCGTATCGTGACTGTGTTACCCCTCGTGCAGGTAGACAGAGGGAGCCCCGTCACCTTTTTTCGTTGTGTTGGCAATATTTTACATTCGTAAAACATTTGTTTTACTTTGTGTCTCTCACAATGGTCATCTCGGAAAATTTATTAATCTTTTAAAGCCTAGCGGTAACTTTACGTACCACCAGGTTCAACGTTAAAAAATTCTACGTGGTGCCCACATTGCGTTTATGTGTTTTGTACGGATCTCAGAACAAACAGCAACTTTTGCCTTATAAAACATTAAGAGACTGGTTTTTATAACCGAAGTGGAGAGTGTTTACAGCGCGGTACGCACTGAGTCCTTATATAAAACAGATACGCTTCGTCTTTAAATGGTTAAATGAAAGCTCTTGTTCTTCACTCGGTAGAAATGACGGCTGTCCCGTAACACGTCGAACCGGACGTGGGGGGGGGGGGAAATAGTCATACAGCTGTAACGCATTTTTAACCTCGGTTCTAGACGGGAATGTGTTGTTAGCACGACGTCCCGGCCGCTTTACCCGCAGCAAAGCATCTCGGGTGCCATTGTACAGTAGGCTGGGTAGGTCTTTGGGGCCGCTCTGAATTTTCATTTGGTGTGTAGCATTTTTCGTGTGAGGTACCAGTATTTTATATATGGGACTGTTTTTGAGAAACTCTGTTGCACATGGGTCTGATACGTTGTCCCGAAACGTCGGCAATAGGCTACCGACCTGCGCTACGTAACGTCCAAGAAGAGAGAAGGCTTCAATAATGCTTCTTTTTGAAGGTCGGTTTGTAGTTGGAGGTGTGTACGAGAAAAATACAACGTAGAGGTCACCATAAAACTGGCCGTGAAGGTCCAGAGTGGGTGTAGATGTGTAGCTCTACTCTTTCTTTTACCTCGACCGCTGTTAGGGTTGGGTGGTCAACGCCACGCCTTGGTCACTTTCTACCCTGGAAAAATACCCGGTACGCATTGTGCAGAAGGCTGGGTGTGCCCGAGGGCACGTCTGGACGGATGACGAAAATCTCGCCCCCACCTGGATTCGATCCCCGTGACGTCCTCCTGCCCGTACCGAGTTTCTGCTTCGACGACACTGAAACGAAATATGTCCGAAAACGTTTAGCGGAGTTTCTCAATGCCAGATTTGAGTGCTGGAAGTAATTTTGTGGCTGAAGCCTGTAGCAGGATATCCCTTGTGTTTAAATACAATCGCGAACGCTGGATAGAAAGCTGGACCGCGGGACTGGTGCTGGTAGCTCGCCGTGCTCATGCGGCAACTTCTCCGACACCGGTGTATGTGTGTATGCAGCCTATACACGCTGTTGCACTTGCAGTCTGCATTTCTGTGTATTTGCCTTGTTCTACGTGACGGATTATTATTCGTACTAATGAAGCTCAGTACAGTCTATACGTGTAATTCCTTGTAACCAAAGTGGTTAGCACAGCGGTAACGTGTTTAGCACTGAGTCGGGAACACGGCTGCCGCCGCCAGTAAAGGATTTGTGAGTTTCTTTGGTCTCACGTGTTAGCGAAGTAAAGTAAAACAACGCGAAGTAAAGTTTAAAAGAAAGGTAAAGTTGCCCGCTCCACGCCATGAAGGCATATAGGGGGAGCAGGTGGTTAGGTCCACTCATTCTTAATCACAACAGTGGATAGAAATTAGTGGTCGATATCACGCCTGGGTTTTGTCCTCGGTTAAGAATCACAGTATCCATAGAATAGGAGTTTGTCTGGGTGTTTAACCTGTTAAAGCCTAGCGGTAACTTTACATTCCACCAGGTTTAACATTAAAAAATTCTACGTGGTGCCCACATTGCGTTTATGTGTTTTGTACGGATCTCAGAACAAACAGCAACTTTTGCCTTATAAAACATTAAGAGAATGGTTTTTATAACCGAAGTGGAGAGTGTTTACAGCGCGGTACGCGCTGAGTCCTTATATAAAACAGATGCGCCTCGTCTTTAAAGAGTAACGCAGTTGTACTTTCGATGTTGTATACTATCGTAAAATAAACTGACACTTGTTGTGAACTGTGAAACATGTCACTCAATTGTGTGAATTTGTTTCTGATAGCATTCGTGACCCAGCGCTGTGCGTTGTCATGGAAACGGTGACGTCACAGTAACTGTAATACCAGTCTCTTACTGGCGTGGACCCACATTCGAGGCCCTCCAGGAGCGAAATGCTGGCTGTCTAAACTAATTATCAGCCATGGCAGCAAAAAGCGGACGGCATTTGTGGCAGAAGTTACATGCGTTGAAGGTTGGGTCGATAATATGCTAACAGGGAGGTCAGTTTACAAAATCAGGGTTTGCCGTGGAGAAAGTTTTTTTTTAAGGGGGGGGGGGGGGCATTCTGATGAGGGTCTTTCTGTTAGTGAAACTGACAGCAGTTCACAAAATACGGAGCGTAGAATGAATTCCGCGTTGAAGACATAAATACGAGTATTTCCAAAACTGAAAGTACACGAATCGTGTTTGGTGATGCTGTACTCTGATTGTCAGGTTTCTGAAGCAATGCTGGGGCTTCATCCGTCGGAACACTTATGTGGAAGTGACTTTTTTTTTATTTTTCTAAGTGACTGTAGTCGTCGAATGTATAATACTCCAAATTAGAGTAGAGCGTTTTGCTGGCACAGCATTTCCAATCCATTAGCCAGGAATCGTTGTGAAGTTCGACGAAATGTAGGCAGAGGTACTGCTAGAGACGAGCGTGAATTATATATAAAGATTCAGTCCGTACCGCGCAGTAAACACACTCTGTCTCGGTTATAAAAACCAGTCAGTTAATGCTGTATAGGGAAATAATCGCTGTTTGTTCTGAGATCCACACAAAACACATAAATACACTGTGTGGGCAGAACGTAGAATTTGTGAGTGTTTAGAAGGGCCACGCCCTTTATTGTAGGCTGCTTTGCGGGCCGCACGGGAATAAACTACAGTAGGTGGTATGCATAAACTGTATAAACTGTTCTGTAATTTTATAGCGAGGTAATGCAATTCGGTTTTTATGCTGGATAGGCCTTGGGGGCCCCAGGAGGTTGAGGCTCCCAGATATCAAGACAGTTCGCACATGAAGGTGGTAAGGTCAGCCCCACGCACCGGCCGCCTTTACTCCCAGGAAATATTCCTGGTATTCATTCGTGTTAGGGGTTGAGTTGACCTCGGGGCCATAGTGCGGCCAGAAGTATTATGTCAGTGAAAGATTCCAATGACACCATCGGGAATCGAACTGGTGATCTTGCGGTTTGTAGCGCCGTGCCTGAATGAACTGCGCCACCGCATACCTGTGTAATTTTATGGTATATATGTAATGTACAAATGTGGTCGCGGGCGGCGGGTTGTATACCTTGCTTTAAGGCCTTCAACCCGTAATTTTTAACCTTTTTTGTGCCCTAGACTCCTTTGTGGGTCCGGTGAAACCTACAGACCCCTTATCATAAAATTGTATTTACATGCATAAAGTAAAAATACATAGATACGGAATCTATATTCATGTATTGCGATCTATGTTATAAATTGTGTAACAAAGAAAACTAGTTACGCTCAGATACAGTTTCCAAAAATTGAAAAGTATCGTGATGTAATAATATATGAGCCTCTGTATTAATCCATTAAATCAAAAATGAACAATAAATAAGTGTAAAAGGTAAGCAAGTTCAAATTGTGTTTCATTTTTGTAAAATACGTTTCAGTGCAAAGGAAAATTTATTCTGGCTTCCCATTTTTTGCCTATAATTTTAGATAGTGAGATTTATTTAAGTGAGCGATGACTTCTGGAGTCAAGGGGCCATAAGTTAGTTTGTTTCTTACATCCGTTATTGGATGAAAAGCGAAATTTCAGTTGGTGGTTAGTGAAAATAAAGTTGCGACGTATTTTCATCCAATTTCGCCAATCCGCAAGGGATTTGTGGACCCCACCTTAAGAACAGCTGCATTAAACAAACCGCCCGTAGTCTCTTAACCCCGGGGAGCAGCTTAAAACTTTGACCGTTATTTAAACTCCACATCCATCATCACACGCAACAGTAAATGAACTTAATTACGGCCAAATTTTGGTGCTAATGTTTAGCGCACAACGTGTTGTGTGGTTGTAGCTCTATGGCTTTACATTCTGTACGTGGGCTGTGTTATTTCCTGTACACCGGTTGGATTAATTACACTGTCATGATTGTATCGTCAGTGCGTTGTGAGTATGTTGGAACATGACGTGAAGTTTGTTGGCGGTGCGTTGCTTCTTACCTTTCGGGTTCGTTAAAAGCATGTTTTGTTGGCAGTACTGCGCGTGGGATGGGTGGTTAACGATAAAACGCATTACGGCGTAGCGTCTGTGTGTGTACGTAAGGCAGCTTTTAAGCATTAATTTGATGAGATACGAAGTAAGCCCTTTCATAACACCGGTAAGTGCTGCGGTGCTTAGTGAAAACATGTAGCTTCAATTTTTTTTTTTAGCTACGTACAATGGAAGATAGTTGCACAGGGGGCTCTGATTTGGGCGGTTTGTGGCCCTACTTTTATCTGCGGGGGTCTGGGTTTGTTTCTGCGTCAGTCTGTGGGAATTTGTTCTGGACAGAGCGGCACTAGGACACGTTGTAATCCCAGTACTCCAGTTTCCCCTGTCAGTATCATTCCACTATTGCCCCCTACTCATTCATTCATCTACCACCGACGCTGTATAATGATTTTCTCCCAGTACTTCAGTTTCCCCTGTCAGTATCATTCCACCATTGCTCCATACTCATTCATTCATCTACCACCGCCTCTGTATAATGTTTTTCTCCCAGTACTTCAGTTTCCCCTGTCAGTATCATTCCACCAATGCCCCATACTCATTCATCTACCACCGACGCTGTATAATGTTTTTCTCCCAGTACTTCAGTTTTGCCCTGTCAGAATCATTCTACCATTGCCCCATACTCATTCATTCATCTACCACCGACGCTGTATAATGTTTTTCTCCCAGTACTTCAGTTTTCCCCTGTCAGTATCATTCCACCATTGCCCCATACTCATTCATTCATCTACCACTGACACTATATAATGTTTTTCTCCCAGTACTTCAGTTTCCCCTGTCAGTATCATTCCACCGTTGCTACGTATTCATTCATTCATCTACCACCGACTCTGTATAATGTTCTTCTCCCAGTACTTCAGTTTTCCCCTGTCAGTATCATTCCACCATTGCTCCATACTCAATCATTCATCTACCACCGACGCTGTATAATGTTTTTCTCCCATTACTCCAGTTTCCCCTGTCAGTATCGTTCCACCAATGCTCCATACTCATTCATTCATCTACCACCGACGCTGTGTAATGTTTTTCTCCCATTACTCCAGTTTCCCCTGTCAGTATCGTTCCACCAATGCTCCATACTCAATCATTCATCTACCACCGACGCTGTATAATGTTTTCCTCCCAGTACTTCAGTTTTGCCCTGTCAGTATCATTCCACCAATGCTCCATACTCATTCATTCATCTACCACCGACGCTGTGTAATGTTTTTCTCCCATTACTCCAGGTTCCCCTGTCAGTATCGTTCCACCAATGCTCCATACTCATTCATTCATCTACCACCGACGCTGTATAATGTTTTTCTCCCATTACTCCTGTTTCCCCTGTCAGTATCGTTCCACCAATGCTCCATACTCATTCATTCATCTACCACCGACGCTGTATAATGTTTTTCTCCCATTACTCCAGTTTCCCCTGTCAGTATCGTTCCACCAATGCTCCATACTCATTCATTCATCTACTACCGACGCTGTATAATGTCTTTCTCCCAGTACTTCGGTTTTCCCCTGTCAGTAGCATTCCACCATTGCTCCATACTCATTCATTCACCTACCACCAACGCTGTATAATGTTTTTCTCCCAGTACTTCAGTTTCCCCTGTCAGTATCATTCCACCATTGCTCCATATTTTCATTCATTCATCTACCACCAACGCTGTATAATATTTTTCTCCCAGTACTCCAGTTTCCCCTGTCTGTATCATTCCACCATTGCTCCATACTTATTCCTTCATCTACCACCGACGCTGTGTAATGTTTTTCTCTCAGTACTCCAGTTTCCCCTGTCAGTATCATTCCTCCAATGCTCCATAGGCATTCCTACAGTGCACAGTAGGTCTATATTGTCGTGTAGAACAAGGTAACACGTTCTGACGAAAGACTGTAAGGAATGCGGTGGGTGTGACGTGTAACATACACGAGGTTGATGATAGTTACTCACAGGTCGGAATTGAGGGAAGGGCGCACTTAAAAGGAGCAAAGGATTAGGCTACAGAATGTAATTAAAACATGTATGAAAAACATTGACTTTTGTGGCTTGTAAAAGGTTTGTGTCGACCACGACGGACTTCAGAATGTTGCTGTGGTGCGGAGTGGATCGAGTTCAGGGGCGTGATGTGGCTATCACAGCAATGTACCCTATTATTGTGTACCAACCGGGGAATTTTTCTAATATCTGAGCAACTGTTGACGCATGAAGCAAGTCTGTAGTATATGGAGTTTATTAATTAAGTTGGTTATAACAGTAATAATTACACAAAGTCCCCAGCATGAGACGCAAGTGACGTTGGTGATCCTATCCTGTTGTAACATGTAAGGAAAGTGCGCGATGTCGTGTGCGCGTAGATCAGTGTGTTTCTGCAGTCAGAGCGGTGGAGGTGCCAGCGTTCGTCTGCTTACGTAGCAGCTGCGATCTCCTCTGTGTAGGACTCCGTAAGGGGAACGTGGAGGGGGTGTTTCTTTTCTGGGGACTTCGCGAGATATGTAAAGAGGGCTCTGGACTGGGGTCCTTGAGAGATACGTAGAGGGTGCTCTGGAGATGGAGCATCTTCCTCTATGTAGGGGCTGTGTAAGGGGAACCTGGAAGGGGGTTTCGTTTCTGGGGACTTTGAGAGATACGTAGAGAGGGCTCTGGAGATGGAGCATCTTTCTCGATGCAGGAGCTCCATAGGGGGACCTGGGGGGGAGCTTCTTTTTTTTAGTGGGACTTTGAAAGGGAACGGGGCTGGGGAGGAAACCTCACCCCTTGTGTTGGCATGAGTGTGATGCCCTGGCGACACTCAGGCATATTTATCCGTGATCCTTTTTTATGGACCCTGAGGACATTAGAGGTCTGAGTCTGGGGGCAGTGTGGAACTTCTTCAGAAGGACAAGGCTGTCATGACTCCGGCCTAGGAAGGGGGCACAAAGGGCCGATAAGGCCTACGTGCATCGGGAGCGTAAGGGCCCAACCCATACTTATTATATTCTAACAGCTGCAATCGCGTGACTGAGGTAGGAGGGCTGTAATGTTTGTCAGACTGTCGCTGCAGGTTATCATACAAAATGACGGGGACTTTGCAGATGTAATCTTGCTATACTTGCACAATAGGTTTGAAAGGCCATGTCTTACAGCAGTAAGATGCTCGAGTGAACCCATTTTGATGAAACTTGGTATATGAGTCCTTTTTGCGTCTGAACCGATAACATTGACAGGGCTTTGCTTCATTGCTCGTTCCATAAATATGTTAACACTAGCCCCAGACAACTGTTTACAGCGTACGCCGTAGTGTTATGCTGAAATTGAACCGGCCTTCATAATACTTAATTTTTGGAAGTGTTAGTGTTTCAAATGGAACGTTTCTGCCTGTTTTATTTTATGAAACACTGACCTCTGTTTAACCCCTTTAAGTCTGAAGCTTTTCTGTTCGAAATTCTGTTCCTACGTCGCTGGAGAGACTGCTTCTTCGATTGTAAAGTCCAAGGAGGTAATGCTATTTAGGGTGGTGGTGGTGGTGGTGGTGGTGGTAGTAGTAGTAGTAGTAGTAGTAGTAGTAGTAGTAGTAGTAGTAGTAGTTTTTCTCACGAAAGCGATAAATATAATTACTGTTCTCTTAAAAATGCAGTGTTTGAACGTTAAAGTGTGTGGTACGTATATTATGCACTGTGCTTTGAAAGATTCATTCTGCCATCACAATAGCCGCTTCATTGGCTTGTGTGTCACATTCCAGCTTGTAGCCTACGCATAATGGACCGGAATGCGTGTATAGTAACGTAATGTATTCACTGTATAGGTCTAAAATTTCTGTAGTAGAAAGTGGACTGAAGTGTTTATATCGAATGTTACTGCTGTGATTGGATTCAGCGGTGCGTGCATTTACTTTATACAATGGCGTTTCAGGACTGTGTAGATTCTGCGTACACTCTTGGGGAATGACGAAGAGATAGAGAATGTCCCATTTTACAGGGTGTTTCATTATGTCCCTGAGCATATCAGGTGTGCCGGCGGATGCAGGCTTTCTGTGCGATAAGGCTGCCGATGTCGGAGACGCTATACAGAAGATGCTGTGCTTTATAAAGGTAATTATTACAGACTGAGCCGATGCCAGTGGCCGCGCGGGCAAAGGTGTAGGTCTGCGGCCGAGCGCTTGCTGGGATCGTGGGGTTGAATCCCACCGGGGACATGGATTTTTGTCTTGTACAGTGTTTGTGTTGTCGGGTAGATGTCTCTGCGAAGGGCCGATCCCTCGTCCAGAGGAGTCCTACCGACTGTGGTGTGTGTCTGAGCGTGGGCAAATGAAATTACAAAAACCCTCGACACCTACTGTCAACAAGTAGGTAGAAGAGGGAAGGACTAAGAAGGAAAAAAAAGTTCGGGATTGGTAATTGGCGCCTACTTTGATCGTTGCGCAGGTCTGTGGCTGTGACATCTTATTGCGCTGGAAAATGGGTTCGTTACGAAAGAATCCTGGCAATAAAGTAGGCGGTGTCTCACCGCATGTACGGCCATTTCAAACCGAGCTGTTGCGTGTGGCACAAGTTCCACACGCAACAGGTCACCTGGTGGTGCTAAATTTTGTTCTCTTGTACCCAATATTTGTGGGCCCTCAGCATGGAATTTGGCTTCATGTCACCCTTCTGGCGACTAGAATTTTCAGGTGGCTCCTAGATCTTTTTTCTTTTGTAAAATTTGTGTTTTCCTGGTTTTGACAGTCTTGTTTGGTTAGTTCAGTCGTGCGCCCACCTTATCATGATCTCTGTAGCAGTAGACACTTTGCAGACGAACCATCACCTGCTGTAGTCGTGAACTGTCAAGTGATCATGGTTTTGGTCCGAAATTCGGCCGGAGGGAAGCATCATTCGTTATTAGTTGAGGTTTTGCCTGCGACGAATGCCAAAATTGCGATATTTAGTGACGACGCGCCGTGCCGTTCGCTAGAAGGCGTTTGTTTTGAGAGTCTACATTGCGTCATATCTCGGAAGACCGTAACTGTGTTCAGGCATGATGGTTGGTGTTCTTGTATGCATATCAGATGCGATACCGCTGAAATAGCTTCCTCTGATTCAACCAACAGGTTTTGGGTGCGTTTACATTTTACATGAGGAGGTGAAGAAACAGTTAAGGGAGTTTCTGACCTTGTCGAGAGGCGTCTTCAAACATTTATCACCACGGTGCTGATGGCCACAGAGTTGTCCATAGTTAGTAGTTATACGGCTGTGTTACTTGCATGGGAAGTGGACAGTGTGCCCGCTGTTCAGGATAGTGCCCTGTGGGTAACGGTAGGCTAAACCTACCTCGATAACTCAGTCGGTAAATAAAACATCAGTTTTGCAAACACGGAAGTAAGTTCGCTATGCAAACCTAATAGAACCACATCGCCTGCTGCGTAGTGTTGTAACTCATTACCGCCGCCGCCGCCGCCACCACCACCACCACCACCACCACCACCACCACCACCACCACCAACAACAACAACAACCACCACCACCACCAACAGTTTTCTTTGCTAGGTTTATGGAGCCCTAGTGTTCATAACCGTGTCCACAACACGCCACCGCTGGTGCCCATCATGAGGCAGATCAGTTAAGTTCACATCCTCACGTCTGATTTGTGTAACATTTTTAATAGTGCCCTCCCATCTATGCCCAGGTTTTCCCATTGGTCTGTTTCATTTGTAGTTTCCCACCAAAACCCTATATGAATTTCTGTTTCCTCCCCCTGCCTGCTCCCTACCCTGCCCATTTCGAATCACTTCGGAATAGCAGCACCATTATCGTCTATGTTGCAGCACGATACATTACCTCGTCCGCACTTTTAAATGTTAGGTTACGTACGGCTTGTGTTATGTGGAGCCGGGTTAGCGCATTGGGAATAGCGACCAGGCTACCGGCTGGGCCCTCCGGGGTTTGAATCCCCGGCAGGGGCAAGAAATTGTACCATTCTCTAAAAACTTAAAGACCCGCTCTGGGGCCAACCCAGCCTCCTGTATAATTGGTACCAGGATTCTTTCCAGAGGGAAAGCGGCCGGAGCGGGAAAACCGCTCTTTTCCATCTAGTGCCGAGGTTAAGAATTAATGGAACACTACCTCTGCTCCCTTTGTATGCTTTTATGGCGTGGACAAGGACGTTTTACCTTTTTTTAAATTTACCACGTGTATCTTTCCACACAGGATACATAATGTACTCGTTAGTATTCTCAGACAAAACCGTTATTTCCCGAAACAACATTCACTGGTTCGGATTTATAATAGAGACGAAGTGTGTGTACTGTGCAGTAGGAGTTAGTGTTTTATACAATATACCGGGGGTGCCAAAAATGTATACACATTTTAAGAAAGCAGAGAACTGTATTAAAATTGTAATACTCAGTATATACCGATAGCAAAGGATGAATAGAAGTCACGTTTGACTTCTGCAATTACAAGAGGTGCTCAAAGTGGTTACCATCGGCGTCTAGACACTACTGATTACGGCGAACTGCTGCTTGAGCCACGCTGACCAAAGTGTCCACGTGTATCGCTGCGCATGCCGTTTCAATTTCTTCACGAAGTACCGCCAGTGTAGCCGGTTTTTTTACGGTACATCACATCCTTTAACGTCCCCCATAGGTAGAAGTCAAGGGGTGTTAAGTTAGGAGAACGTGGGGGGAAACTCAACCGCACCTCTTCGTCCTATCCATTGTCCTGGCAAATTCTCATCGAGGTAAGCTCCCACCTCTCGGTGGAAGTGCAGTGGGGCGCCATCTTGTTGGAAGTAAAATCGATCATTCCCAAAAAATGTACGAATTGCAGGTAAAATGGATGTGTGTAGCATGTCTAGGTACACTGGGCCAGTAGCGGTACCTTAAAAAAAGAATGGTCCGATTAGTCCCGTTATCCTTTTAAAGCCTAGCGGTAACTTTACATACCACCAGGTTTAACATTTAAAAATTCTACGTGGTGCCGACATTGCGTTTATGTGTTTTGTACGGATCTCAGAACAAACAGCAACTTTTGCCTTATAAAACATTAAGAGACTGGTTTTTATAACCGAAATGGAGAGTGTTTACAGCGCGGTACGCACTGAGTCCTTATATAAAACAGATATGCTTCGTCTTTAAAGGGTTAATGACAGTCGACGCCAGACGCTGAGACCCGGTAAATTGACTTCTTTTTCCACATGAACGTGTGGATTTTCTGGAACCCGGTACACACAATTATGTCGGTTCACTGTTCCGTTCAATTTAAACTGTCCTTCATCAGACCAAACCATTTTCCCCACAAACTCCTGATCCTCTTGTACCGTGTTTTGGAACCACTCACAATACTGCACCCTTCGATCAGGGTCGTCTTTATTCAGTGCATGTAATAATTTTGGGATGAAAACTTTCCATCTTGCTGTTTTAAGAATGCGTCTTATGCTTGTTCTGCTAACTCCTGTCTCACGTGCACATTGTGTGATAGACTTCTGTAGCGAGCGTGTAAACTGTTCCAACACCTTAGCAGAATAAGCAGGACTTGTTGCTGTGCGAGGCCTCCCGGATGTTCCCTTGTGCACATCACACACTGTACCATGCGTCTCAAACTTATCACGAGTGCGTGCAATTGTTAGGCGTGTTGGAGGTTATGTTGCATACTCACGCCTCCATTGTCGTCGTACTTCCACAACGTTCTCGAATTTCAAATACCACTTCAAAATTGTCTTGCGTTCCTCGAACGACAACCGTGCTTCCGCCATTTTGTTTGACTGTCATGCCTGTCGCATGGTGACGCTAGCATTCATGTGATTAACGCCATCTTTTGATCGAACGTCCTACTACACATTGCTACCGTAATTCAATTCAACTTCGAAAAGTAGTACATAGATAACATCTCTTAAAATGTGTATACATTTTTTGGCCCCCCCTTGTATACCAGGGGTGGCCAGCTAGACGATTTTCAGGAGCCGCGCTTTAGTAGGCAACTTAGGCAAAAGCCATGTCTTTATTGATCGAGTCAAACGTACGGTAGCAACACTGAACACTGCCTTACAGGACACAGCTAGCGCTTTCTGTTGGCGATACGAGGAACTTCCGCCTGTTGGGGAATACACGATTAATTCGCTAATAAAATACGTTTTCATTATTTGATGGCTTTTCATTTATGTTCGTCCAATTACAGTAGGTTAGATTCAGTTATGAGTCACCTTTCTTTAGCAAATATTTTAAAACGTCGATCATGTTAGCCTCGTGTGTATGTTATTTTTTTTTCAGGTAAATGCGCGAGCTGCTCTGTGCGCCCGCCGCCCCGCCCCCTCCCGACGTTGAACTTAATGTTGCAAAGGGTTACGCGGTTTCAGCTGAACGTCATTTATTTCGGTTACTGTGGCAGAGAGTTTAGCCATCCACGGTGTCCTGTCAGTTGACAGGCGACAGAAGTCAGGGTACTAGTTTATTGCAAATTGGAACGTATGTGGGGTTTTTCGTTTGTAAGATTTCTCTTCGTTTGTTTTCATTGCTCCCTGTCATTACGTAATGTTGTGAAAGGTGACGGTTGGTGACTAGGTGGTGCAATGAAGCCTGGGCATTTATGTGGGACGACAGCCAGAAAGTCTGGCCAGAATAAGTGATAACTTGGCCGATGCGTTATTCCAGACTTCCGCCGCCATGCATAAGAGATCGGCGCTCTTCCGGGATATTACCCTGCGTCGAGTGGTAGTTCTGTACCGACGTTTTGAGACAACCTATCTGTCCCATGACCCTTGAAGATGGGACCGGTAGGTTGTCCCGAAACGTCTGACACAGAACTAGCACTCAACGCTGCGTTATATCGCAGAACATCGCAGATGCCAACTTCGCCGATGGTTGAAAGGTTGGTCTGTCGAATGAAGTTTCGGTGTGTTAGGGCTGCTGCTTTATCGTCTGTTGTGTTGAGATTATGTTTATTGTTTGTTTATTTAACGACGCCGTGTCATTGTCAAATGATAATCGCCGGATATTCCGATATTCGTGTTGACGGAAGAAAAGCATGAAAATACTGCGCTAGTGTCTGGGCTGAAATTTGAACCCGGCACCGTGAGTACGTAGGAGGGGTGTGGTAATTTTGTAATACTTTGTTACCGTGTTGGAAGGTCCGGGGATCGAACCCTCTTGAGGGTGAGATGTTCCGCACCCCTCCAGACCGGCCTTGGTGCTCACCCAGCCTCCTGTACAATGGATGCCGGGTCTCTTTCGCCCGGGGTAAAGCGGCCGGAGCGTAGCGTTGACCACTCACGCAATCTATCGTCGAGGTTAAAGAAAGAGTATAGCTCCCCGTCGTTGCCTTCGTGGCAGGTTATGGAGTGAACTTTGTTAAGGTGTGCTCTAATTATGCCGGATGGATACTTCAGCCCACAAGATACGCAACCATGGATCACAATTTATTATTTAATGCATACTACATGTTTCGGCCTTCTCAGCCATCTGCAGTGATATCTTTTGTACTACAAGTATTGCGGTTACTTTTGTGGTATAAAAAATATCTTTGAAGACGTGCGGGAAGGCCGAAACGTATTCATCGCAGTCCCTCCCTCTTCTACCTACTTGTTCACAGCAGGTGTCGAGGTTGTTTATTTTCGCTTGATCACACTCAGACACACCACAGTCGGTAGGACTCCTCTGGACGAGGGATCGGCCCGTCGCAGAGACTGCTGCCTGACAACACAAACACTGTACAAGACAAATATCCATGCACCCGGTGGGATTCGAACCCATGATCCCAGCAAGCGCTCGGTCGCAGACCTACGCCTTAGACCGCGCGGCCACTGAGGGCCGAAACGTATTCTAGAGCTTAAATATTCGAAATAAGTCCTGTGTGATCGATGAATGTGTGTCTTCTTGGTTGAGTCATTTGATAGGAACGAGATGTGCGATTGTTAAATTGGTCACAAAACGGTGGAATTACGTAAACTTCGTGATTTGTACTGCCCCGTTGTTATTTGTTACGTGCACTACAGCGTGGGGAGTGGTTGGTCATGCAGTTCATATGAATTAAGGTGGAGGGGATAGGGATTTTGGTAGCTAAACGTCTGCAAAATCAGCCACTTGCAAGATTAGGAGCAGTCACACTTTGGCGGAGCAGAATGTTCATGGCGACCGAACGCAACATAACTCGCAGGCAATACCACGTGACGTGGCTGGTCGCCCCAGAGAGTTCGTTTCCCCCCCGTTGGCGCGACAGCCCCCAGTGGGTCAGGGCCTCTCCATTATCGAGGCTTCACGATCACACTCAGACACACCGCACTCGGTAGGACTCCTCTGGACAAGTGATCAGCCCCACGCAGAGACCTCTACCTGACAACACAAACACTGTACAAGAGAAAAAAATCCATGCCCCCGGCGGGATTCGAACCCATAATCCCAGCAAGCGAGCGGCTGTAGACCCACGCCTTAGACCGCGCGGCCACTGGGATCGGCCCAGAGAGTTCTGCTGCGTGTAAAGAATTGTATACGCAACCCAAACTGTTACTTTTGGCAGTGTGGCTCTTGGCAAGAGTGATTTGTGCGGTAAGAAGATTTTGACGAACAGTGTCTGTTTTCATACAAGTGACCTGAATAGAGCCAGTAACAATTCTGACACTAATGTTATTAGTGTAAATTAGTGCTGTTAGGAAGAAAATGTGATGACTGTTTCCGGGAGCGATGTTGTTCTGTGTCTGCCGTTAGGTACCACTGCAGTCGCTAATTAATTTAGTACGCATGAACATTCGTGTTTTGTTTTTGTTGCAGAAGAGGAGTGGGGAGCAGATGGAAAAGGCCGTGGGCCCCCAGGAACCGACCAATCGGGTGAGTTGAACAGTGACGTTATGTTGCTATGTAATTTGGTGTTTTCCTGTTCTCATATTGATACCAGTATTTATGCCTATCATCTGGAGATGTGCTCGTGACACTATATAAGTAGGGACCACACGTCATTGACAGTGCATGGAGCCGGGCGTCTGTGTCGTATTGGATAGATTCCCCCCACCCTGCCCCCCATGGCACAACAGCACCCGGTGGGCCAGGGCCTCCTCATTATCGAGGCTTCACGATCACACTGTTAGACAGACCACACTCGGTAGGACTCCTCTGGACGAGGGATCGGCCCGTCGCAGAGACCTCTTCGTGACAACACAAACACTGTACAAGAGAAAAAAAAATCCATGCTCCGGGTGGGATTCGAACCCACGATCCCAGCGAGCAAGCGTCTGTAGACCCACGCCTTAGACCGCGCGGCCACTGAGATCACCGTAGACAGATATGCCGAAGTGAAAAGTCTTTTTACTTGTTGTTGTATTCGTGTAAGTCACTGTAGCGGTTTGTCAGCGCGTTCGCATGATAGCGTAAAGTGCCTCTTAGCTTTGTCGTGTCCGTCCGTCCGTCCGTCTGTCCGCATGTATCAGCGTGGCTTTCACTGGACGGATTTTCATGACATGTGATATTTGGGGGGCTTTATGAAAATCTGTCGAGAAAGTTCACATTTGGTTAAAATCGGACTACAGTCTCATGTGAAGAACTTACGTTGCTACAAAAAAGAACAGTTTGTCATCATTTTTAGTTTGTGCTGGCTCCGACACACGACACAGCATAACACAGGGACCAGATCCACGCATTAGAGACCTGAACATAACAACGCCACAGACCAGACGTTTCCACTACAGGCCGCAAGAATGATTATAATTTGTATAAATCATATTTATTGTGTCGGACATGTTTTAATGATGTTTTAACCATAAGATTTTAAAAACAGTACAAGCTGTATCCTTTATACACAAATTACATCAGCAGCGGAGCCCACTGCAGACTGTGTGACCGTGTAAACAGTGGCTTGTGACTGGCAGTTGGTTTTAAACCTGGCACATTGCGCTGCCTGAAGGCGGTACGCGTGTACCGAAACTTGTCGCAGCTACGTGTTTAACCTTTTAAAGCCTAGCGGTAACTTTACATACGACCAGGTTTAACATTAAAAAATTCTACGTGGTGCCCACATAGCGTTTATGTGTTTTGTACGGATCTCAGAACAAACAGCAACTTTTGCCTTATAAAACATTAAGAGACTGGTTTTTATAACCGAAGTGGAGAGTGTTTACAGCGCGGTACGCACTGAGTCCTTATATAAAACAGACACGCTTCGTCTTTAACCTTTTAAAGCCTCTCGGTAACTTTACGTACCACCAGGTTTAATATTAAAAAATTCTACTTGGTGCCCACATTGTGTTTATGTGTTTTGTACGGATCTCAGAACAAACAGAAACTTTTACCTTATAAAACATTAAGGGACTGGTTTTTATAACCGAAGTGGAGAGTGTTTACAGCGCGGTACGCACTGAGTCCTTATATAAAACGGATACGCTTCGTCTTTAAAGGGTTATCAATCATATGCAACTGCATTTGGTTGGTACAGTAAATTGAAAGCAACGAGTTTCTCATTGCTTTGTGGGCCTGTGTTTGGTTTAGTGTACCAGATGGTATAGTAGCCATGTTGATATTAGAGTAACTTATCTCCCATGTTAAACGGTCAGGTGTTCTGATAACGTGGTCATACACGTTTAGAGAGAGTGTAGTGTTTTTCTTTTCATATCAGGGTTATTCTTGGACTGATTGTCACTGAAGATGAAGGCGCTGCGACATATCGAAACGTCGATATTTACCAATCGACATGGTATAATATTTTCATCTCCTCTATTAGAATCTTAAATGTTTTCACATGTTCATAAGTTACCAATTGTTAACACACACTGAGACTTTTTGTTTGAATGCATTTCTGTTTTCGTCAGCCACTCAAAAAAAAACACGTTCTAAACACATATAAATAATAAGTGTAATGAAATTTTTTATTTATTTAATTGAAGATTATCCTTCATTGCGTAATTCATCGTGTGTGCATGAGCGAACTCTGTATATAATGTAGTCTGATTTTCCGCACCCCACACAACGCGCTCGACTCTGACACAGTGTACTTGTTTTTATCCGCCATTGTTACACTGCTTGCTGTATCCGGTGGTGACGTTCATCATGGTGATAACTTCACTTATAAACCGCCCAGAGGCCAAGGGTGGCGAATAAAAGCGTTCAGGAAGTGAGTGTTGTAACTTCCGGTAGTTGCCGAGCCCAGATTTAACAAACCGGAAATGACATTGCGTGGCGGTATAGAGGTTAATTTTCATGTTGTGAAGGAAGTATTATGCATAGACGTCGGTGTTTTGATGATAATGTACTAGCATGCCGTGGGCCCGGGATACTTCTGTCGGTATACCGACTTGCTACAGGGCTGGATGGTTTGGGGGTTGTGTGTAGAGACTTGCCACTGCAGTTTTCTTCAAACCGCGTTTACTTTGAGAAAGGGGGGGGGGTACTTAGGAGTTATGACACCCCATGTTCTTGTTCTTGACAGCGTTTCGACCTACCAGAGTACTCGATATAGCAGACCAGAATCTTAAGTCTCCACCATCGCCAAAGTCGAAAATTTTTAAAACCTTTACTTTCGCTGATTTAATTTCCTTGACTCATTGAATATACAGGGTGTTCATTATATGACGGTACGTCAGCGTGTAGTATGCGGCTATCCAGTCCATACCGGTCTGCTTTTACAAGCATGTTCTCAGCGTCACAATTTGATAATACTGTGTACAGTCTTATGCGATGTTGTTCGTATAGCGACGATGGATTGATGTAAGGTTTTGTTAACCGTTCCTGACGCCACGTTTTCAGTGCAAAAAGTTGTGGAGGCTGCAGGTGCCTGGAGTATAAGTAAATGCAAGGGGCCCGGTGTCTAATGATGCCAGTAATGAAACGGTTACAAACAATGGCGTCTTTGTTTCAGTTGAACAGTGGTCGATAAAGTACATGGTGTTTGCTAAGAATGGTTATCACACGGTGTGCCCTGTAGTGAGGTGTCGAGTCGGCTGACGCGTGAATCCGAGACGCGTTAACACGTATTTAATGCAGTTGTCAAAATGTGTCCTGCTAAGCTGTTCCAAAGATATTTTCGCGTCACCACAAATATCTTTTGTTGATCCACTTACGTCCTAAAAATCTTTGAGATCTTTCGTAGTGTTCCTATTCTGTCTCCGCCAATTAAAGACGAAGCGTATCTGTTTTATATAAGGACTCAGTGCGTACCGCGCTGTAAACA
>BLKM01001489.1:766149-823178 GCA_013340265.1 Coptotermes formosanus
TACGTACCACCAGGTTTAACATTAACAAATTCTACGTGGTGCCCACATTGCATTTATGTGTTTTGTACGGATCTCAGAACAAACAGCAACTTTTGCCTTATAAAACATTAAGAGACTGGTTTTTATAACCGAAGTGGAGAGTGTTTACAGCGCGGTACGCACTGAGTCCGTATATAAAACAGATACGCTTCGTCTTTAAAAGGGTTAATGGTCTCGTCATATGCACGCTCCGGCCGCTTCTTCCTCGGTAAAAAAATCCCTCCGCGCAACCAATAGGTAGGTGGGTGGGCCACAGAGCCGAAGAGAGAATTGTTTGGTCCTATCGGGAACCGAGCCCTTGGTAGTCCAGGCCGTAGCTTAGTCACTATACCGACTGAGCTACCCCAGTTTGAAAACACTATGCCGTCTCCCTGCGCACAACCTATGGTCTGAGCTGGGAAGGGTTATGACAAAATGTGGTTGGCTGTAGGATTACAGGGCAAAATTTCGGTAGACAAGCTTTCAAGGGCGTCGGTACATACATGACTTTTGCAAATGGGCTAAACTTAGTTGCAAATATTCGCTTCCACTTTCCTTTAACCCAGCCGTGCGCGTTGATACAGAATAAATGTCATCATGCGTTTTCTGCTCGTGTGAACTGTGCAGTTGATACGGTGTCATTAAATAATCTGCGAATGACCTGGGCTGCGTTAAACCCGCTGGTTAGGTTTTTATGTGGAATATAGATTGATTACCAAGACAGGCAATGTACATATACGTAACATTGAGGCGCGTTCGCGTAACTACTGTTGCTGTTGAAAAATAACAGGTATTACATACTGTTGTGTGTGTGTGTGTGTGTGTGTGTGTGTGTGTGTGTGTGTGTGTGTGTGTCTGTAGCCTTAGTTATCCAACACGGAAAGCGCATGCGCCATATTATTTTGTCATCTGTGGCCTGTTTGGGTGTACCATATTTTTCCACATTATCTCATAAATGGCACGATTTTCGTTAAGACGTTACTGATCATAAAATGTGTGTTTTGATTTTCTCTACAACTTTTGTCTGAAACATTTCTCATTCTGAGAAGAATTCAGCGAGATATTATCATAAATCTGTGTAGGTCGTCATGTAAAATACCCGTTATTGTTGTCGGATGTTAATGAGACTTGAGTTTTATTGACAGATTTTATAAAAATACTCCAATATGAAATTTCGTAGAAATGTGTCAAGAGGGAGCTGAGTTGTTCCTGGCGGGCGGACATACGGACATGACAAAGCTAAGTAGTAGCTTTCCGCAGTTTTGCGAACGCTCCTGAAAACTGATTTAATGTGTGTAAATCAGAAGGGAATTCACACTGAAATGTTTGTCGATATTGTTTCGAACCTGAAAACTCTTTTTTTTGTCGATTTTTTTATCGTTAATTTATTGGAAAGTATGTGGCATTTTTAGGAACATTGTGTGGACAGCTGCATGACTGGTGGCGTCCACCAGCTACACAGCTGGAATCGTGTGACGTAATAAATTGATAATTTATCTCCTAACGGTAGGCATCTGTTGAGGATGAATTTGGAATTAAATTAAATTACAACTCATGGCCATTTATAATCGGTAACTATGGGGTTGTAATCTATCTGAGTTTCAGAGATGAATGTGTGGTTGGAAGGCAGTGCAATTACAATTAACAATCATGAAGTGCCCGCAGGCTGCATTCACTCATTTGTTTTCCCAAAATTTTTATTTCAGAAATAATTAGAAGACTAATAGGGAAAGTGTGCGTGTATGAATGTACTTTGTTACGGGAAACACAGTAAACGATTTCTCCGTGTCTTGGTGACAGATTCTGATTCGATCACAATCGATATCTCGTATAGGATGAGGTATCGTGAACGGTGAGATGTGTGTTCGATTATGTTCGATAGTTAGGTATACAAGTATATCGCTGTTTCTTGGGCCTCTTCTCATCCCTAACAGATGTCGCTGTGTGTCTCGGTCATAAAGACCAGACACTGCGAGATATGATAACATATGCATGCCAGTATTTGTATTGAAGTGCCCTGCGTCTGTCCGATGTGAAATCAAAATCGGAATGTGTCGAGAAATTTTAAACTTTCGAAATACGAAATACAACGAACAATCCTGTGGTAGGTGTAGCACTGTTCCATGGTGAGAGACGGACAGAGTATGTTGTTCATTTCTGTGCATATAATTAATTTACTAAAAAACAACGAATGCAGAATATTTAGTTTTTATTAAAATTCTAATTCAGTTCCTCCCCGACATGTTTCGGCATATTAGCTGCGATCTTCAAGGGGGGTTACATTGATTACATAAAAAACTACTTTCAATGTGCATTAATATGTGACTCTTAAAAGTTCTTAAGACTTTTTAAAATCTCTTGATGGTTAATATTCTTCTAAAAACTGTAATTCCCTGCGATATATGGCTTCATTCTGTTTTACTTGTTGATGGTACGGCGCTTTTGTAGCATGGCGTCCGTAATCTGTTATAAATAGAAATGTCACAATGGAGCCGTACCATCAACAAGTAAAATAGAATAAAGCCATACATCGTAGGGAATTACAGTTTTTAGAAGAATTTTAACCATAAAGAGATTTTAAAAAGTCTTAAGAACTTCTAAGAGTCACATATTAATGCACATTAAAAGTAGTTTTTTTATGTAATCAATGTAACCCCCCTTGAAGATGGCAGCTAATATGTCGAAACATGTTGGGGAGGAATTGAGTTAGAATTTGAATAAAAACTAAAAATTGTGCATTCGTTGATTTTAATAGACGGACAGATGTTTATTTTTCGAAACTGCTTTGTAAACGCACCAGGAAACGAGTTATTTTCCTGTACTGCTCCTTGGATTTTGAATGATGGCGCTTTGCAGTTATTAACTTACAGTACTTCCGTCCAGGGTGCAGTGGAGTCACAGACACTACCGCCACATGCGGTATTTCTAGAGACTATTTGAATTCCATTACCGTATCCATCGCCACGCCCCTATTTAGTGAGTTAAACGTGTCGAAACTCTGTGTGTTATACGTACTGTTGTGCTCGAAAGAGGATATAAGAAGTGGGTTGCAGCGGGGAAGACATTTGTCTGCGTTTCAGTAACGCACAGAAATTCCTTCCCATTTCTCCCCTACATCTATGAAGTGATTCGTGCGCTAGCGTACTCTGTTGGTTAGTGAACTAACTAGTATTATATTGATTATTTCTCTATGTCTCGCCATCTCTTTATCCGATGTGTATCATGGTTTTTACTCCACTGGTAGTGAGAGTAGTGAGACAGCGGATTTCTCATTCGAATAAGGTAAGAGAAACACTGCATAGAAATGGCTGTTGTTGCATCGAGAATGGGAGTTAATGATTTTGTGTGACCGTGCTATCGCGTGTTATAAAATCGCGAGCCACAAAAATCGAAACGTTTGGGGTTTGGCCGGCATATTTGGAGCCCATGTGTTGTATTTCTGTCGTCAAATGTTAGCGACCCTAGTGACGCGTGTGCGGGTACGGGAAGTCATTCTTTATATCGTGATTACTGGTACCGGTAGCAGTTATGGAAACGTCTTACAGGGGGTGGGATTACGGATACACAAAATTACGTAGTGCTGGATTCTTCCTGTGATGAATTGGAGTGTGTGTGTGATATGGTGCGTCTGTATGAATTTAATTAACAGCTCTATGTACGACGTAGTTGTGAGTAAATATGTCGGTCTTAGACGACAGATAAATGTCGAGGAGGTATTAATTAAACCAGAATTACAGTAATTCATCTTGTGACTGCGTAAGTGAAAACTGGGTCGTTGTGAAACACAGTGTAAAATGTGTTCGTCCGCGTATTGGCACTGTAGGCCCACGTTGAAGTTCAGATTTACAACTTTTTGTGATTAAATTATTTTTTCTTTGCACCCTGACCCTGTAGCTAATTGTGCTTGTTACCCAACTGATTTATCCATCTGACGTCAGTGCCCGAGTCACATGAAGTGCAGTTTGGACGCATATTGTGCGTGTCTGTAAGTCACATCAAGGTCAAAATGTTCGAGGTATTTTCTAGGTTATGTCTTGACGTTAAGTTTATTAAATTTAGATACGTTTTCATAAACAGCTACCTGCTTTACAGAGGTAAAGATTTCTAGCACATATAGTCGGGGGGGGGGGGGGGTTTCTTTAAAAAAATTTTTACTCAAAGTATGTTTCCAAGTGAAATGGTCTTGAAGAAGTCAGAACATGCACTTGCGGTGAATCCACAACTACCTGTGTGCTACTTCAAACAATTGCACGTCTTGTAGTTGTTTAGAAACGCAGTTATCAGTTCTGCTAAGATATGTGTTTGAGTCTCTTCTTCGTGTACTTATTGACGCAGTGTCAGGATCAAGGAATGGAAACTGTCTAAGGTATAAGCCTTTAAAGCCCAGTGGTTACTTTATGTACCGCCAGGTTTAACATTCACAAATTCTACGTTCTGCCCACACAGTGTATTTATGTGTTTTGTGTGGATCTCAGAACAAACAGCGATTATTTCCCTATACAGCATTAACTGACTGGTTTTTATAACCGAGACGGAGTGTGTTTACTGCGCGGTACGGACTGAATCTATATGTACACACCTAAAGCCCAGTGGTTACTGTATGTACCGCCAGGTTTAACATTCACAAATTCTACGTTCTGCCCATACAGTGTATTTATGTGTTTTGTGTTGATCTCAGAACAAACAGCGAGTATTTCCCTATTATACAGCATTAAGTGACTGGTTTTTATAACCGAGACGGAGTGTGTGTACTGCGCGGTACGGGCTGAGTATATATAGACTTTAATTCATGATAAATAGCTGTGAGTCTGCTGTAGTCTGTGAGGTCCATCCACGCCATCCCAGGAAGTGAAACAGACGCTTTTAATAAAGGCAGTACCGCGTCTCCGTCTTGCTTCCCACACTTCTTTATGATTACTTTTCTTCGTTGTATCGCAGTGCAGTAAATCCGCTTAGGCCGACGCTCTGGCAAAGTTCCTTCTGCTGTTACGTGTGATGTGATTTCCCGCGAGCAGGTTCTCTTGTTGTCAGTATTTATTGGGGAGAAGAGACAAAAACGTCAGCCAGTTCGTGAATTTACCTCGTACACAACAAATATCAATTTTTACATCGTCAACTCGCGTATTGCATGCTGTTCTATACGAAATTTCATTTTCGCGTTAAAAGAATTTTAGAATCTCGTTGCTTATGTTATGTACGCCCAGTGCATCAGTGTTTTGTACCCTTCTAGACATCAGAAGGGGGACAGTAAGCACGTCCCATACTAAGGATCCGAAAATATTAGGCGCAAACATACAAAATTTAGTGGCCAGAAGGAACTGGCGCCCGGGATTTGTGCACCCCTGCCTTTCAGGCTGCCGACAGTCACGCTGTCATTTTGAATTAAGAAATCGAGTCCATTTGCTGTGTTTTTGAACTCTACAGACTTGTCGACTGTGTTGAGCACAAGTACGTGTTTAAGAAATATTCATATTTCTGTTGTGTACGGCATTTAGGCCTGCGTGGGGAATTCAAAGTCGGCGTAGTGAGTAGCTGTGTGAGTTCACTTGGTAGATGAGGGGCCGAATGAATGCGTGGATAGTGGGAGGATGTATCGAGCCATCGTATTGTTTAAACCAACTTATGTTCAGCGAGAGATCATATGAAGGAACCGGAGTAGCGTAATTGGTCTAGCGGGGTTCGAATCCCGGCACAGGCAAGAGATTTTTCTCTCCTGCGAAACGTCCAAACCGTGTTTGGGGTAACTCGGTGCCCTCTTAAATGGGTACCGGGATTCTTCGCCGGGGGTTAAGCGGCCGGGCCGTGATGTCTAGCACTCACCTCCGCCAAGTGCTGGGGTTAAGAATGAATGAAGCTATACCTCTACTTTAAGCGGCCGGGATGTGAGGCTAGTCACCCCCACCCCCTTCTCGCACCGAGGCTAACGTAAGGGTAACATTTCCTCTTCGTTGGCCTTTTTGGTCTGTATAGGGACACCATTACCTTTTTGAACCTTTTAAAGCCTAGCGGTAACTTTACGTACCACCAGGTTTAACATTAAAAAAATTCTACGTGGTGCCCACATTGCGTTTATGTGTTTTGTACGGATCTCAGAACAAACAGCAACTTTTGCCTTATAAAACATAAAGAGATCGGTTTTTATAACCGAAGTGGAGAGTATTTACTGTGCGGTACGCACTGAGTCCTTATATAAAACAGATAACGCTTCCTTTTTAACCTTTTAAAGCCTAGCGGTAACTTTACGTACGACCAGGTTTAACATTAAAAAAATTCTACGTGGTGCCCACATTGCGTTTATGTGTTCTGTACGGATCTCAGAACAAACAGCAACTTTTGTCTTATAAAACATTAAGAGATTGGTTTTTATAACCGAAGTGGGGAGTGTTTACAGCGCGGTACGCACAGAGTCCTTATATAAAACAGATACGCTTCGTCTTTAAAGGGTTAATAACTCTGCTTTACCGTCACGTGACCTCCTGAACCTTGTTATGACCTCTTTCCTAAGAACTACGTATTAACAGCTACCGGTCAGGGCTGCACATGTTCTTAAGAGAGTACTGTTATTAACGTGCCTAGGTAGCTCAGTGTATTTGTAACATCTGCGTTGACAAGGTTGGCGCCAGGCAGTCAGGCGGATGGGCTAACTCAAGAGTGTTGGAGGTGTTTGTGTCTCTCTGGTGGCCATTAAGAGCTTTTACCCTTCAAAGACGAAACATGCCAGTATTATGTGACTTAGTTCGTACAGCGCAGTGAACACTCTCCACGTCCGTGGTTTCAGCCTTAATCGCGATGTTGATGAAATCTGCACTGTTTACCGACTATGATTTACCGATGTTTCGGGTCGACGTATCGGCCCCATCTTCAAAGATCAAGAAGTGCAAGAAGAAAAGACCCTTGAAGATGATATGGATACTTTGTTCCGAAACGTCGGTAAAGGATTACTGCTGGACGCTGCGTAATATGCCAGAAGAGTGCAGAACTGTCCCCCTCGATTGTACAGAACCAGTCAGTTAATGCTGTATATGGAAATAATCGCTGTTTGTTCTGAGATCCACACAAAACACATAAATACACTGTGTGGGCAGAACGTAGAATTTGTGAACGTTAAACCTGGCGGTACATAAAGTAACCACTGGGCTTTAGGTGTGTACATATAGATTCAGTCCTTACCGCGCAGTAAACACTCCGTCTCAGTTATAAAAACCAGTCAGTTAATGCTGTATAGGGAAATAATCGCTGTTTGTTCTGAGATCCACACAAAACACATAAATACACTGTGTGGGCAGAACGTAGGATTTTTGAACGTGAAACTCCTGGCGGTACGTATAGTAACCACTGGGCTTTAAAGGGTTAGTTCTTTTGAAACTTGCGGTGGGGCAGCTTGAATGTGAGGCGTGACCATCGGAGGGTCTTTATAAGGTCACAAGGACGGAATAAAAGCTGTTGACAAGAAGTCTTTGCCCGAGTTGGCATCAAAGCCGTGATGAGGGATCGGCGCAGCGCAATTTTCCGCTTGTGAATTGAGACTTTTGATGCTGGAATTGCGGAGTCGAACATTATTGGGGCACGCCAGACCGTGGAGTGGTGCAGGTTCGTTATTAGAAGGCTTTCGCTTTTAAATCCCAACAGGTGGTAGTGGTTTGCGTGCAGGCACGCGGTTTATAATTATGTACTCTTTCATTTGAGGTGTGGCTTGCACTGTCGACCCATAATGCGTGTGTATGTAACTTTGGACAAATACAGGGGGCTTTAAAGAGAAAGTATCGAAAAAGAGAACATAGTTGGACTGATGGGGGATGAAATGTCTGTGGAATAATGAATATCGTGCTGGAGCTTAGGACTTTATTACCCTGTATCTAGCATTGTTCGGTGGTTACATCAGGGAAGCTATGATCGAGCACGTAGTGTTCGTGGGGGAAACTACATTTGCATACGTAATTTTGACAGAGTCACCAAATATTATTCGGGTAATCAAATCGAGAATGAGATGGGCTGGGCTACTAGCACGTATGGTGGCAAAGAGAGTTGCCTACATGATTTTGGTGGGGAGACCTGAGGGAAGGCGACCACTTGGGAGACCCTGGCGTAGTTGGGAGGATAATATTAAAATGGATATTGAAGTCGTGGGATGGGGCATGAACTGGATTGAGCTGGCTTAGGATAGGGACAGGTGGCGGGCTCTTGTGAATGTGGTAATGGACGTCCGGGTTCCATAAAATGCGGGGAGTTACTTGACTAGCTTAGAAACTGTTAGCTTCTCAAGAAGGCCTCTGCTGCAAATAGTTAGTTAGTTAGTTAGTTAGTTAGTTAGTTAGTTAGTTTGTTAGTTAGTTAGTTTTGACCGAGAGATCCCGTTACGCACATACGGCTTACTTGACAGTATAATTTCAAAAGGACATGGTGATTCAGAAGTCCCCATACATAGGAAGTATATGGTATCTGCGCGCGCCGTTGGTTGGATCTGCAGTTTCCAGGTCATTGGATTGTCGCCGCGGTCCCGTGCAGTTGTCCACACCTCACCACATTTGAGTTTTACTTGTGGACGCATTTGAAGTCCGTGGTGTACTAAGTGAAAAGAGAAAATATGGACCGCCCAAAAGAACGCAGGAGAGGTGCATGCGTCAGTGTAACGTCCGATATGTTAAAGCTAGTGCGCCGTGAGTGGGAGAGACGCTCCTGTATGTGCTGTCGGTGAAATGGTGCCCATATAGAACTAACCAACCAACCAACCAACCAACCGACGAACTAACTATCTATCTATCTAACTACATGCAGCAGAGGCATTCTTGAGAAATTAACAGTTTCTCAGCTAGTCAAGAAATTCCCCGCATTTTATGGAACCCGGAGGTTCATTACCATATTCACAAGAGCCCGCCGCCTATCCCTATCCAGAGCCAGCTGAATCCAGTCCATGCCCCATCCCACTTTTTGAAGATCCGTTTTCATGTTATCCTCCCATCTACGCCTGGGTCTCCCAAGTGGTCGCCGTCCCTCAGATCTCCCTATCAAAATCCTGTATGCGCTTCTGTTTTCCCCCATACATGCTACATGCTCCGCCCATCTCATTCTTCCCGATTTGATTACCCGAATAATGTTTGGTGATGAGTACAGGTCATTAAGTTCCTTGTTATGTAGTCTTCTCCACTCCCCTGCCGCCTCGTCCCTCTTAGGCCCAAATATTCTCCTCAGTACCCTATTCTCGAACACCCTCAGTCTTTGTTCCTCCCTCAGTGTGAGAGACCAAGTTTCACACCTATACAAAACAACAGGTAAAACTACAGTTCTGTATACCCTAATCTTTGTGTTTTTGGACAGCAACCTGGAAGACAAAAGATTCTGCACCGAATGATAACAAGCCCGTATAGAACACGCTTTGGAAATAAAGGTGACATTTTCCTTATGTATGGAGACTTTTGAATCACCCTGTAGGTCTTAAGAGCAGAGGTGCACAAATTCTTTAAAAATCTGGCAGCCGCCTCAAAAGTTTAGACGCCAGAAGGGTGACATGAAGCAAGTTTATATGGAGGACTCACAGATATTAGGCGACACTGTACAAACTTTAGTCGCCACAGCGACCTGGCCAGCAGGATTTTCGCACCCCCGCTGTCTAACAGGAAGCGGTTTCTGAGGATTTGACTTCGAAGTGAACTGCTGGCGTGGTTTATCGTTTCGTAGTCGTTACGTCTTCGACCTACTCACAGTAGTTGTCGAGGTTGTTTGTTTTCACTTGATCACTCTCGGACACACACCACTGTCATTAGCACTTCTCTGGACGAGGGATCGGCCCGTCGCAGAGACCTCTACCTGACAGCACAAATACTCACCAGAGACAGACATCCATGCGCCCGGTGGGATTCGAACACTTTGTCAGTAAGCGAGGTTAAGGTAACGCCGAAGAAGTGATGCTGTGACACTTTTTTGTTGCTGAGAATGATGTATGGAAGTGGCCGTGGCATATTTAATGTGTGTGAGAGTGATTATAAATATTTGCAGTTTGTGGTGTTGTATATGATTTTTTAATCTCGCGGGGTGGGGGGATTTGGAGGTTGTGTTGGCCTGTAGGTATTTAGTTTTTTGAACAGTTGTGCTAACTTTGGTTACCAAATGGATTAAAGTCCAAGAAGTTTTACATTTTTATGTATCTCTGCGTATCGCTTGCTTCTTTATATTGAATTAACTTGCTGGTTTTTATAACAGAAGGGGAAGGTGTTTTCTGCGTGGTACGCACTAATTTTTAATATAATTCACTTTATTCTTAGTCTTAAAAGGGCAAATTGGGATCTGTAAATTGAATATGAGGGTTTAATGCGGGTTCTGGAGATGGAATTATGTATGCAACGTGGAACATTTTGAGAATAAGTATAAATATTTCTTATTTCTATATTTCAAGTTGTTTCGGTCTTTCCTGGCTTTGAATTAGTGGAGTTTGACGTCGAACCCCCGTCTGGTGTTTTTATGCGTCTCTGATTTTGCTGAGACCATTTGGAATTCGGCACTGTAGCAGCATCCACTGCGTGAAACTTTCGGTTGGGCTACTTTGATGCGGTACTAACTCAGTACATCATTTGTAGGCGTGTTCGCAAAATAGCGAAAGTGGCAATTAACCCACGGTCATGCCTGTATATCGTTCTGCCTGCCCACAGGGAACAACTCGGTTCCCACTGAACGGATTTTCATGAAATTTGATATTTGCGTATTTGTCAAAAATCTGTCGAGAAAATTGAAGTTTGATTAAAATCTGACAAGAATAACGGGTACTTTACATGAAGACCTGTGCACATTTGTGATAATATCTCGCCGAGTTTTTCTTAAAATGAGAAATGTTTCGGACAAAAGTTGTAGAGAAAATCAAAACACACATTTTATGTTCAATAACTTTTTTCCGAAAATCGTGCCCGTTTATGAGATAATGTGGAAAAATATGGTACAGCCGGACAGGCCACAGATGGCAATATAATACTGCGCATGCGCTTTGCATGCGGATAACTAAGGTTTTCTTTCCTGTGGCCCAGCAGCCCAAATCGGGCCTAGGCCGTCTCATGTGAAGGTTCCGAGACCGCGCTCAGGCAGAACACACACGGTAGGACTCCTCTGGATGAGTGATCGGCCCGTCGCAGAGACCTCTACTTGACAACACAAACACTGTACAAAACAAACATCAATGCGCATGGTGGGATTCGAACCCACGATCCCAGCAAGCGCTCGGCCGCAGACCCACGCCTTAGACCGCGCGGCCACTGGGATCGGCGAATAACTAAGGTTACAAACACATACTCATGTGGTACTTTTTGGATTCCCACGGCAACATTGGTTACGTGAACGCGCCTCATTGTTACTTTGTACTTACGTAGATTGCGTCTCTTGTTGATCTGTCACTTTTGTCTGACCTTCCTTGTGTCCGTTGTTATTGAACTGCAGGGATAACTTCCTTGTGTCCGTTGTTACTGAGCTGCAGGGATAACTTCGTTGTGTCCGTTGTTACTGAGCTGCAGGGATAACTTCGTTTCAGTTACGAACTCAACTTTCAGCAAAGTTGAGTTCGAAAGAAGAAAGGAAGGAAACTGTCGCAGCCCTGTCGCTGTGTTTTTTTCTCCTGTCGTTGCAGTCGACGTTTCAGCAGCCTGACGTCAGATTCCAAAAATTTATTACAGTTCGTTTGTGTTGCAGTCTTTCTGTCGGACGAAAAAAAAGGCGGGTGCAATTCAGTAAATACGCAATCGTGTGTCATCTTGGTGACTTGGCAGTGTATCGCGCACACCACACTGTCACACCGTCGTTGTGTTCCCAGGTTTAGGAGACTGTGTGGTAGGGAAGTTGTTATGAAGGGTGGTCCCATTCGCATATTAACCCTTTAAAGGCAAAGCGTGTCTGTTTTATATAGGGACTCAGTGCCTACCGCGCTGTAAACACTCTCCACTTCTGTTATAAAAACCAGTCTCTTAATGTTTTATAAGGCAAAAGTTGCTGTTTGTTCTGAGATCCGTACAAAACACATAAACGCAATGTGGGCACCACGTAGAATTTTTTAATGTTAAACCTGGCGGTACGTAAAGTTACCGCTAGACTTTGAAAGGTTAAAGACGAAGCGTATCTGTTTTATATAAGGACTCAGTGCGTACCGCGCTGTAAACACTCTCCACTTCGGTTATAAAAACCAGTCTCTTAATGTTTTATAAGGCAAAAGTTGCTGTTTGTTCTGAGATCCGTACAAAACACATAAACGTAATGTGGGTACCACGTAGAATTTTTTAATGTTAAACCTGGCGGTACGTAAAGTTACCGCTAGGCTTTAAAAGGTTAACTAACTAACTAACTCCATGAGCAGAGGTCTTCCTGAGTAGCTAACAGGTCCTGAGCTATTCAAGAAATTTTCCACATTTAATGGAACCCGAAAGTTCATTATCGCATTCAAAACATCCCTCCACCTGTCCTATCTTGAGCCACACCACACCTGTCCGTGCCCCGCATCGCATTTCTTTGAGATTCATTGTAATATCCTCGCATCTACGCCTAAGTTTTCCAAGTTGTCTCTTTCTTTTACATCTCCCCACGTAACCTCTGTATGCGCCTTTCCTGTGTCCCGTACTTGGTCCGTGCCATGCCTGTATCATTCGTCTTGATTTGATCACCCGAATAATATTTGGTGACGGGTACAGATAATGACGCTCCTCGTTATGCAGTCTTCTCCATTCTCCTGTTTCTTCCCAATGGTGCAACCGCCCGTAGTGGGCCAGGGCCATCTCATTATCGAGGCTTGACGATCACACTCAGACACACCACAGTCGGTAGGACTCCTCTGGACGAGTGAGCAGCCCGACGCAGAGACCTCTACCTGACAACAGACATCCATCCCTCCGACGGGATTCGAACCCGCAATCCCAGCAAGCGAACGGCTACAGACCCACGCCTTAGACCGCGTTGGCACTGGGACCGGTTGCATTCCTCTTTTACCCCGCCCAGACGTCTCCCTGAGCGCCTTTTCCTCGAAGACGTCCAGCCTGTGTTCCTCCCGCAATGTGACAGATGGTTATCACACCAATTCAAAAACAACGCCGGTTCCCTTGTGAAGAAATGCAGAGCGTATGTGGGTTCTTAGTTTTGAAGATGTCTTCAGTAAAGTTTCCTACCAGAACCGTAACTGGGGCGATGGCGCAATTCGTTGAGGCACTGAGCTGCAAGCCGGAAGGTCGCGGGTTCGATTCCCGATGGTGTCATTGGAATTTTTCGTTGACATAATCCTTCCGGCCGCACTGTGGCCCTGGGGTCGACTCAGCCTCTAACAGAAATCAGTACCAGGAATATTTCCTGGGGGGTAAAGGCGGCCGGTGCGTAGGGCTGACAACCTTACCACCTTCATGTGCTGATTGTCGTGAAATCTGGGAACTACAGCCCCTTGAAACCCCCAGGGCCTGTCCAGGCATGTAATGGGACTGCTTTATCTTTACCGTAACTGGGGCGAGGTGATTGAGTCGCTTGTCTTCGGCCCACGAAGCTGGGGGGGTGCAGAAAAAATCGTATTCGATATATGTCTTAAATAGTTACTGTTGGTGAATTCTGCCTTACGCACGCGTTTATTTCGTATACGGTAGTCATGACTATTATAAACGGCGGCGCATCATCATCATCATCATCATCATCATCATCATCATCATCATCATCATGAGCATCAGGCTTTATTTCATTCTAGTCCGCCCGTCACAAAACCGTCTTCACGTCATGTGTGTCATTACGGCGAATAGAGTTTCGTATGAATTTAATGGTTCCCAAAAGGCGCAATTTCACTCTCGTATTTGACATTATTTTTAGTTTTCTATCATACTGTGTCGCAATGTGTGTAATTATTGTTTTGTTAGCGTATTTTCACGTGTGTCCTTTTCATTGTCCTTTCTTATTTGTGTGTGCGTTTTGTGCTGTTGCGGTAACTGGCCACTTGGCTGTTGATTCAGCACGTTAATAGGCAAGAACTGAATTATGACTGCTATTGCATTGCGTGTTTAATTGCATAGTTTGGTCGCTGGTCATCTTTACATCGCATTGGTACGTGCAGTGGTCACCTGTGCTTCAGAATCATGGACACTCACCATAGAAGAGGAAAAAGCATTAGCAGTATTTGAAAGGAAAATTTTGCGGAAAATATATGGACCAGTGAAAGAAAACGAATCATGGAGAATTCGACAAGATGATGAATTAGAAGCCATAATTAACCCTTTAATAGACGAAGCGTATCTGTTTTATATAAGGACTCAGTGCGTACCGCGCTGTAAACACTCCCCACTTCGGTTATAAAAACCAGTCTCTTAATGTTTTATAAGGCAAAAGTTGCTATTTGTTCTGAGATCCGTACAAAACACATAAACGCAATGTGGGCACCACGTAGAATTTTTTAATGTTAAACCTGGTGGTATGTAAAGTTACCGCAAGGCTTTAAAAGGTTAAAGACGAAGCGTATCTGTTTTACATAAGGACTCAGTGCGTACCGCGCTGTAAACACTCTCCACTTCGGTTATAAAAACCAGTCTCTTAATGTTTTATAAGGCAAAAGTTGCTATTTGTTCTGAGATCCGTACAAAACACATAAACGCAATGTGGGCACCACGTAGTATTTTTTAATGTTAAACCTGGCGGTATGTAAAGTTACCTCTAGGCTTTAGAAGGTTAAAGGAGAGAATATTATTAGGTTTATTAAATGTCAAAGAATAAGTTGGCTTGGTCATATAGAAAGAATGCAAGATACCGCAATCCCCCCCCCCCCCCCACAAGATGCGGTATGGAAAGCTGTATGCAACAAGATAAAGAGGAAGACCAAAAATGAGATGGCTGGATGATGTGTCCATGGACCTGAGAAAGATGGGGGTAAACGAATGGAGAGACAGAGCAAGGAACTGAGAATCTTAGAGGCGTATTGTAGAGGAGGCCAAGGCCCACCATGGGCTGTAGTGCCGTTTGGAGGAGGAGGGGGCTATCTTCACATGTTCGTTGCTTTTATAGTGTGCAACAGCAAGGGGAAACCTTACTTGAACTTGTGCCAATCGAGACGGCTCAAAACATTGTCCTTGTCATAGGCCAAAATACATCAGCGGGTTTGCATGTTTCTTGTTATTGTAGCTTAAATTATTATGCTTGGTTTGTGACTGTCATAGTGGTGTTTGTGGGGAGTCTGCTCTTCTGAGATGCGACGCCTTGTCGATTGATATGCAACTACCAGCGTTTCGGAAAAGTTGCTTTCTCAATAGTCGTGGTAGTTCGCACTTCTTGTAGTATCCTGAGGACGGAGGCAGAAAATTTATCATAAACGTTTGACCTGCACAGGGTGGGTAGAGTCCTTTTAACACTTGCGGCAGTGGTCGGGGGCAAAGATATAGGCGTTCATACTGCCAAACCCATGAGTCTCTGTCATTAAATGACTTTCAACTGGTCGTCATTTGTTAGGTGTTTCGTTTATAACAATCGTAAAGTCAAGGTTATGCATAGCTCTGGCCATATATGACACTACAGAAAACGATTGTTTTGTCTCACACGCACAATACGCGACTGCACTTCCGTGTAATATATTTTTAACTGGAGTGCATCGGGTACTGGTAACAAAGAAGGATGTTCAGCTGTTCCCAGCAGAAACATCTGCCAAGGTCAACTGTAAACTACTTAGTAAGTAACAGTACAAATGCACGAAGGTTTCCAAAACATTGGCGTCTTTAGTAGTCCCGTAGTGTTGGAGTAGCTCTGCTGTGGACCGTAGAAATACCACCTTGAGTGAAACAGCGACTGATACCTTGAATGCGTCATCGTTTGCTGGAAGAGTGGCTCATCGGGGCGGGCTATTTTTATGCCATTACACGTTTCTGTTTTTAACTGCGCGAGTTTGTGTTGGTGACGGCAAGGCGACAAGTTTCGGAGTTAGTGGTGCCATAGAAACTGCAAGTCAGGGTCATGTTTCGGTATTCTGTTGTCAGTGTAACTGTATCCTACTGGTTAGTGTGTCTGCCACTGGGCTTAACTATCCTAAACCCTACATTTTCCTTGTGCTTTGTATTTATGTGTTCCGTAGGGCCGTCACAATGAACGTCTACTCGCCTATACAAAGTTTACTGGTTTGCGTTTCGAATGTAAGCACACTGTTCTCTGTGAGGTACGAACTGAAAGTGTTTGTGTGACCTTGTCATATGATGGAGTGACATAATATTTACATGCCTGCTCCCCAAATTTCACGTCACACACAACGGAATCTGTAGCATTAAATTGGAAAAAACCTAAGTGTGACGCAGTCAGCCAGTCAGTCAGTCACACCAGTGACTTAACGTAAGCTAGAGGATAACGCGTGCTAGCCAACCAGTATTTCATCAGGCCGTATCCTAAAAATTGAAACCTGGGTCGTGGCGTCACTCGCAGACTCAGCTCTGTGTTAGCCATGGAAAACTGGTAAATGTAAATCAATTGCTGTACAGACCGTGGCGGGGCCTGAGGTAGGGTTCCAGTAGTTTGAAGCACATGAGGGTGATAAGGTTGTCAGCACTACGCACCGGCCACCTTTACCCCCCCTTTCCCCCAGGAAATATCCCTGGTACTCTTTCTTTTCGAGGATGAGTCGTCCCCAGGGCCATAGTGCGGCCGGAAGGATTAACCCTTTAAAGACGAAGCCTATCTGTTTTATATAAGGACTCAGTGCGTACCGCGCTGTAAACACTCTCCACTTCGGTTATAAAACCAATCTCTTAATGTTTTATAAGTCAAAAGTTGCTGTTTGTTCTGAGATCCGTACAAAACACATAAACGCAATGTGGGCACCACGTAGAATTTTTTAATGTTAAACCTGGTGGTACGTAAAGTTACCGCTAGGCTTTAAAGGTTAAAGACGAAGCGTATCTGTTTTATATAAGGACTCAGTGCGTACCGCGCTGTAAACACTCTACCTCGGTTATAAAAACCAGTCTCTTAATGTTTTATAAGGCAAGAGTTGCTGTTTGTTCTGAGATCCGTACAAAACACATAAACGCAATGTGGGCACCACGTAGAATTTTTTAATGTTAAACCTGGTCGTATGTGAAGTTACCGCTAGGTTTTAAAAGGTTAAAGACGAAGCGTATCTGTTTTATATAAGGACTCAGTGCGTACCGCGCTGTAAACACTCTCCACTTCGGTTATAAAAACCAGTCTCTTAATGTTTTATAAGGCAGAAGTTGCTGTTTGTTCTGAGATCCGTACAAAACACATAAACGCAATGTGGGCACCACGTAGAATTTTTTAATGTTAAACCTGGTGGTATGTAAAGTTACCTCTAGGCTTTAAAAGGTTAACCCAATGAAAAATCCCAGTGACGCCACTGGGAATCGAACCTGCTACCTTCCGGCTTCTGGCGCAGTGCCTCGACCAACAGCACCACTGCGTGTCCCACACGAAAAACTGGTACCCCATTGTAATCCGGGTTGTGACATATTCGGTGCACCGCATTGGAGAGTTAAAGCGCGTCGAACTGTGCTCGAGTGGCGCAAGGACGCACAGCGTGTATGCTGTACGTGTACGTACTGAGACATTGATAGTTTGTGTGTCGCGGTTATTAAGTCTTGCAGAACCCAATGAGGACTGCAGTTTATAAATAACGTATGAGACAAGAAGTTACAGTACGGATTGACCCTTCAGGATTTTACTGTGACGCAATTCTTGGCCGATGCTTGAAGGCTGTCTGTCTTTGCCGGTGATAAGTAGTGTCATGGTGAAATGACGCCACTCGGAGACGAGGATGGCGACTGCGGGACGGCAGGGCGTCTGACGGGACACTAGGCATTATGCCTGCCGTAGTTCCCAGGTTCAGTTAAATTGCACCGTTAGATTGAAGTGAAGTGTGCATGGCAAGTGATATTCTGTAGAGTGGAATAATTAGGCGTATTAGTTCTAGTTCGGTCATTATTCTCAGCTGTTCGTGCCAGTTCTGTTCCCGCAGTTCGTCCTGCGACGTGTACCGCGTGTAGTCTATAACCCCCTTCGAACTAGGCACAGTGTTAAGAGGTGGAAGCTGTGATACAGTGGACAGAAGGCGCTCGTGACAAGCTGACAGTGGCTCATATGGTCAGGAAATGTCGCACGTTTTGTGATACCTGAATGTGCGTGATCGTGTTCACAAGCGTCTGCTGTCAGGCGACATTCTGAGCGTCACACCTGCAGTGCGCGTCTCGCGCCACACCCAGCTGCTGCAGGTACGTTTTAAGGAGCCATACCCGCCTATAATGGGGAGGAGCATCGAGTGTCAAGTGATTTCTGTACCACGCTGTCTGTTGTTCCTTAGATTTTCATACGCGTTCGTAAAGTTGCGAAAAGCGACTTAGCTTCATCATATCCGTCTGTCCGTCTGCATGGAACATCTCGGCTCCCACTGGACGTATTTTCATGAAATTTGGTATTTGAGGATTTTTCGAAAATTTGTCGAGAAAATTCAAGTTTCATTCAAGTCTGACAAGAATAACGGGTACTTTACATGAAGAACTGTGTACATTTATGATAATATCTTGCGGAATTCTTCTTACAATGAGAAATATTTCGGACAGATGTTGTAGCGAATATTTTATATTCGATAATTTTCTTTCGAGTATTGTGCCATTTGTGAGATTATATTTGTTAGCACCGTGTTTCCGGATTATTACAGTGACGCCTTGGGACTCTTTTATGGGTTGACGCCCCGGGCAGGAGCCCCACTGGCGCGCCCCTTAGACCTCTTTGCACTCATATACGTAAGGCGTTCGAACGTATGCATGGCCTGTGGGTCACAGTAATGCCTTTACAGTAAATATTGCTGTAGTAATTGGTAAAGGTAAAGGTTCACCCTATAACAGGCCCTGAGGTCCCAAGAGGGGGAGTAGAGGTATAGCCCTACCCGTTCGTGAGCCTCAGCACGAGGAGGGGATGGGGTGGCTAGCCCCACGCCCTGGCCGTTTTATCCCCGGCAAAGAGACCCGGTACCCATTGTACAGGAGGCTGGGTGGGCCCCAGGGCCGGTCTGGACGGCTGCAGAAAATCCCCCCCCCACCGGGATTCGATCCCCGGACCGTCCAGCCCGTGGCGAGTCGCTATACCGACTGAGCTATCGCGGCCGGTAGTAGTAGTTAGTATTCGGCGAAAGAATGGAAGTCGTGTGTACATGGAATATTGTAAATCGGTGGAGCTCTGCCTTCATGTCTTGACACACGTATTCTTACATACTTGCCTGTGCGGGTAAGAGTATAATGTGCGAAACGTGTCATGGGTGGTGATACAAGTGCGTCTGTATGATCGGTGTTCATTCACTGCGTTGTCTGTCGTACGGCGGGTCTGTAGCCACTTCCAAAGCGAGTTCCCCACAGAGTGTGATCTGATGCTTATGTCCTCATAATTTGTACGGTGTAACTAATTCGAAAGGGCCGATTATATAAGACCTTTCGTGGCATGTCGTACCTGTCTGTTACCATGGTTGCCCGCCGGATGCAGTAATATTTATCGTGCTTTTGATCAGGAGGTTTGTTCGCCATGTTAAAATACTGCGTGATTGTATGCATTGTGTCACGACTTACGTAGTCGTATACATGAAAGGTACTCGTACATTTACTTCCGTTTCCGGCCTTTTCATTGCTGTTAAAGTGCATGAGTACTTTACGACGTATGTGCGCCATTCAGTTTTTATGTTGTGGCGGTATGTGACTCTCACCTGTTCAAGAAAACGTGCGATCTGTGATTGCTGTAGTAGTTTAGCGACGGTCACTTTGTCCACCACAGATCCTTGGACTGTTCGAACCCAGGCCAGCCCGTGTGAGATCTGTGGTGGGGAAAGTAAAATTGGGACAGTTTTCTGTCATAGTACTTCAGTTTCCCCTGTCAGTGTCATTCCACCATTGCTCCATACTCATTCATTCATCTACCACCGACGCTGTATAATGTTTTTATCCCAGTACTTCAGTTTCCCCTGTCAGTGTCATTCCACCATTGCTCCATACTCATTCATTCATCTACCACCGACGCTGTATAATGTTTTTCTCCCAGTACTTCAGTTTCTGCTGTCAGTATCATTCCACCATTGCTCCATACTCATTCATTCATCTACTACCGACGCTGTATAAGGTTTTTCTCCGCGTATTTCAGTTTTCCCCTGTCAGTATCATTCCATCATTGCTCCATATTCATTCATCTACCACCGCCTCTGTATAATGTTTTTCTCCCAGTACTTCATTTTCCCTGCCCTCAGCATGATTCGAACCTGCGATCTCCGCAATCAAGCGTCCCCAATTTTAGGCCTAGGCTGGCCATGGGAACCGGTCAGTGATGTAGGAAACTATAGAAACATGAAATTAAATATTTTGTTTTAATCTGCCATTAATTATATACGAGTACATGCTGTGAAAGTATTTCTTTCAATTGCGAGTACATACAGAGTGGCGCAAGTCACGTGACAGTCGGTGTATAACATGCTGCTTGTAGTGCTGCCTGTTTGTGAGTTTTGTGCAATATTTAGAAGGAGAATATAAACCAAACTTAGACGTTGTATTCTGAAAAAAAAAAATTTTTTTTTAATTTTGATTTACACTTATTAGAGCTGGGAATGTTCGGCATAATCCCCCGTGGCTCATGGTCCAGGTAGACGGAGACATGCACCCGGCGCTAGTCGTGTTATGTTCCTTTAGTGTAAGAACATTTCAATGGATGTTCTTGGAGAGGTTCTAAGTTTGTTATACGTTTCATAGTGATAAATGTGAGCCTGTGTTGTTATATATGGCATCGAAGATTTTTCTAACATTATCTCAATGTTTGTTTTGAAAGATGGGTGTAGGAGATGTTCAGTACATTATGGTAATGTGCAGATGTACACAGACAGCCCGTGGCGCGCTCAGCAGCCAATGTTACGTACAGACTGCACGCCTGTCGTGAAACTCTCATTGAAACGTGTTCGACAGGGTGGTACGATCGATACAAGAGCGCTTTTCTTCCACAGTTGTGTGTTCGCATGTCGTTCACCTGCATAAGGTTGCAAAAACTGTCGTGCAGTGTGCTGGTTATTTAACCTTTTAAAGCCTAGCGGTAACTTTAAGTACCACGAGGTTTAACATTAAAAAATTCTACGTGGTGCCCACATTGCGTTTATGTGTTTTGTACGGATCTCAGAACAAACAGCAACTTTTGCCTTATAAAACATTAAGAGACTGGCTTTTATAACCGAAGTGGAGAGTGTTTACAGCGCGGTACGCACTGAGTCCTTATATTAAACAGATACGCTTCGTCTTTAAAGGGTGAATGGGACATGTGTGTGCTTTTTTACATACTGCATATTTGAACGACAAAGGAGACGCCTGGGTGCTTAAACACTTTAAAGCCCAGTGGTTACTTTATGTACCGCCAGGTTTAACACTCACAAATTCTACTTTCTGCCCACACAGTGTATTTATGTGTTTTGTGTGGATCTCAGAACAAACAGCGATTATTTCCCTATACAGCATTAACTGACTGGTCTTTATAACCGAGACGGAGTGTGTTTACTGCGCGGCACGGGCTGAATATTTAAATATTATTGAGGTTAGTATAGCCTGCCCCATAGGCAAGCTATGGCTCAGGAGGTTATTCGCCGGCGTCTCACCGTGGAAGTCCGCGTTTAATTCCAGGCCAGTCCACATGACATTTTTGGGTGGACAAAGTGGCACTAGGACATGTTTTTTTCGTCGTGTATTTTTTGGTTTTTCTCCAGTCAGTATCATTTCAGCTATTCTCCACAGTCATGTGTTTTGCACGCTCCTGTTAACAAGCGAATGAAACTGGATATCCAAAAAGTAATGAATTTGATGTGAAAGGTACCGATACTTAATACTGCCTGCAAACTCGTTTTCATCTTGACAGTACTCTTTATTAGAATGCTGGCGGGCGATCCGTGGGAACCTTCACGCACCGCGGTTGTCTTTCCGATATTGGGGAACATGGGTTGTAACAGTATTTGGTGTGTTTTTTTTAGTTTGTAGGGGGTTTAATATCGGAATCTGTGTGCGAATTTTGATGAAGTATATTGGGAGTTGAGCCTTTTGGCTTAAAATTATCGGGTGAGTTACTTTTGGTATGTGTCGATTTGTAACCTTTGCTGGATATGGAGTGGAAGTTCCGTCGGTTTTCCCGGTAACTGGTTGCTGTAGAGTGGAGCTGTTTGAACGTCCCACATGTGGAGTTCGCTTTACGATAAAAGTATTTATTTGAAGTATTGTATGTGGTGAATATCAAATGCAGACATTGACAGTGGTTTGTCGCCGTGCGTGTTGATGCCTGTAGTGTGATTAGATATGCAAAGTGGGTTTGTGTCTAGTGAAGGAATACCAAGAATATCAGCTCGAATGAACCTTATATGTTTTGTCAGAGATTGTTCATTTCTGAGACATGATGTAAAGACAAACTTTATTTAAATGTACAACATTTTATTTCATGCAGTTTTATATGGCGTGTATTTTTAAAGTATGAAAAGGATATACGATTGATCTAGCAATATTACTGCATTTTAACCTTTTAAAGCCTAGCGGTAACTTTACATACCACCAGGTTTAACATTAAAAAATTCTACGTGGTGCTCACATTGCGTTTATGTGTTTTGTACGGATCTCAGAACAAACAGCAACTTTTGCCTTATAAGACATTAAGAGACTGGTTTTTATAACCGAAGTGGAGTGTTTACAGCGCGGTACGCACTGAGTCCTTATATAAAGGCGGCCGGTGCGTATGGCTGACAACCTTACCTCCTTCATGTCCCGATTGTCTAGAAATCTGGGAGCCTCGACCTCCTGGAACCCTCAGGGCCTGTCCAGGCCTGTAATGGGACTGCTTTACCCTTTTTTGCTTGCATTAGGGCGTAAATCAGTCGGTGCAGAAGCTGCGACCTGTTACTGCTTCCAAACATCTGTGTAGTTTATTTTGGATTGGCGCGGGTATTCATAGCTGCGTATTTCATATCTCCATTCTTACATGCGTGTGTGGGTGAAAGGGCAAACTCGAAGACTGTTAGTGGAAGATGAATGCTGTGCACATCCTTTCACGATAGTGTCGCCTGTCACCGGTTATGCCGATGGTTTCCGGAAACATCAGTTTGGCTTGAAAGTGTTCAACCATTCCGCCGACAGTCCCACACGTCCTGATGGGTTCGACCTCCTCAGAGTGACACTGGTTCATCTCGAAGATGAAATTTGACACACTAGAGGCTATTTTCGTATATTGCTGTCGTTTACACCAGTATCTTTTCTGCTGTATATTTTAGCGTTTTCACTGAGTGGTCTTGTCTGGATGTGCTGCTTTAGCCACCAGAGTGTGATTCAGTTTATATCGTGGCTTTCTAACCTGCGGCCTGCAGCCACATTTGTAAACTGTGTATGTACTGTAAAAATTCCCCTACAGTTAAGGCGTTTAGGTACACCACTTACTGTTATTTTTCCACGTGCGGCCTGCTAACTAGCCCACAATACTGGATGTGGCCTTTTGCTACAAAAAGTTTGGCGACCCGTGGTTTATGCCATCCATTTTTTATTGTTCCGTCAGTGGTAGAATGTTCTATCTTAAACGAGCAGTAAGTCTGCGAGTGCCGATGCCGGTGGTCGCGCTGTCTAAGGCGTGGGTCTGCGGCTGCTCGCTTGCTGGGATTGCGGGTTCGAATCTCGCCGGGGGCATGGATGTGTCTCTTATGAGAGTTGTGTGGTATCAGGTAGAGGTGTTTGCGTCAGGCTGATCACTTGTCCAGAGGAATCCTACCGAGTGTGGTGTGCCTGAGTGTGACCGTGAAGCCTCGATAGTGATGAGGTCCTTGCTCACTAGGGGCTGTCGCGTCGTTATAAAAAATCCGGGTGTTGTATATGAATGGTTTCCCTCATCGTGACAGAGCACTGGTTGCTGTACGTACCACCAGGTTTAGCACTAAGAGCTCTGCGTACTGTCTTCACAGTGTATTTGTGTGTTCCTTAAATTCATTGTAGTAAGCAACGATTTTTCTGCCCCCTATACCACGTTCACTGATGGCCCGCTTCTCCCAAGTTCTCTGTGCGGTACGAACTGAATCTTTGACTCTTCAGAGGGCCATCATGCAGTGTCTTGCAGGTTGCGTGTGTGAACATGTGTAATGTTTTTGTCTCTTAGGCTTCTGGTGGTTTGACATTCGAGGTCATACTGTTGTAGTAAGTGGATGTTGTGTTGACGGTGATGATCATAGGGGATATAGATACTGGCTGTGGAGTTAGCACATGACCTTGACAGTTGTTTCCGCTGGGGAAAGTCGACCGTCCCTTATTTGTGACCAGTAACCGGTTTATTCAGATTAAACATACATTTGGCTAAAGTGCAGTTGTGTTTTGTGCGTGTGTAATAATACTGTTATTTTTTGTTATGTTCAGTGTGGTTAGGGCTGCATGCAAATTTGACTTCAGGCTTGGTATAAATAAAAATATAGTCCTGCAGTGACAGACTCATTTTTTTTGACAGGATCTGCATGTTACCACACGTCGCAAATGTTACGTGACTCTATCCATGTTGTGAAGGTCAACTGCATTCTTTTGAGTAAGGAACCATATCTGTTAAGAGCTCAGCATACTTCGTTCAGTTGTGATGAGTGCCGTGGTATGTCTTTTTGTATGCTTCTGATAGCGTAAATCTACGTTACACATAAAGGCGTACACACACACACACACACACACACACACACACACACAGTTTTTATATTTGTCTTGAAAGGCAAGCAGTGTCATGACGTACCGTGTGCTTGGTACGATTGCATACTACTGAGGTGGGGTGTTCTGTTGTTGCCTTGAGGATTCGTGAAAACATAACAGTTTTAATTAAAACCAAATACGGACGTCGTGCGAGAATATTAATTAATAATGAAGCTGGGAAGTAGAAATGCGGTAAGTTTTTCATTTTGAGCGCTTTTTATGTCTATTTAAGCCTGTCAGGTCAAGCTGTATTGATCTCACATGTGTTGTGTTGTGTTTGTGGGTTTCTCGTTTTATGCGAGAGTAACAACAGTGCAGGCGTAAGCGTACGACTTGAGGAAGCGACCGGCGCTGCGTACATCAGTGCTGCTGCGAATCCCGTCACTGTACCGTGCGTGCTCAGTTCTGTGACCCGATTACAGCATCTGCTCTATAATGTACCGGTTATATTGATTGTGGAGTGTCGTGGCATATTTAAAGGACGCCTCCCCAACGTTTTGTGTCTGTGACTAGTAACGTCTTGTGATTGAATATACAATTTCTCCCGTACCTTGTTAGTTTCAGTGACTCCGAGTCTCGTGGCATGTGAGTCTGTGTGTATGCTGTGACATTATGAGATGTCAGGTTGAACATTACGGAAGCTTTTGGGATACCGGTTTAACCTTTTAAAGCCTAGCGGTAACTTTAAGTACCACGAGGTTTAACATTAAAAAATTCTACGTGGTGCCCACATTGCGTTTATGTGTTTTGTACGGATCTCAGAACAAACAGCAACTTTTGCCTTATAAAACACTAAGAGATTGGTTTTTATAACCGAAGTGGAGAGTGTTTACAGCGCGATACGCACTGAGTCCTTATATAAAACAGATACGCTTCGCTTTTAAAGAGTTAATGACTGTCAAGTGTGGAGGTCTATTTACAGGCGTCGCTGCATGTTTTTGACTGTCTCAGTGTGTTGGTCATGCCGGTAGCAATTCGTGATAAGAAATTAGCTTGAAAACGAAACGTAAGAACGAAGCCGATCCCAGTGGCCGCGAGGTCTAAGGCGTAGGTCTGCAGCCGAGCGCTTGCTGGGATCGTGGGTTCGAATCCCACCGGAGGCATGGCTGTTTGTGTTGTACAGTGTTTGTGTTGTCAGGTGGAGGTCTCTGCGACGGGCCGATCCCTCGTCCAGAGGAGTCCTACCGAATGTGGTGTGTGTCTGAGTGTGATCAAGTGAAAATAAAAACCTCGACACCTGCTGTGAACAGGTAGAAGAGGGAAGGACTGCGAATACGAATACGAAGAACGAATGACATAAAATTAATTTGTGATAAATTTTTGTTGTGGCGTCTTTTGCCCGACTTAGGGTAATTTCGTACCATTTCTTTCTCACCAGAATCGCATTTTTAAGTGAAGACGCGGTTTGAACACTGGATGGGGTGACCTGGGGTGGTAGTGCAATTTAGTGTGACGTATCAATACGTGTGAGATCTGCGTACTTCTGCGATATTACGCGTCGTCTTGTGGTAATTGTTTTTACCGACGTTTCGGGACAATGTATCGGTCCCATATTCTAGGGTTAAAGAGTCCTTTTCTTCTTGGACTCTCGACCCTTGAAGATGGGACCGATACATTGTCCCGAAACGTCGATAAGCAATTATCACACGACGCCACGTATTGTTCAGCGTACGAAGGAACGTAGCGCATTTATTCTACACGCGAACCGTTGAATATGAAGGCACTACCTTCTTTCGAAACTTCGGGACATGTTAAGATTACTTGCTACACAGCGTAGTGTCCCATCAGACTAGGTTGTTTACGTACGCATGCGTCTCTTTACAGCCCAAGTTACTCACTTGGAGTTGCAGTCAGTAGTTTAAATTTCGAGTTCGATCTTCTCTCTGTTACTGATAGTTTTTGCTTGTGGCGAGAAATCGATACTTTGCGATATATCGGTGGCGCCAGGGATGACTCTGTTTGAACAAGACGTGATTGCGGTGGGCAGCCAGTGATGGCATCATTGCTGCCCATATTGCAGTGTCTCCAGGGGTTACTGCCTGAGATTTAGAGCATGTAGTGTGCAAATAATGCTCAGAATTGAGTACTGAACGTGCGTTTGTTTTGGGGGGGTTGGGGGGGAGGAACGTAGGCTAAGGGTGTTTGAGAATAGGGTGCTGAGGAATAGATTTGAGCCTAAGAAGGACGAGGCAACAGGGGCACGGAGAAGACTACACAACGAGGAGCTTTATGATCTGTGCTCGTCACCAAATATTATTCTGTTGATGAATTCGAGAAGAATGAGATGGGCGGGGCATGTGGCACGTGTGTGGGACAGGAGAGGTGGTGGGGTGACATGAGGGAAGGCGACCAGTTGGGAGACCCAGGCGTAGATGGGAGGATAATATTAAAATTAATCTTCAAAAAGTAGTATGGGGCATGGATTGGATTGATCTGGCTGAGGATAGTGACGGGTGTGGGGCTCTTGTGAATGCGGTAATGAACTTCGGGGTTCCAAAAAATGCGGATTGTTTCCTGAATAGCGTAGAACTGTTAACCTATGAAAAAGGACCGTGCTGCGTGGGGTTAGGTATCGTGTCGTGTTGTCGTGTCGTGTCGTGTCGTGTCGTGTTGTGTCGTGTCGTGTCCGCCTGTGTGTTTGTGTTCCCGTAATTTTTATACATGAATGGAAAGCATGCCGACTTAGGGGCCCACCGAGCCTTGTATTAAGTAATTCTGGGGTTAAGGCGTCCCGGTCGTGAATCTGACTGCTCCATACAATGCAGAGGTTAAGGATTAGTGGAGCTTTGCCTCTGCCCGCCCTGTGTGCCTTCATGGTATGCAGGCGGACAGCTTTAGTATAGACACGTGCACAAATGCGGCAGTTCATGATTAACTGTTTTTTTTGCGAGTTATTTTCGTGGAAATATTTATTGTTAATACAGGCGTACTTGCGGAGGCGGTTGCTCCTGGAAATGGCAAATACGATTTCCATGTAGTTCCAATCATTTCTACCTGGAATTTTACACAAACTTCGATCACTCGTTTCATTTTTTGCTACACGCACCATGCCACTCAAAGAAATGAAGATGGGATCGGAAGTTATTGCCGAAACGTCCTATTGCGTCGAGTGTTGTTAAATTGGGACGTATTTTATGTAATTTACGAATATATCATCTACGGGGGGGGTTTCAAATTACGACGCTTCGAACGTGCTTGGAAAGGCGACCCAGCCAAGGGAAGTTCAGCGCTTATGTAGGTCTTACGCAGCGTCATATAGTGAAAACGCTGTGTTGTGTGTGTGGACACGCGTTATTAATGCAGACGCTGAGACTGATGAAATATCTCTAAACAGCATGGAGATTGACTTTTACAGCGTCAGGATTTGTCGGGGGGAGGGGGGGAAGCTCATTTTATTTAGATCTTAATATTTATGCAATTTGCACCCCCTCAAAAATCCGGTAGAATTGCGAAGAAAATACGGACTTGGTAATCAGTTGCAGCCTTCTGGACGAAGAATGAAACGTTTATGGCCGAGTGGAGTTCTTCAGTCAGCGCCCACTGTCACTTTATACCACTTACACAGCACGTGGTCACTGAGTGAATATCTAAAAAAGGCGTCAGATAATATGCAAATACTTGAATGAATGATGCATGGCTGGATAAAGTGAACAGACTTCGAGGCATAGGCATTGAGACAGTGGCGCAGTTTCAGTGTACGAAAATAGCGAATAGAAAGGAGGATATAAGGGCGGAAATCATGAAGCGCATTTCTCTAGTGGAAGGTACATGCAAATGAATTCTGTTATGGCATTAACCAGTACACACCAATCCCTTGTTTTACGCCCTCGTTACGTTCCTAAAAAGTGGGCGTTAATATAAAAAAAGACTTAAATAAAAAAGACGTGAATCAAAATTAATATCCCCATAAGAAATTGGAGGTTGGCGTAATTGAACGCAGCCACCCAAAAGGCGTTAATCCGAAAATGAGTGACCACATATTAAGAAGTTGCATATATTAGCAACGGGCGTTAAAGCAAGAAGGCGTAAATAAAAATCGATAGTCCCATCAGAAATAATGGGTTGATATAATAGAATGCACCCAGCTAGAGGGCGTTAAACCCAAAATTGTAGGGCGCAAATTACGAAGTGGTGTAAATTGGCAAGGGACGTTAAAGCATAAAAGGCATAAAAGAAACGAGCGTAACACAAGTGCTGCGTGTGTTGTGCGTATTATTTTTAGGCGCGTTCCCAATTGCGACTGGTAGCTGCTTCATGTCTGTCTGTCCGTCCGTTGGCATGGAACATATCGGCTTCCGCTGGATGGATTTTCGTGAAATTTTATATTGTTGGGGGGGGGGGGGGGGGGGCAGGTACCACGACTAGAATCGGCCAAGAAACTTTCCAAGTTCGGTTAAAATCGAAGAACAGGATCACGTACTTTACACGAAGACGCCTTGGGTGACGTTATCATGATTGCTTTTGCTGTGGGTACGTTGGTGCAGTGGTTGCCATGTTTACTAACGTTACCATTGATCTGCTGGTTTTCTTAGTGGTGAAGGGCCCCGCAGCAGACTGTACGGACGCACCGCAGCCTGGAGGCTTCTTGTGCAACCCTGTGATGATGATGACGATGATTATTATTATTTTTTTGTCCTTTTCCTAGTAATGGAGCACCGGTGGAATGAAACTGACAGGGGAAAACCGAGGAACTCGGGGGGAAAAACCTGTCCCAGTGCCACTTTGTCCACCACAAATCCCACATGGACTGACCCGGGATCGAACCCGGGCCCCCGCGGTGGGAGGCAGGCAGCTAACCGCCTGAGCCATGGCACGGCCCGATCTGCTGATTACTATGATTACCAGTGTTAACAGTGCTACTATTTATACGTTAGCAAAGTTACCGAGACTGCCGATGTTTGTCGGTTGATATGTTTCCGCGAGCGCCCCAGCAGTGTTCCATCTGCGGACATTTGCTGTGTTGTTTACGGTGGGATTCATAAAGTAAGAGCAGCACTCAGCAATTCGTGTTTTGCCCGTATCCTAGCAAAGCAACTTGTTTGTATATTGACCGATCAGAACTCGTGAAACCTATTTCCTACTCATACATTCCGTGTTTCACCATGTTGTTGCTGATTACAGGAAATTAAAAAGTGCGGTGTTGGGAATTGCGCTTGTTGATGGGATGTTCATTTGAAGTAGGAGGACGGCACGCACGCACGCACACACACACACAAAAATGGCATCGAGATTTCTTAACTCCGATTTTTATTATAAGCAAGAGGTGTAGGTGAATGGAATTGGTGATTGAATTGACCCTTCGTGTGGTCTGGCGCAGGGCTGACGATTGTCCACTTCAGGTGCGCACCCAGAATTTTTCATTGGGCGGGGGGGGGGGGGGCCGGACCTCGAGGCTATATATAATTTAAGTTTGGTTTTAAGAATTATGTTACAAAAACCATGCTGTAAGCACAACATAACGCTGTCTGCAGCTGCGTTTATATAAACACGAATATAACTACATGTTCCGTGACTCATTCACAGTGTCCTGTCTTCTTGGTTTTTTTTAAATTTTATTAATTTATTTTTCAAAATTCTAATGTATTAGTCATCAGCTGATTTCAGTGGCTGATTTCGGCTGGAGGGCAAATCACATAAAACTTTTGACATCGTAATATCTACAAAATTTGTGCTCTTTAAATTTCTGTTTGGGGGGGGGGGGCTGCAGCCCGACAGCCCCCCACCTCCCGTGGGCACGCTTCTGGTCCACATGTTTCGATTTCTTTGGGTTCAGAACTTTGGGACTTGGACTTTGATTTTTTGGACTGGCTGGCTGAGTCTGACGTAAGAATTGTCTCTGACGCCCTTTCATAAACAGCTGACAAACCAAAATTCAATTTATTTTGAATTTTAAGATTGTAAGACTGCATTTACTGACTTTTTTTTTTTTCAACTGGTTTGCCAAACGTTTATGACATCTCTGCTTTGCAGTGATTTCTAAGCAGTAAGCAGCATTGTTTTATTTTACTCAAACTGTGCACTGTAGTAAGCACAGAATACCACAGACCAACCACACGCACACTTTATTATGCACTAAAATGTTCAAACTACACCGCTACGTGTTTCGAACCGTCATTCGGTTCATCTTCAGGGAGAGTCACAATTTCACAAATCACACCCACACATCCAACAGTGTGATCACATGATTTGGTTATTGTTGTTTAAAGTACACGAGTTAAGTTGATAGAATGTCGATAAAATTTTCTTTAATAGGAGGTGCGTTCGAAAAACTACCTTATATATATTGACAGACGTCAGCGCACGTCCTTTTGAAGAAAATTCTTCTTACTCAGTTGCCACTGTTTCTCCGGGAGTAAAGTGTTCGTGGCCTCGGGCTGACTAGTCCGTTCCTCCTGGTGCCGATTTTAAGAATGAGTGGAGCCGTACTTTTGCTGCCCCCTATACGCCCTCATGGCGTGGATGGGAACAACTTTACTCGCTTTTATTCTGTATGCATGTGTTATATTTATATGTATGCTTCACGTTTATAGTTGGTTTTAGTATGAAGGTTTAAGTTTTCTTTGGTTGTCGCGCCGTTTCGACTGGTAAATAGTTACGGACGTTTCGAAAGATCATACTGTTGTTATCTGCAGATGCAAGTAGTATTTTTGGAGTGACATTGCATCACAACCCATATGACTTGATACGTGAGCAATACCGCTGCGGTAACCACAAATGTGGCAGCTTCCAGTATATAACTCCGATGCTCTAAAAGTCGCAGCTCTCTCTCTCTCTCTCTCTCTCTCTCTCGCTATTAGAATGGAGCGTGGAATAAAAATAGCCTTCTCGCCCCTATATAAAGCTCGATTTAAAGCTGAAGGAAGGGGGCCAGCCTGAACTGCCGCAGCAGTGATGCAATACGTGCATTGAACGGGCGGCTGGGAGCGGTGGCTGGAGGGAAGGCGTCTTGGGGCGGGCCTGCCGCGTAACTAGTCGAAAACTGTAAAAAGGCGTACTGCGTAAGGAGCTTCATGTTTTTCAAAGATTGAACATGCAGTTAGGATTAGGAAATAAAAAAATACGTGCAGAATTTTAGTGGACAAATTTGCTAGGAGAGGGTCACTTCGTAGGAGACGCAAGGTTTGTCCTGTGATTAGGCGTTGTGTATGATGTAAGTGTAGGACGCCTTATGTGGAGACCCCACCTGCCTGTCTATCCGTGACAGCTGAGACAAACTCGTCACATTTTCGTGAAATTCGGTATACGAACTTCACGAAAATCTATCAAGCAAGTGTGAGTGTCATGAAAATTGGTGCAGTGAACGTGATACTTCACTTAGGGGCGTAAATGAATGTCTCCCCTCACTTTGCACAATTATTCTCCTATTTTCGTTAAATTCGGTGTATTAATTCTCTATAAAAATTTGTGACGCAAATTTTGGGTCTCATGAAAATCGGTACAGAGACACTCACTTAGGACCATAAATAAATATCTGCCACAGTCGATATAGTGAAAAGCGTACTTCGATGTTAGTAGAGTTTGGTACAGGAGATGTACATAAAAATGTATCGAATGATGCCAAATTTCATGAAAAGTGATGCAGTGAGAAGCATACTCTATTTACGGCCAAAAGTGAATTTGTGTCCGTGTTTTCACATTTATTTTCCGACATGGGTACACCTACAATTCCGCATAAGAGATATGTATATAATGCCCTTGACAATTTGCGATTTTCGTGAAAATCGGCACCGGGACGGCCATACTTTTATTGCGGGCCTCAGTGTACGATATATGTTAAATTTCACATGCCTAATTACTGTGTTAATGTGTCACTACAATTAAGTGGAGACGTAAACAGGCTATAGATTTCTCAGACCAGGCTAGGTGATGAACCGAGGTATTGTGCTTCGATTGTCAGGGCCAGAAATTTTCTCTTCGAAGCCAGCCGACCCTCCAGTGGTACTGGATGCTGCTCAGAGATAAAGCCGGCCGGGGCGTGAGGCTGATATGTTACGTTTTTTTGAATTGCTCAAAGATCGTGATTGTACGTGTTATATTTCCAAAGTCAAGAATCCTAATTGTGTGGTCAGATATCTGTTTGTTGTTACCATATCGTCAGTCGCGGCTCCTGTCCTGTTCTTGTTAGGGTGACCTCCAGCGCATCATAAAAGCCGATCTCTCTGTTCGACACGCACCAAGATGGTCACAAGCAAACTCAGAACGTCGTGGTCAAACGTTAAGCCCGAATTTACTTTGCCATCTTAAGAAAATCCAGCTGAAGGTACGGTAATGGGACGGTGTGACTGGGGGTCTTAACTTCTTACGTAGGCGGAGGCGGTTTCTGCACGGCGATTCTTGCCGTCATCACAGTATATTTCTGGCGTCCACATCTGGAATTCACGTAAGAGACTATTTATAGGATAAACAGTCTGTCTCACAGGCTCACCTCTAAGGGAAACAAACCGTCCGTCACCTGTAAACTTAAATCATACGAGTTCTTTAAACACGCTGTCAGCGTTAGTCACTGCTGTGATGTATTGACTGACGAGGTTTTTCACCTATGTTGGCAGGAGGTTAGTCACCTTGGTTTTACGGTGCAGCCCCGGGATCGCGACCAGGTCAGCCCGTGTGGGATTTGTGGTGGACAAAATTACACTGGGGCGCGTTTTTCTCGAAGTACTCCGGTTTTTACTTTGTCAGTATCACTCAATCATTGCTCCATATTCATTCATTAATCTACCACCGACGCTGTATAATGTTTTTCTCCCAGTACTTCAGTTTCCCCTGTCAGTATCATTCCACCATTGCTCCATATTCATTCATCTACCACCGACGCTGTATAATGTTTTTCTCCGCGTACTTCAGTTTCCCCTGTCAGTATCATTCCACCAATGCTCCATACTCATTCATTCATCTACCACCGACGCTGTATAATGTTTTTCTCCCAGTACTTCAGTTTCCCCTGTCAGTATCATTCCACCATTGCTCCATACTCATTCATTCATCTACCACCGACGCTGTATGATGTTTTTCTCCGCGTACTTCAGTTTCCCCTGTCAGTATGAGGTGGGTGCCTGTTTTGACATCCCTTGGTGTGCCGTAACGTACTGCGGGTGGCAGTTCGAAGAATGTAACATGTGCTAGCATCGGAGTTACGGTTGAGATACCTTACTTGTTGTTCCATTCGGGTGTGCACCCAGAATTTTTCGCTTTGGGGGGGGGGGGGTATAGCTGACCCTGAGGCTATATATAATTCGTACTTGATTTTTTTAAAAATTATGTTATAAAAATTATTTCATAAGTACAATGTAACACTCGTTTAGAACTGTATTTGTATGCATACCGTTATAACTACCTCGTACGTTTTCGATGAGTCATTGTCCTAGCTTCTTTTTCTTTTTAATTTATTAGACTTTTTCAAAATTCTATTGTTCTAGTCACCAGCAAATTTCGGTGGCTGATTTCTGCTGTAGAGTCAATTACGTATAACTTTTGATATCAAAATATCTACAAATTTTGTGTTTTTAAATATCGGTTCTGGGGATTTGGTGCGGGGGCTGCAGCCCTATAATTGTTTCCCCCCTTGAGTGCGCCCCTCTTCCATGTTTGATCCCCATATGTACCGTATTTTGTCTTAAAGCTGTCATTGTGGCCGGGGAGCCTTGTGCAGCGCGTCCTTTAGCTGCCATGACACGATGTCTTGTTCATGGCATCTGCAGATACAGTGTTGTGGGTTTCCGAACGGCCGCAGGGTGAGATTTTGTGCCGCTGTTACACCTCTAGTGACAAAGATCGTGTACATTAAATCCACTGCACATTTCGTACGTTATCGGTGACAGCTTCCAGCAGCCGTCGGCGGGACCGTTGAAGCAGGAGCAATGGTGACCGTTTGGCAGAGTTTGCGTGCTGAGCCGCCGCTTCTCGGGCGTCTCTCTGCTGTTTCCCTTGCCACTGCGAGATCTGTGAGTTCTCCAAATCAATGCCGTGGAGTCGGATGCCAGACGCGATAAGTGTGACGAATTTGTCGCCAGTGTAAGGACGTTCGGTAAAGATTATGAACATTAAAGTAGAGAGATGGGCCACGCGGTGGCGCAGTCTGTTAAGGTACTGCGCTACAAAGCCGGAAAGTCGCGGGTTCGATTCCCTCTGATGTCATTGGAATTTTTCATTAACATAATCCTTCTGGCCGCAGTATGGTCCAAGAGTCGATTCAGCCTCTAACAGAAATGAGTACCAGGAATATTTCCTGGAGGGTAAAGGCGGCTGGTGCATAGGCCTGACAACCGTACCACCTTCATGTGCCAGTTGTCTTGAAATCTGGAATCCTCAACTTCGTAGAATCCTCAGGGCCTGTCCACGCCGGTGTGGGCATAGCTTTACCTCTTTTACCTTACAGTAGGGAGACAGTATTACCTGTTGTTATATGGAGCGTAAATTCTCTTATGAATATTGCACTTTTTTGCAGACTAGAATATGCGGAGATGAAGACAGTGCTTCCGAAGTCTGGCAATTTTTAGGCATCAACAAGGTGTTATAAATGTGAAAAATTAGTGCATGGTCCGGTAGCCCCTTTCGGGTAGATGGAATTTCCTCCCAGTGCTTCCTTCGTCTATCAGTGATACCGGCAGGAGCGCTGGAAACAGGCGGCGGACGGGCCTGCAACTTTAGCAGAGAGGGACTCAGCATTTCGTGGCTGTGAAGAGCCTCCACGTGGCCACTATGTCTGTACCGATATAGTCTCTTTAAAATGGCGCCCGCGAGGTCAACACTCCAGCAGTTTGTTTGGTACTGCACATTAATTTTTTCCTGCTCTGTGTTCAGTCTCTTGAACATGGTATTTTTAGGGTTGTGAAGGCGTTTAGACAGTGAACCGTTAACTGAACAGAAGAGGTGTGTTTATTGCCGTCAGTAAATGTACACATCGACATTTTTGCGATGTCTAACAGTATCGGTATGAAAACACACATCGATACTTTAATATTTATTTATAACAAGTCGAGGAATGTAGAGACGAGAATTCTAATCTTCTTTGGTTTGAAAGTTTGTAGACCAGTAATATTTATAAAACACACGTGTTACCAGGATTCTGTCCTGAGGCGGACAGCAGTAAGCTTCTGGGAATTTAGTACCAAATTCTCCCCTTGTAGTCCCTTTTCAGTTTCGACTCTGTACCAAAGAACAGTAAGTGTATTAACCCTTTAAAGACGAAATGTAATCTGTTTTATATAAGGACTCAGCTCGTACCGCGCTGTAAACACTCCACTTCGGTTATAAAAACCAGTCTGTTAATGTTTTATAAGGCAAAAGTTGCTGTTTGTTCTGAGATCCGTACAAAACACATAAACACAATGTGGGCACCACGTAGAATTTTTTAGTGTTAAACCTTGTGGTATGTAAAGTTACCGCTAGGCTTTAAAATGTTAATGTGTTTTATGTATGTACAGAACATTACTGAAAGAACTCGGTAAAGTTTGAATGGAAGATAAACGGGTAAATACGCCCGATGGTCGTTATTTTCGCTGGATTATTTATTTATAAAACTTCAAAATGTAATACTCTGTTCACAGTCGTGCATTTTAGGAATTGGAATCATATTTTACTAATACTACTCATACTATACCGTGTCTCTTTTTATCGTGTACCCCGAACACAGAAGCTCTATCACATAGAACGCCCGCATCTGCCGAGACATCTGGTGACAGCCGGAATTTCCGGGGACACGATAAAAGGGACACCTTAAACTGGTGAAGTGTGACGTCAAAACACACATACAAAGTACAATGTGCGTCTACATTTTGACGTCTGTCGTCAACTCAAAATACCTTCCGCCGCTCCTGTTTTAACATGTTTAACCTTATAAAACAGCAGAACAGTTTGCCGAAAGTCTTCTCCTTTGCTAGACCGACGCTATACAAGTGCTCACAATCCGACGTTGAATGGCGGTGGGGTTTCTCCCATGTCGGAAAATCGCAATGCAGCTGTGTGAACACTGTTGTAATTACTCACTTCACATAGTTGCTTCAGGGCTTTTTCCATTGTCACCAGCAAGATAAAAACACTAAAATAGTAAAAAAAACGACGTTTCGGAAGAAGCTTCTTCCTTCCTCAGGTCCTGCCGTTACAAATTCCAGACACCCTCATGTTGGCCCTGACACATCTACCGCATCAAATCAACCATAAGAGATACCAAACCTAACGTGTCATAAAGGAAATCCGTGAAGTGAGTGGTGTACAGCCATTGTCAATAACAGGGATGTCACACTGTTGAAGTTAGATAGGAAGTGAGGATTCTATTGACATCATTTCACGAAAATAGGTCAGTTAGCTGGTGGGCAAGAATGAAATGGTATTCGAAATCTTCAAGCGCTACATAATGTGAAATGTGTCTCCCATATCACGGGTGTTACATCGCTGCAATTGCCTGACATCTACGTAATGCTGTGTACTGGCGATCCTAATTGGTGTGAATGAGCACAGTCTTAACGCTTTAAGGACGAAATGTGTCTGTTTTATATAAGGACTCAGCGCGTACCGCGCTGTAAACACTCTCCACTTCGGTTATAAAAACCAGTCTCTTAATGTTTTGTAAGGCAAAAGTTGCTGTTTGTTCTGAGATCCGTACAAAACACATAAACGCAATGTGGGCACCACGTAGAATTTTTTAATGTTAAACCTGGTGGTATGTAAAGTTACCGCTAGGCTTTAAAAGGTTAAATACGAAGCGTATCTGTTTTATATAAGGACTCAGTCCGTACCGCGCTGTAAACACTCTCCACTTCGGTTATAAAAACAAATCTCTTAATGTTTTATAAGGCAAAAGTTGCTGTTTGTTCTGAGATCTGTACAAAACACACAAACGCAACGTGAGCACCACGTAGAATTTATTAATGTTAAACTTGGTGGTATGTAAAGTTACCGCTAGGCTTTAAAAGGTTAATCACTGGGGTTAAAACAGTGGGAAATGTGGTAAAGGTTCGTCTATCCCGAGACAGGGACAAACGGGCGGTTGATATGAATTTAGTAATTATCCCTATGGTTCCATAAAACCCGTGGCATTTTCTTGACTAGATGGCCGACTGTTGTCATCCCAAGAATTAAGGCCAGTGTTTCATAGACTCATTTCGTTTACTAGTAATTCCATCGCTCGTGCCATTCCACCGCACGCAGCAGTTTATCCTAGAAATGCTTGCGCGTATAGTCTGTGAGGTTCAGCCGAGACGGCGTCTTCTAAAAATTAAAGGGCCGCATTTATTTAAGAACGTGCCGATCCCAGTGGCCGTGCGGTCTAAGGCGTGGGTCTGCGGCCGAGCGCTTGCTGGGATCGTGGGTTCGAATCCGACCGGGGGCATGAATGTTTGTCTCTTGCACAGTGTTTGTGTTGTCAGGTAGAGGTCTCTGCGACGGGCCGATCCCTCTTCCAGAGGTGTCCTACTGACTGTGGCGTGTGTCTGAGTGTTTATCCAAGTGCAAATAAACAACCTGGACACCTGCTGTGAGTAGGTAGAAGAGGGAAGGGGTACAAAACAATTTAGTTAAGAACGTTTAAAAGTGTATAAATGTTAGCACGAGGCTTGCCGCTCTGCTTGACTTTCTTCTTAAGTTGTTCAATTTACTGACACATCGCCTTTGAGTCTAAAGTCATGTATTAAAGAAATCAAGACAAAATCTGTCCAAACACAACTAGTTTTCTGTTTATTATACCGAACTACATGTTTCGACCTATTTTAGGTCATCCTCGGGTTCACAGTTTTTGTTTTGAAAATATATTCCTTCCTGATTTTGTTGTTAAAACAAAAATCGTGAAACTTAATGTGACCTACAATAGGCCGAAACATGTGGTTTTGTGTTACAAAATAGAAAGTTAGTTGTGTTTGGATGGATTTTATCTTGATTTCTGTCATAAACAACACAATGGAATGATATAGTTTAAAATCATTTATTAAATCTGTTATCTGCGCTCTTCAGGGATATTACGCGGTGTCGTGTGGTAATTGTTTACCGACGTTTCGGCTCACCCTTGAAGATGGGACCGATACTTTGTCCCGAAACGTCAGTAAAAACAATTACCGCACGACGTCGCGTAATATCCCAGAAAAGAGCAGATATCATCAACATCGCGGCGGAAGCCTGAAATCAGTGTCTTAACCCTTTAAAGACGAAGCGTATCTGTTTTATATAAGGACTCAGTGCGTACCGCGCTGTAAACACTCTCCACTTCGGTTATAAAAACCAGTCTCTTAATGTTTTATAAGGCAAAAGTTTCTGTTTGTTCTGAGATCCGTACAAAACACACAAACGCAATGTGGGCACCACGTAGAATTTTTTAATGTTAAACCTGGTGGTATGTAAAGTTACCGCTAGGCTTTAAAAGGTTAAAAGCTTTTTATTTATTCCGGGTCCAAATTGATTTTTCCATCAGTTTCGAGGTCTGCCTAAATTTATCGCTTTCGGTTTGGGTTTTCATATCTATTTCCCATGTAACCCATTATCTTCTCCAGGTCTTTCTCTTGTGTGTCCATTCTGCTGCGAGGTTTGGGGCTCAGTACCGTTGCGGGGCCCTGGGGCTAGTGCCCTTCGCCGTGCCTCCGTATTATTGCTGCTTCCAGATCTCTCGGTTGGTATTTGTCCCGTACAGTTTCCTGTGTGGTTGTTTTCAGAAGGAAGCAATACTTCACTTGACTCTGAACTGTTCGCAAGATGTGTAACAGATGACGGCGAATGCGCGAGCATATCGGGGTCAGCTGGAAATAAACACCTCTAAAGCGAATGACACGAGTGTCTTAGAGCAGCGTCGGCGTGTGGCCATGTTTGAAATATTAGTTTTAAATCGCATCCGGAAGGAAAACTGAATCTGGAACACAAGAAGTGTCCAGGACTTATTGATCCTTGAAGATGAGTACCTAACGTTGTGTCGAAACGTCGGATTCTGATTCCCGATTGACATAGTACAGTATAACTCCAGTAATCCGGACGCTGGTTATCCGGCATGCCAATTATCCGGATCGGTTTGGCCCTTCAAGTAACTGAACATTTTCTTACTGTAATTGTACTGGGTCTTTGTTATGACTTAACTTTTACCCCCAATTTTCAAATACGTGCACGGAATTTTGTATTAATGTTTTGTGCGTACGTAAATAAATATGTAGCCTAAAAAAGTAATTTGTAGGAATTTTTTCACTTTAAATTGCGAATGTAGCCAGCGTTAAAAAAATCCAGTTATCCGGATTGTCTGCATATCCGGTCGTCTCGCGGTCCCAATTAATCCGGATAATTGGAGTTATACTGTATAATATTCCGGAAAATTTTTATCCTCAGCTACACCTCTGTGAAGACCTAATAGTGTTTTGAATAATTGTCGGAGATGAAAATATATCGTGAAACAGGTGCACAGAGACATGACACACGCGTCTGATGTCATTGCACCGTAAGTTTTGAAATGTTCTGTCCAGCGATTCTAAGACAGGTGGATACTTGAAGCTTATCATTTTATGTGTCTGGCTTTGTGAATTGTATGGCGGCTATACAGAATGTCAGTTTGATGGCGTGGAGAATGGTAGCAACTGTTAAGTACAAATTCATCCCAATTAACCCTTTAAAAACTAAGCGTATCTGTTTTAGATAAGGACTCAGTGCGTACCGCGCTGTAAACACTCTCCACTTCGGTTATAAAAACCAGTCTCTTAATGTTTTATAAGGCAAAAGTTGCTGTTTGTTCTGAGGTCCGTACAAAACACATAAACGCAATGTGGGCACCACGTAGAATTTTTTAATGTTAAACCTGGTGGTACGTAAAGTTACCGCTAGGCTTTAAAAGGTTAATGCACTGTTATTATTCAACACGTTCTTTATATTGCGGTATTTTGTTCCAACATGTTTTGATCCGTATTGGGGTCATACTTAGGGATCGTTTAAAAGCTAAAATATACACAATCAGAATGAAAATATTTTGTTATAAAATGTGTATAAACATGTATTTGATACGCACTTCTCTTGTAGATTTTTGTTTTTACTGTGCTTTAGGAGTCGGATGTTTTTGCGTGGACGTTAGGCACTGTGTAATTTTAGCTTTTAAACTTATCCCTGAGGATGATCCCAATAGGGATCGAAACATGTTAGAACAAAGTATTGTAACATAAGAACGTGCTAAATAATAACAGTGCAATAGTTGGTATGAATTTGTACTTAATTAATAACTGTGCGCGTTTTGAGTGGTATAAAGATAGTAAATGTATTGATACGGGTGTCCTATACAGAGTGTCCAGCGTAAAACGGAATCCGATCATAGCTGTATTGCTGCACAACAATCGATTACGCCAACTACTATGTAGTATTCACTAACCCGTAAAAACCCCTGCATAGTGTTGTGTAGTTACTTTCTTTTGCGTGAATATACAGCCGTATAGGACCTTTTAGATTATATCTGAGAGTTAAAACTGGGCTATCACTGCAAGTGGATAGACGAAGTATGCCATAAGAATGTGAAGTGGATGACAGTGCGAGCCTTCTTCATGATTGTGAGGGAAATTCTGTCAGTCGTCTGTCTCACCCACACTGTGACACCCCTATCTCTAAATTACTGAAGACATATTGTCATTGAAGATAGTGGTAAACAGGCGTAGATGGGAGGATAATATTAAAATGGATCTTCAAGAAGTGGGATGGGGGCATGGACTGGATTGAGCTGGCTCAGGATAGGGATAGGTGGCGGGCTCTTGTGAATGCGGTAATGAACCTCCGGTTTCCATAAAATGCGGGGAATTTCTTGACTAGGTTAGAAACTGTTAGCTTCTCAAGGAGGCCTCTGCTCCATGGAGTTAGATAGTGGTAAATGTGCAGGGGTTGTTACTCGATGTACCAATCCATTACTTGGGCCATTCATACACCCATTGTTTGAATTTCGTCCAGCCCTGCGCGCTGATCCTGAGTGCATTTTCCAACTTCAGCACCTCGCCTCCGCGGATCTTTGTAAACAAAAGGTAATTTTAGAATCAAGTTCCCCAGAGACTGTTTGTTCTACGAAATGGGAGTTCATATATTCTGTGAGCAAGACATTCTAGCTGTTTGCCCTCCTGGGTCGCATTTTACTATTCACAGGACCCCTGTATTCCTATCTAATGACTTTTAAATTAGTGTTGTAATTGCCGTGGCGTCTTCTTCGTAGTTTTTTATTTATTAAAGACGTTATATCGACTGCGGAGGTCACACAGCGTATGTTTAACGATGATTATGGATTTAATATCACGAAAACAGCGAATCGGTGTAGGCAGCATTTAGACCGAGACTTGAACCCTAGGCGCATCGCGTACGGAGCGTGCGTGGCAAGTACACCCTTCTGTTTGGCCCGTGGTGAGATTCGGACAGGGCAGAAATTTTTAGGCGCGTTTGCAAAATTGCGGAAAGCGGCTGTTAGCTTCGTCGTGTCTGTCCGTCCGCGTGCAACAACTCGGCTCCCACTGGACGGATTTTCATGAAATTTGATATTTGAGTATTATTCGGAAATATGCCGAAAAATGCAAGTTTCGTTAAAATGTGACAAGAATAACGGATACTTTACATGAAGACCTGCGTACATTTATGATAATATATCGCTGAATTCTTCTTAGAATGAGAAATTTTTGAGGTAGAAGTTGTAGAGAAAATCAAAATACACATTTTGTGTTCAATAACTTTTTTCCGAAAATCGTGCTGTTTATGAGATAATGTGGAAAAATATGGTACAGCCAGACAGGCCACAGATGGCAATATAATACGGCGCGTGCGCTTTGCATGCTGGATAACTATGGCTACAGACACACACTCAGAATATGTAATACATATTGCTTTTCCACCGCAAAAGTGGTTACGCGAACGCACGTCGGCGTTACATTGCACGTACATTGTCTCTCTTGTTTGTTGAAGGGACGCCCCCCACCATCACCAAGTCACCCGCACACCCACACACACACAAATAGCTATATATACGGCTGACGGTCCCGGACTTACTTAAGGGCTCCGTTCAGCAAATCTTCCCACTGTGTGTGTGCGTGCGTGCGTGCGTGCTGTAAATCCTGTAACTGTCCACTGAGATACTACGCAAAATGAAACTGTGTTAAAACGTTGGAGAATTACATTTAATGTCCAGTTTATGTGTGACCGAGCACTGACCACTGCAGACGTTCGCGTTTTGTAATTTACCTATTAGGGCCAGCATTGACCACGTGGCCGTGTGGCGGTTGCCCTTACTTTTGAAGTGGGTGAAATACTAGTGCCGTGTTACAGAGGAGTTGGTTCGGGCTGGACTGTTGCTTGCGTGTGTCAGGCAGGTTCGGAGTTCGAATGTCGTCACGGATTCCCGACTATCCTGGCACAGGCTTTCCTGTATTTTCGTGCTTCTCAATGCCCGGATGTGCGTCACATGATGGCACGATCGCGCTCGCCCACTTACTTTCAGTTTTGCTGTTCACCGGTGATCTTAACGTCAGACGTAGTGACAGCGTCGTTAAATTGTATGTAGCGTCCACTGATTCCAGAAGAAGACACAGCTTTGAAGAACATACATGTTGTTGCAGAACCATTTTAACACGATGAGGATAGCTGATGTATTATTTTAACTTGACGTGATGTGCACCGTACAACGCACAACGGCAACGGGAACATCTGTCAAGTCCCCAGAGTGGATTAAGACTGCAGCCGGTGTTGTGAAGTGTTGCTGATTGCTGAACTTTCTTGTATTGCAGTGTCCAACGTGGGTCGTGATGAAGAGGTGAGGCGTGGTGGGGGAGGGCGCTCTGGGCGTCGTGACGAGCCCCGTCGGCACACACTGTCGGGGGATCATCATCACCACCAGCAGGGCGGTGCTCTGGCGCGGAGCATGGACTTAGAGGTGAGTGTCATCCCTGCGCTGCATGTTCAAAAAATGGTACCTTCACACGTTGAAGGCGAGTGTGATCCCTGTGCTGCATGCCCATAAAATGGTACCTTCACATGCTGAAGGCAAGAGTGATCCCTGTGCTGCATGTCCACAGAATGGTACCTTCACATGTTGAAGGAAGAGTGATCCCTGTGCTGCATGTCCATAAAATGGTACCTTCACATGTTGAAGGCAAGAGTGATCCCTGTGCTGCATGTCTATAAAATGGTACCTTCACGTGTTGAAGGCAAGAGTGATCCCTGTGATGCATGTCCATAAAATGGTACCTTCACATGTTGAATGCAATTGTGATCCCTGTGCTGCATGTCCACAGAATGGTACCTTCACATGCTGAAGACAAGCGTGATCTCTGTGCTGCATGTCCATAAAATGGTACCTTCACGTGTTGAAGGCAAGTGATGCCTATGTTGCATGACCATAAAATGGTACCTTCACATGTTGAAGGCAAGCGTGATCCCTGTGCTGCATGTCCATAAAATGGTACCTTCACATGTTGAAGGCAAGTGTGATCCCTGTGCTGCATGTCCACAGAATGGTACCTTCACATGCTGAAGACAAGCGTGATCTCTGTGCTGCATGTCCATAAAATGGTACCTTCACTTGCTGAAGGCAAGTGATACCTGTGTTGCATGACCATAAAATGGTACCTTCACATGTTGAAGGCAAGAGTGATCCCTGTGCTGTATGTCCATAAAATGGTACCTTCACATGTTGAAGGCAAGAGTGATCCCTGTGCTGTATGCCCATAAAATGGTACCTTCACATGTTGAAGGCAAGAGTGATCCCTGTGCTGTATGTCCATAAAATGGTACCTTCACATGCTGAAGTCTGTCCACTGAACGGCCTGATTGTGTTAAGGAACTGCTGTCGCAGTAGCGTGAGGTGAGCTAGATACGGATAGGGGTGTTTGGTACCGTTGTTAACATTTCGGCAGGAAGTTAGGGGGGTGTTACGCGTCTCAACATCGCCCCTTGAAGAAGTGTTCAGGGTAGCTGGCGGTACGTAGCGGAAGTTCCGAGATTATTCGTGAACTGTTAAATGTGGAGTCGTGTGAATGTATCTCAGATATGCACCTGAGTTTCAGCCCCAGTAATTACGTGTTGCGTTAATGGGTGACAGTTCATTGCAGGACGAACTTTGTATCGCTGCTTGAATAAGTGAAGACAAACTTTGTTCTGCAGGAGTGTCCGGGCCCGAAGACGAAACCCTCTTTGGAATATTTTGCACCAGAATCATTGTGACCTTACGACTACATACCGAGCCATGCAGATTATGTCTGAAGTGACGTTACGACTACATACAGAGCCATGCAGATTATGTCTGAAGTGACGTTACGATTACGTACAGAGCCATGCAGATTATGTCTGAAGTGACGTTACGATTACGTACAGAGCCATGCAGATTATGTCTGAAGTGTATTAACCCTTTAAAGACAAAGCGTATCTGTTTTATATAAGGACTCAGTGCCTACCGCGCTGTAAACACTCTCCACTTCGGTTATAAAAACCAGTCTCTTAATGTTTTATAAGGCAAAAGTTGCTGTTTGTTCTGAGATCCGTACAAAACACATAAACGCAATGTGGGCACCATGTAGAATTTTTTAATGTTAAACCTGGTGGTATGTAAAGTTACCGCTAGGCTTTAAAAGGTAAAGGTTAAGTGCTTGTATTGTTCTGACACCCTCAGTCGCCCGCTCTCTACTTTACTGGGCCCCACCACTTTTTTTGTACATGCTGTGTGGGTCTTGCACCGCTGCTATGCTTGCTGAGTGACCACTCTGTGTCTTGTACTTTCCCCCCCGCGCCCAACTCTGGTGAGCAGTCACATAAGCACTGATTCTCAAAATTCCGTTTTTTTTATGGGAGTGAAAATCATGCAGATACAGCTCCATACTTCTGACTGTATCATGAAAGTGAGAGAAGTAACAAAGTGGTTTAGAATTTTGTGAAGAAACGCTTCTGCTGTCCAGTGTTCCTTGCTGGGACACCAGTGATCGAGTTTGTTTTAAGGTGGGACAAGCCCGTTGTTAAATATGATATCAAAACCAAAAAATGAACGTTGTTGTGTAACAGTGTTTTATACACACTGTGCACCTCGTACATGTTTCGGCCACTTATGTGGCCATCTTCAGGGAGGTGCGTTACAAAAGGATATATACATCGAAATATTACAGAAATTTTTGAACCAACGCACAGATACAAAATATTAAATTTAAAAATAATAACGTGGTTTGAAATACATATTCAGGATTAAGATATAAGTAAAAATTATATGTGACTCTAATGGGTGACCGATAGTATGTGTGCGTGCTTGCGTGTGTGTGTGTGTGTGTGTGTGTGTGTGTGTGTGTAGTAAGTCAGCGTCAAAGCAGGGACACGTGTTAATGATGCCGGTACAGCTGACCCCTCTGTATTCCTGTAAGTTGTAGCTGCCTTCTTAGTGTTTTGACATCGGTTGTAACCGCTGTTTAACTAACTAACTAACTAACTAACTAACTAACGAACTGGAGCAGAGGCCTTCTTTAGAAGCTGTTTCTCAGCTAGTCAAGAAATTCCCCGCATTTTATGGAACCCGGAGGTTCATTACCGCATTCACAAGAGCCCGCCACCTGTCCCTATCCTGAGCCAGCTCAATCCAGTCCATGCCCCCATCCCATGTCTTGAAGATCCATTTAATATTGTCCTCCCGTCTACGCCTGGGTCTCCCAAGTGGTCGCCTTCCCTCAGGTCTACCCACCAAAATCGTTTATGCACCTCGGTTTTCCCCATACGTGCTACATGCCCCGCCCATCTCATTCTTCTTGATTTCGTTACCCGAATAATATTTGGTGATGAGTACAGGTCATTAAGTTCCTCGTTATGTAGTCTTCTCCACTCCCCTGTCGCCTCGTCCCTCTTAGGCCCAAAATCCTCCTCAGCGCCCTATTCTCGAACACTTGTAACCACAGATGGTGATCTTAATATGGGTGTCAGGTGGTTTAGCTGGCACATTTTATCGAACCAAATATCGGCGTTGGTTCTGTGTAGTTTCGCCTTCATATTCTTATAAGCATATGGAGTCTTTGTTTGTTGAGCATTTGTCAGTTTTAAATGACCCGTAAAGATGCGTTGCTCGCAACGCATCTTTACGGGTCATTTAAAATACCCTTTGTTTGATTAAATACAGCCGTTCTCGTTTATAACGTCACGAAAGGGACCGAATATTTTGTTTTGCTTAAGCCAGTGTCGTTATAACCGAGCAGAATAATGTTACGGTTAACAGTGACGAATTAACTGGTAACACAATATCTGACGCTGTAGACGGGGTATCGTATAAACCGGTGTCATTATAACTGGCTTTGCCAGTATTCCAATGAGTTAACATGTATATATATACACACACATATATATATATATATTCTTTGTGTGTTGCGTGAAACATTCATTGAGTTGTTGTTGTTGTTGTTGTTGTTGTTGTTCTTCTTCTTCTTCTTCTTCTTCTTCTTCTTCATCATCACCACGATGACGACAATGATGATGACTTACCACTGCCACTACAATAATATGCTTATTGTGTTATCACAGAAGTTTGTCTGTTGCACCACCTTGGCCTGCAGCCTTTCTGAAAGCACTGCTGGAGTGTCTGTAACACACATGATGTAAAGACATAAATTAAAAAGCAACCTGATACGTAGTTACATGACGTTTTTGTGGTAGGTTAGAGCACTCATTACACAGCATGTGGCGCGTATGAGTCCGTACCCTCAGTTCAAATGTTACTATTTACAGTTTTATTCCTCATGAACTCTTGAGAGATGTTGTTGTTTTAGCGACATGAAACAAACCGTTGTACCTTATCGGGACGTTAGAAAGTCGCCCATATGACGAGTTCCAATTTTTTTTTTCGTGGCTCGGCAGCCCCCAGTGGGCCAGGGCCCCCTCATTATCGAGGCTTCACGATCACACTCAGGCACACACCACACTCGGTAGAACTCCTCTGGACGAGGGATCGGCCCGTCGCAGAGACCTCTACCTGACAACACACAACACAACACACAGACATCCATGCCCCCGGCGGGATTCGAACCCACAATCCCAGCAAGCGAACGGCCGCAGACCCACGCCTTAGACCGCGTTGCCACTGGGGTCGGTAGTTTACCAAAAGGTGGTCCTATTATTAACCTTTTAAAGCCTAGCGGTAACTTTACATACGACCACGTTTAACATTAAAAAATTCTACGTGGTGCCCACATTGCGTTTGTGTGTTTTGTACGGATCTCAGAACAAACAGCAACTTTTGCCTTATAAAACATTAAGAGATTGGTTTTTATAACCGAAGTGGAGAGTGTTTACAGCGCGGTACGCACCGAGTCCTTATATAAAACAGACACGCTCCGTGTTTAAAGGGTTACTATTGATGGAACTGGGTGGTATGGTCAGCATATAAGAAACGTGTGCTTTGGAAAAGTACGGTGGACGGTGTTCTGGAGTTGCGTTGTGCCTTCATTGCCGTTTACATCTCCATTTGTGTTTTGATACTGTATCAGCTGTAGATCTCAACGTAACTCAGGTTGGGGAGATTACAGAGTTGTGTGTGTTGAGAGATGTGGGTGGAAGCAGGTGGGTCCTGTTGTAAGATAGGATCTGCCATCGTTTCCTGAGGCATTTGTATAGTATGTCAGGTTCCTTGCTAAAACCCGATTATTGTTGAATTTGCTGTTAACTCAGATTGCAAGTGGGCAAGGAGAGGCATGAGTTTCGAGGTGCAAACTCAGTGAGTAATGGTGCTTGTCACATTTCTCCTCAGCAAGCAGCGTCACGTGGGAATTAAAAAAAGTTGATCTCAATTTGTCGCCATAGTAGTTGTTACTATGCAATTTAGTGGCCCCCATCTCTCTGGCGTCATTCGTTACCGGCGAAGTGGGCAGTTTTGTTAGGATTTGATGGAGACACAGACGATATATTCACCGAAATTGGTCGAATGGTTATATAAAATATTAGATGTTAGGCCTTCTGGCATCTTAACGCAGTGTAGATTGGCAGTTCGTTACCGACGTTTTGGTTCAACCCGTCGGTAGCATCTTCAAGGATCAAAAAGTCCAAGAACTCTTTTACTGCTTGGTCCTTGAAGCGGGGACCGATAGTTTCTCCCGAAACGTCAGTAACGAAATACTAATTCTACACTGTGTAACGTCTCAGAAGAATGAAGATCTCATTTACACTGCGGCGGAAGTCTGAACTGATGCATAAATAAAAGATATTTATGATTATGTGGATATGAAGTGTGTAAATTAAATGTATTACGACATATGTAAATTAACCTTTTAAAGCCTAGCGGTAACTTTACATACCGCCAGGTTTAAGATTAAAAAATTCTACGTGGTGCCCACATTGCGTTTATGTGTTTTGTACGGATCTCAGAACAAACAGCAACTTTTGCCTTATAAAACATTAAGAGATTGGTTTTTATAACCGAAGTGGAGAGTGTTTACAGCGCGGTACGCACTGAGTCCTTATATAAAACAGATACGCTTCGTCTTTAACCTTTTAAACCCTAGCGGTAACTTTACATACCACCAGGTTTAACATTAAAAAATTCTACGTGGTGCCCACATTGCGTTTATGTGTTTTGTACGTATCTCAGAACAAACAGCAACTTTTGCCTTATAAAACATTAAGAGACTTGTTTTTATAACCGAAGTGGAGAGTGTTTACAGCGCGGTGCGCACTGAGTACTTATATAAAACAAATACGCTTCGTCTTTAAAGGGTTAAATGTGTTAGGTTAAAAATGTATTGAAACGAGCCACTGACCACTTGAAATGCCGAAGCGTAGATTGACCGACAGTGTAGGGCATTTTTTTATCTGACAACTCCCACTATTCGCATCCCGTCATCTCGCCTAACGTACAGAAACTTCGACTGACAGTGGACGACGTGTTTGTTAGACATTGCAGGCCGAAGAACAAAATTTCCAGCACCTTCGTTAAATATGGCGAATAAGAACCTAATACTCTATTAACTCCAATACACTGAACTGCGTGCATGAACCCCGCCTCACGGCGTATTGGAATAGCTCTGAGCGCTGCGCTGCAGTCAGCGGAAACAGAACGAAATGTTGATATGAGTTGTTACATAAAATAATGCCTCTATATTGCAGTGGATATTAGAGGAATGATTGTGAAAATATTACCTGGTTTGTTTCATGTGCTCGATTTTGTTTGTGTGTTCTTACACGGTCCCATAACACTGTGCCGGCAGGTGGCATTACTGAAACCACTAACGACCTTTTCCTCGTGACCCCATCTCACCCATGCTGAAAAGCATGATGTGTAATTGATATGACTGTTATAAATGGATTGCAATGAGGCGCCAGTGTGTGTCTGTGTTTGATGCAGTCCACTGACCTTAAATAAGCGCATTTTACTATTAGTAATACGTAGATTTTTTAAATTCTAGCTGTATGTGTTACAGGACATTATAACGTATCAAAATACAAAATACTCAAGCTAACAACATGGATATTTATTATTTTTAGATATTTTATAATTACAATATCTGTAGACTAATCCAGCATGTTTCGATCCCTTCTGGGGTCATCATCAGGGATTCGTTTAGAACTAAAAATTAAGAATTACACAGACACAACTAACAATATAGAATATCACAGAGCAACTATACGCCCACTTTATTATGCACTATAATGCTCGAATTACACTGCTACATGTTTCGAACCGTCATTCGGTTCGTCTTCAGGGAGAGTCATAATTTCACAAATCACACACACACACACACACACACACACATCCAACAGTATGATCACAGGATTTGGTTACAGTTGTTTGTAACACACCAGTTCAGTTTTAAAGAAGTTTGATCGATATTTTATCAACTGAACTGGTGTGTTACAAACAACTGTAACCAAATCCTGTGATCATACTGTTGGATGTGTGTGTGAGTGTGTGTGTGTGTGTGTGTGTGTGTGTGTGTGTGTGTGTGTGTGTGTGTGTGTGTGTGTGTATGTGTGATTTGTGAAATTGTGACTCTCCCTGAAGATGAACCGAATGACGGTTCGAAACATGTATGAGTGTAATTCGAGCATTTTAGTGCATTACACACTGTGCGTGTAGTTGGTCTGTGGTATTCTGTGCTTCTGACAGTGCGCGGTTTGAGTAATGTAAAACACAACTAACTAGCCAACTAACTAACAACTAATAACTAACTAACTAACTAACTAACTCCATGGAGCAGAGGCTTTCTTGAGAAGCTAACAGTTTCTCAGCTAGTCAAGAAATCCCCCGCATTTTATGGCACCCGGAGGTTCATTACCGTATTCACAAGAGCCCGCCACCTGTCCCCATCCTGAGCCAGCTCAATCCAGTGCATGCCCCCCGATCCCACTTACTAACAATATATGCACATGTCAAAAAAGTGTGCAGGATGGTCAGGCTGTTGGCGATTTCCTATTGGATCCCAGAATGGGTCGAAACATGTCGGGTTAGTCTACAGGTATGGTAATGTAATATCTAAACATAATAAGAGTGCGTGTTCTTGGTTTCAGTGTTGGTGGGTTTTGTTTACTGACATTGCACGGTATGAACAATACCAGTCATAACTCGCATCATTATGTGTTTTGGGGTAATAAAGAAATTCTGCGAGTGGCCGTGTGATGGTTGATAACATGTGGAATGTATTAGTGGGTTTGTTCAATCGATGTGTGTACTAATGTTGTTTTTAATTTTACAGCGTTTATTCCAACAACCGCACAAAACACAGTCAATTTATTACACCAGCCAAATACACTCTAATATTTAGATATAAGTGTTATACATACAGCTGCGACATGTTTCGGCGCTAATGCACCATCTTCAGGGAGCACAGGCTGCCAGATCTGAAAGGAGCCGTCATTTAATAGCCGCTGTTTGGGTGGTTCCGTAAATTTGTTGTAGGCTACGTTGTTAACACCGCTATGGCATAAAAGGTTCAGCCTGTGTTTTAAAATACATACAGTTAACCATCTAAAGACGAGACGCGTCTGATTTATATAAGGACTCAGTGCGTACCGCGCTGTAAACACTCTCCACTTCGGTTATAAAAACCAGTCTCTTAATGTTTTATAAGGCAAAAGTTGCTGTTTGTTCTGAGATCCGTACAAAACACATAAACGCAATGTGGGCACCACGTAGAATTTTTTAATGCTGAACCTGGTCGTACGTAAAGTTACCGCTAGGCTTTAAAATGTTAAAACAGGATTAAAAGATAAATATGACTTTTAGCCTACTGTAATTGTATTGTTGCTGGTGGAAACTTCCAGTTGATGTTCTTCAAAAAGACGCTCGTAGGGAACAATTTTAAAGTAACCGCACTGTAATTAGATACAAAAACTATACAATTATAGAGTGCGGATGGTTGATTGCTTTTGTATCTAATAATTATGTAGTTGTTGGAGTAACCAGTGTAAAGTGGTCTTACTGCATGGAATGTGGGTAATGTTAAAGTCATTGTTTTTAATGTTTCGTTTATGTTACTAATTCACTAACAAAGTTTTTGTCTTTCTTTTCATCTCTTTCTTTCCTGCACTCACACCTGCAGATGAGTTCCAAATCACAAAGAAGAAAGGTGAGTATAGATTAATATTAATTAATTACAGCTTGTTTGTCTATGTTTGAATGAGATTTGTTGCTGTCAAATTTAGCGATTCTCAAGTGTCTTGCTCTAAGCATGCCGTTACTGCGGAAGTTCTAAGCGTTATTCAGTGCGTACGTCTGTATGGAACAGAGCGTATAATAAACACGTTTTTTTTGGATTGAAAGTGTGTTAGTTGGGTCTTCTGCCACATCGCCATGTCGAAATTTTTGCGTTGCAGACGCAGAAATGGCTAACACATTACGCTGGATAAACGGTCATGAGCGTGGTCCGTGGTAACGTAGTCGGTAAAGCGACTCGCTACGGGCTGGACGATCCCCGGGGGGTGGGGCTGGGGGATAAATTTTTCGCACTTGTCCAGACTGGCCGTGGGGCCCACTCAGCCTCCTGTACAATGGGTAACGGGTCTCTTTTAAGGGGGTAAAGCGGCCGGGGCGTGGCGCTAACCACTCCCATGAAGCGCTAAGGTTAAAGATTAGGGCTATACCTCTACTCCCCCTCTGGTCGTTCATGGCCTCTTATACAGTGACCTTCCCCCCTCCCCCCCTTTGGGGCTGAGGCCCCCGCAGGAGACGCTACAGACGCACTGCAGCCTTGAGGCTTATTCTGCAACCCTGTGATGAAGGTGATTAGTTTTTTCGTTTTGCCTTGTAATGGAGCACCGGTGGAATGAAGTTGACAGGTGAAAACCGAAGTACGTGGTGAAGACCCTATCCCAGTGCCACGTTGTACACCATAAATCCCACCTGGAGTGACCTAGGATTGAACCCTGGCCTCTGCAGTGGGAGGTCGGCGACTAACCGCCTGAGCTATTCACGGCAGAATTTTCTCTTGAGTTTAAACCGTCGTGAGCAAAGAGTCGGTGTTCCATCTGAGGGGCTGGGACTGACAAGTCTTCACGTGAACACTTGCCGAGCATAAAATTGCGAGGTCTGGAGTTGTGAAGTCGGTGTTGCTGAAGATGCAGGTGTGCCGGGACCTGACATGTCATGCCGTGAGTGGTTGTCGGCGTGTAGAGGGGTAGTAGTGGCACCATCTTCAGGGCCAGGGACTTCAAGAAGAACCACTTGACCACTGAAGACGAAGGCACTGTGGTGCACCTTTTGAAACCTCGGCAAGCACTCGGCAACGTCACGGTGTCATTCTCAGAAGACCTCGTTGGTGGTATAGATGTGGTTGTCAGGAGCTGAACGGCCCAGAACTGAACGTTCGAGTATCTGGCCATGTGCGAGGGACGTTATAGTCCAGGCTGTACCATGTGGTTTGCATTTTGTTAGTTAGTTAAAAGTGACGGTCGATGAGAAGAGAGAGACATTCAGTACCATGGCAAAGAGAGAGGGGAATGCATAGTGAATTTCATTGGAACGTCTTTGGAGGGCAGCGACTTGGGGAACTGACGGATTGACTGTAGATTCATATTAAAATGAACTTCTGTGATCGAACTCTCGATGTGACCCTGTGGCAGGCTTCCGTGATAATGGCTTTGGTTCTCTAAGAGTAAGGACATTCTTGAATGTGATTAACTAACTAACTCCATGGAGCAGAGGCCTTCTTGAGAATCTAACAGTTTCTCAGCCAGTCAAGAAATTCCCCACATCTTATGGAACCCGGAGGTTCATTACCGCATTCACAAGAGCCCGCCACCTGTCCCTATCCTGAGCCAGCTCAATCCAGTCCATGTCCCCATCCCATTTCTTGAAGATCCATTTTAATATTATCCTCCCATCTGTGCCTGGGTCTATCAAGTGGTCGCCTTCCCTCAGGTCTCTTGAATGTGATGACATAGGTAAAATCAGTTTGAGATGGTACTGATTAAATTTAACTGCCGTGGTGCTGAGAAAGTGTAGATTTTAGTTTGTGTCTCATTTGTGAAGTCGCGTTTGATACACAGACACATCCGTACTGAGGCAGTAGTTTGGCTTCCGGCGGTCTCGTGGCAGTCGGATTTGTGTACGTGTATACACACGTGCTGTGCATGCTGTACACATAACCACGCACGTACACATGTACACATGTACTGTTACCAGTTATCGTAAATACAGGAAGCAAACACTCAACGTGAAGAAATGCTTTTGAACAAACGATAATGAAAAGGCAAATCGTTAATGTTAATCGTTTTATTGAGTTGCACCGGTTTGTAATCGCCTCAGTAGGGACGTGTCTGTATTTATGTCGGGATTCTTATTTTATCTGACAACTGGCGTGTGTCATTTGCCGCCGCTGCTCCGCCACGCGTGTAGGCTGTCGGCTGAATGGGGTGCGTTAATACGATAGGCGAGCCGATAAGAATATGCAACCGACAGTTGTCACATGAAATAATGACTCTATAAGTAAGTGTACTGTGTTAATGTATCCATATGAACTAAAGCTACCTTGGTGAATGTGTACCCTGTCAGTTCTTTTGTATTCGTACCTCGTTCAGTCGCCGTAGTGAGTGGCCCACTGGTTGGATGATTGGGTTTCGATTCGACGGCGGGGGGGGCCCCCGCGCAGGTAGTTTCGTGTTTTGTGCGGTTTTCATGATGGTGTGTGGCATTTCAACTCACAGACTCTTTTACTTCTTTCCCTCATGTGTATTAACCCTTCAAAGACGAAGCGTATCTGTTTTATATAAGGACTCAGTGCGTACCGCGCTGTAAACACTCTCCACTTCGGTTATAAAAATCTGTCTCTTAATATTTTATAAGGCAAAAGTTGCTGTTTGTTCTGAGATCCGTACAAAACACATAAACGCAAGGTGGGCACCACGTAGAATTTTTTAATGTTAAACCTGGTGGTACGTAAAGTTACCGCTAGGCTTTAAAAGGTTAAAGACGAAGCGTATCTGTTTTATATAAGGACTCAGTGCGTACCGCGCTGTAAACACTCTCCACTTCGGTTATAAAAACCAGTCTCTTAATGTTTTATAAGGCAAAAGTTGCTGTTTGTTCTGAGATCCGTACAAAACACATAAACGCAATGTGGGCACCACGTAGAATTTTTTTAATGTTAAACCTGGTGGTATGTAAAGTTACCGCTAGGCTTTAAGAGGTTAATATAGAACACACTGCGTTATGGAGTTAGGTTCGGTCCACGTGTTTAGGTTTGCTCCTTCCAAATGAACTGTCGCTACGTGATGATTATCACACCTCAACTAAACTCCTGTTCCCACACACAAACGCAGGCAGTGTCCAAAATGCAATACACCCAGCATTCATTACAAAACAAATCGCCTGCATGTTAACTGATTGAGTTTTATATATTTTTAATATGTATATGCATTGTTAGTTTAGTTTTTGTGAAATGTTACTTTGATATGAGTCACTGTTGATGATCCACCGAGGAATCGAAACATGATGGCTCGATTAACAAGGTGTAATAGTATTGAAGGTTTGAAAATAATGCGGTGCATTGTGTTGGGCTGAATGTTGTGTGATTTGATTCAAAAAACAGTTTAGAAAATGCGGCTATTCCAGTTTCACCAGACACCAAATAGACAAAGTACGTAGCCAACACCAGTCTACCAACAAATGCACTAATTATTATGCAGAGGCACGTTTATATCTTACTACATCAAATCACCAGACATTTTTCGATGCTAATGCATCATCTTCAGGGGCACACTCTTTTACTGACTACACAGGAATTACACGTTGCGCCGTAAGTCCATGCACTTAATGTTCACTGTCCAGTGAGGATTTTGCTGCACAATTATTTATCTGGTGTTTGCTACATATAGAAATATATAGAAATATATATACAAATATATATATAGAAATATATTATATATATAGAAATGCACGGTGAAAACAGTATTAAAAAACTACGTAGCCGTTCATTGTTGACTGTTTCCACTCAGTGACCAGTTATGTATTATTTTTATGTATTTGATTTTTAATGAAATTTTCATAACCGTATTCTCTAAACTTTTCGAAATATGCGGTATTTACTGGCTTGGCATTAATCCGTGTGTAATTACAGTGTAAATAATTATCGTGTATTGACAGTTGTTTTGAAAGAAGGACCCCTGAAGACGGGAACCGAACTTGTCTCGGAAGTGCAGTCTGTTTGTTATATTTCAGTACACACGATATAAAAAGGCCAAACGTCTGTATAGTTCAGATGTGTTTTTCTGTACGCTGCCACATTGAGACTGGATCTGGAGTCTGTCGTATATCATTTTCAAGTGGGCTTTTGGGGGTTCGGTCCCGAGGCGTTAAGCAGTTTGGGGCATGAAATTTAAACACACTCATCCATCTAGAGTACAGGCTAAGAATTCATGGAGCTGTACCTCCACTTATTCATTATTTTGTGATGTTTAATTAAAGGCAGTGGTGGCTGTACCTTCACATGCAGTAGACGTATCCATCATATGTTCTGTATGGTATATTGAGGTTATCTTAGTGATGTAGCTGAGGATTATTTTGGGGGATGTAACGCTGTGTCATTGTGGCAGCTGTTCCCACGTTTCGGAGTATCGTTGTGTCTTCATCGTACAAGTGTCAGACAGTTCACGACTCCTTGCACTGGCTGACTTTGAAGCTGAAGGCACCACGATCCCCTAAAACGTCGGGAGGCATTTACCCAACGACACACAGTGTTATACCTAGAATACGTGAATCTTTCTTACTGTGGCCTGCCGTCAGAATTGATATAATGTGATTATTTTCATAAAGTCCTTGGTATTCGTCCAGCGAGTCTGGGCTGACGTCACGATGGTCGTGAAATCGTGTCCACGAAGGGAGGAGGGAGGGCCAGCATAAGATTCGGGTGCGGACGCGTATTTATGTATGTATGTATGTATGTATGTATGTATGTATGTATGTATGTATGTATGTATGTATGT
>BLKM01001489.1:823578-856088 GCA_013340265.1 Coptotermes formosanus
GTGCCGCGCGGTCGCCGCGCGCGGGCGCGCGCCCGCCGCGGGGGCGCCCCTGCGGTCTGGGCGTCTGGGGGGGGGGGGCAGTTGTAATCACGTGACAAGTAGGGGGCCCATAAAGACAGGTTACACTCCTACTGATGGTAATTTTGCAAAATGACAGGGACTTCATGGAAGTATTTCGCCAATACCTTGTATGCCACTGTTTGTGGTTTTATGGGTAACTTCTGTCATTATTTTTTTATATGTAAGGAACTTAATTGTATATTTATATATATGTGTGTGTGTGTGTTTTTTTTTAGTCGCCACTGCCACGTGGCTATCCGCCACCATCTTCAGCCATGTTGTTTGATGATGATCCAGGCATCATGTCAGAGGTTGAAACAAGCTCAACAGGTTTTCGTCGCGGTGGCAAACAACGCAGTTCATTACCTGTTGTTCGTACACCGTCTAAAACATTGGAACGTCCGCTGGGTAAGACATCTGGAGGTGGTGTCTCCATGGGTGTTGGTCCCATGCTCAGGATCTCGCCACACCCCTCTGCTATGGCAACTCACCATCACCAGATGGTGCACCTTCTCAGTCACCACCATGGTCTCTCTAACAACAAGCATTCATCAACTGCGGCAAGCGGCGGTAGGGGCATGACTCTCCTACCTTCTAGTAGCTTGCTCGCTCTCTTGTAGTAGCCTGCCCGAGTTACCATTTGTCGCCTGATGCTGACGCTGTATTTTTGTTTTCTGTGTGCATGGTTGGTGGTGTAGGGCGACACAGAGCTCTGTTTAGAGGGATGTCCTCAAAAATAAAGAGAATCTGAATCAGATTCCTTTATTACAACTGGCTAAGTGCACATTATCGTATCCGTATTACAGTACAGACATTACTGCAACATGTTTTGGCATGAATATGCCCTCTTCAGGGAATACACATGCCAAGCTTAAAACCAGCTGCTGTTGATAAAGCGATATTATAAATTTCATAACCTATAAATTGTTGTGTGTAGTTGATAAAATAATATTTGTAGATTTCATAATACGTAAAGTGTTCTGCGGCTGATATCAAATGCATATATACTTTTTTCCCATTGCGTAACAGCCCCTGAGTGGGCCAAGGCCTCATTATTGAGGCTTCATGATCACACTTAGACACACCACACTTGGTAGCACCCCTGTGGGCAAGTGATCAGCCCGTCGCAGAGACCCTACCTGACAACAGACTCCACTAAAAAGAGGCCTATGTCTTAGACTGCGCGGCCACTGGAATCGGCAGTTGTGTGTTTGAAGGTTTTCTAAATCAAAAGGTTGTATGTATAGAAAAGTAATTTCTTAATTAGTGGATATGATTATACAACATACATACGTTTATAGTTGGTAATTCTAGGTTGTAGCGGTACATACTGAAACATTCTGAGTAGAGAGAAATCCGAAGTGGGCCGTGACCCTGTGTGTTGAGTTGCATTGGTGTATGTAACGTGTGTGATATTGTGCATTTAGTTGGTTGCAATAAACGAATATGTTGATTCAAAATGCATGGAATAAGCAACTTTAAAAAGTAAATAAATAGAATGTGCACCAGATTCAGACAAATCAAAATTACAGGTTATAGAATATTACCCAGAAGTATAGTTGGTTTCTTGTAATGTTATTAAGGAATGCATGGAAATATGTGGTGTAGAGTGGCATTTACCTCAGAGTGCCTTCCAAGTCTATAAAAAAATACTTAAACATTTCTCTAATCCTTAAATGTGTAGATAAACATACAGATATAATAGAAGTAACTTATGCTTAGGGTCATCCGCACTCTCAGGCTAAAAAAGGATCCTGCAGTGTTTCAGAGGCTGGTTCTGTCTGTGTCTTCAGGTGTAAATGGGACAGGGAGAAGCTGTTGTGTTCATTCTTTTAGCCTGAGGCAAAGGTTATCTGTTGCAATATCCAGCTGTCAGAACCCTTTAAAGTAGAAATAAAATGTCTTTTTTATTTAGCTTCCTGTTTTATCCTTGTGTTGAACGATATCATCCTTGTAGCATTGGGTGAGGAGTTCGGAGCCTTGCTTGTTGAGTTTTCATCCTTGTCGGTACCGTTTTCACAATTCTGTGTGCAGAGTTACTAGCTTTCTCCTCTTCTGAAGTTACAGGCATGTGCACACTTGCCTTTATGTATATATGCAAAATCTCAAACTTCATTTCCTGTATGCCATTTGTAACAGACTGGCCATGAATAAAGTAGAAAGATACAATACAGACCACGTTTTTCCCTATTAATGGGTCTGCTATCAGTGTAATATCCAACCATATTTGTTTACACGAAAATCGGCTCTTCTAGTGTTTTCCAACATAATTCTAAATTTAATGACACTCATTGTTATGAGATACGACATTTTACTACTGTAAAATTACCCAAGCCAAGCATGTTGTTATGGTAGGATTCACTTAGACCCTCCCTCTCCAAAAAGAATTGAAAGGCCAGTGCATCATGATTTTGATATGAGGTAGTCAGTATGCACAGTGCATAACTTCAATATAAATACTCTCTGTAATGTATGTAAATAAGGCATAATTTTATTGAATGTGAAATATTTGTATGAGTGTCAATATTGCCACATTTGTGCATGTGAAGATTACTGTCTACTGGGTTATGTCACCGTGTAGTTTGGCAGGTGGGCACCATCGTTCCAGTGGAACTTGCCGCTTCCAGAAGACGGAAGCAGCACCATCTTCCAAATCATTCGCATCATGTCTCAGAAGACAGTAATGTTCTCAGATACGTAGTTTATATGATAAGCCATTAAAATTTTTGGGTGAGATATGAAAGTCTGGGGGTTTGGTACCAAAACTGAGAAGTGTGGAGACAGCAGTCCAGAACTGGATACGTGACACATCCACTGTTAAGGAGTATGCACAGTGTAGTTCTGCTTTTTTTGACCTTGCACATACTATACTCCTTGAAATTTTATTTAAATCTCACAGTTTCTTTGTGGTTGCAGTTTTCATGTAACAAGTTTTGTATTTATACATAAAGTGCTTGCTGAAGATATTAGTTTCAGTTCTTGCCCTGTAGCAACCTCCATTTGCCACATGTAGTATACTGTTTAAAATTGTTTTGTCTTATATATCTTACGTGAAGCATTACTGTGCTTTTAAAGAAGTACATTGTTTCCTTCCTCTTCGACTGCAGAATAGTTTAAGTAGAATCTGTGACTGATAGCTTTTTACACCAAAAGGAGATCAGAATTTTCTGTTGGAGCCAGATGGGTTTTAGCCGTATAGTTAGAAGCCAAGTAATGCATTCAAACAGCGTACCTTAGCGTTATTTTTTCCTGAGAATATTTTAATATCTGCTAACGTCTGATAACTAAATGTTGAACCATTAAATTAACTGTATTTTAGTGTAATGATGTTGATAGATTCTGTATTTATTGTAGGCTTTCCTTGTCTTTAAGCCAGTTTCTTTCAGTTGCATGCTTTGAAATACTGTCATATTGCTCTTCGCTGTGTGTTGTATAGGCTGTCTTCACAGTTATTTGTCATCTCGTGGCATTTGTGCTTATTTATTGGTTTGTATTAATTTCTGTAAGGTGCCCTTACCGTACGCCTGCTTGCCCACCTGCCAGCCTGCCTGCCAGGTTTCAGATTGACGCACATGTCAGATATTGGAAATGTTCACAGTTTTTGTTAATGGCCATGGTTGACATGATTTGGTGTTTGCTAAGAGATGGTGGTGTGATATAATGACTGATATGTTTCTCATCATACCCTGTGGTTGTAACCAGCGTATGAACATTGAGTTTCAGTATCTAAAAGGCATTAGTTTGTGCCAGTACGTTTGTTGGTGAATCGGAGTTTCCATAGCATTTATATAGAACCTGTAGAAACGTCTTATTTGGAGGAAAAAAATGAATTTAAGTATGATTACAGTATCAAAGTGGATGGTCAGTACGTATGCTCTTTTTCCTCGTTGTGGTGGACTTGCTGGTTATTATCCATATTGCTGTTAACACCTTCTGGACCAACACTGCATAGGGACTACTCTCTTGGCTTTGAAAATATGGCTGCCTGGTCATCAGTAGTGAGTGACACAATATGTTTCTGCCGCTACCCCAACCCCACCCCACACCTTTAAGTTAGAGCCATTTTTTTTACTGCGAGTTTACACTGTGAATAATCAGTGTTAGAATCTTGTTATTTAAAATATGTGAGGTATGCAGAGTGAGGGTTTTTGAGACTAAATACAATAGTTGCACATAACAGAAAATCACACTGTTCACAACAAGATTTAGTGATTTTGATCACTCATGTCAGTCTTCATTGTATGCTGTTTCTCATCGTACATGCTTCTTCATTAATTATTTCTGTAATTTATTTAAATTGTGGGCTCTTTTCTAGTTAGAGTATGAACCCTGAATTTTGGGTCTTACACAGGGATAGTTGCATGTGTACCTGATAAATATATATGAAAATTTTGAGTCATTTCTGAAGTAGTGATAAATGCTGTGAGCATTTCTGTATCTCTGGCCTTGATATGACGACACTGTCAATGAATGCCTAGTAGATTTGCTTCAAACACCATACACACTTGCTTAAAATGTAGTTTGATATCGTAATTTATAAATGTTAAATAAAAGGCCAGTGGGAGCATTGTAGTGTAATCACTGACAATGCAATGTAAAACAAGTATTACATTAATAAAACTGTGAAATTCTGACAATTAGAAGGGCCGCATTCTACTAACACTGAGTATTCACACATTGTTTAGAAAGTGGTTGTACCTTTGTTATGAGAGTTTGCTGTTTTACTTTGATATAAGTTATGAAATTAGGTTTGAGTTGAGACGAATATCAGTTTGAATCGTAAAGATATGATTGTGTGTTATGAGGCTTTGCTTATGTGCCCATTTTGTGGTTCACATTTTTCTGGTTCTCATAAATGGTGCAGTCTGATAGTTTCACTTATCCTTGCATATGAACTGTCTTTTGTCTTTGAATGATGATCAGATCTTAATCATTTGGATTTCACTCACAGAGGGAGATAATTACTTGTTTCTGGGAAGTTATTTTTCAAAAACTGTATGTTTAATCTTGGTAACAGGATATTAGCTTGGAGGCAGAGAATTGTAGTTAGAATAACCAATTATGCAGGCCATTATAACTGTAGCAAGAAGTCAGTAACTTTTTTGAATGAAAGGTGTGGCATTACTTACAATATTTGCAGTATACAGTGGGCACTGCAGACCAGAAAGGAATGGAAGTTGTTTTGCAAAACTCCTGACGTGCATAACCTCATGGAACGTTATAAGAAGAATATATTCTTAATTTCAACAAAATTGAAAAGTGGTGAAAGTCACTGAAAATTGTTGCTGTCTTGACATAAGGCATATTTCTTTGTTACCAGCACAGTAGCTCTGAATTTTAAAATTCTACAGCGTAATATTACAGCATATCATCAAGGTTAAGTTGAAAAAAACATTTAGTTCTCGTGTTGTTATATATACTGTGAATGCCCTTGTCAACACTGCTGGAACTGTCAGACTTCATCCAAACTTATTCTGTTCATAGAATTATTTTGGCCCATAAGAATATGTATGCTAAAAAAATTGCTTAAATTTGCAGTCTTTTAAACAAATACCTCGTATAGTAATGGTTTTACTGTAATGGTAGTTACTTTGCGTGAAATGTAAAATTTCAGGATTATACATTAAACTTGATCTTAATCACATAGCTTGCAGTATATTTGTGTGTATGGTTGTTAGCTAAAACCTGCAAGATTTAATATTGACTCTTTTGAATGACATATTTGTTGCACTGACTCACTTTGATGACAAGGTTGCCACTTTTCTCACCAATATTTCAAAAACACTTTTTAAATGTATAAATATGTATTATCTTTCTAGTGTTTTCTGTCTGCACTTTTCTCTCTGTATCCATGTAAACACAGTGTGTTTTACAGTGAAGTTACATGAAATCATAAGAACAAAGACCAGGTACACTAGGTCATTTTGTTTTATGTGGTTGTCTGCTCTGATACAAATCATGTAACTTCCAGCAGTGACAGACAGTATACAAAGCTAAAACAAAATTAATGTTCCAGGTGATAAGGAGCTGTTTACAGTGAAAGATAACCTTTATGTATTTATTTTTTGCCAGTGCATTGGAATTAAGAATGAGATGGTAAATAGATAAGGCTGACTGACTGATTGGTTAATTACATGGAGCAGAGCCTTCCTTAAGAAAGTAATAGTCACTCATCTACTGTAGAGTTATTCTGAATTTTATGGAATCTGAAGGTTCGTTACCATGTTTAAAACAGCCTGCATAGTAAATATGCATAACACAAAGAGTAACAAATGTGTTTCACAAATTAAAGTGTTTTGTGTCAAGGTTAGGGTTGACTGTGATGGGTAAGTATACATATGTACAGTAGGAGTCTTTCTTGTTAGGACACTGGGTGACAGATTTGACTTTATGTATACACATTCAGGAGCATATTGGCACCTATGCTGGTGAAGTAGGCCTACATGTACTGTAATATAATTAGGTTTTGGCTATGGTTACAGACATTTCCGTGTCCCTGCAAATGACACATCGTGAATAAGTTATAAATTTTGTTAGAGGGAATTTTATGACCACAAGAAAATGCAGTTTTGACTAGGCAGCACTTATTGTGTGTTTAAAGGACTCTCATTTCAGTGGGATAAACCGTTTTTCTTCGTAAATTGTCTTAATTGTGTATACAGTTTATGTATTTAGATAATCCTATAAAGTTATTTTCATTCTTCACATAAATCAGGAGCTTTTAGAGGCCAGTATGATACAGAAGTTCCTTAGTTTCATATTTTAGTAAGACTTGCCTGCCAAATTCAGTGATTTTTCTAGTCAGCACTGATGAATGGAAGCACAATACTTTTTAAATATTTTGACTGAAATGAGTATTGGAAATAATGAAAACAAAAAATGGTATGAGTGAACCTATTAAACAATGTGCCTTTGAACAGATTTCGTAGGACATTTTAAAATATTTACTAAGAAGTGCCAGTACAACTTATATTATGTTCAGACAGTCTCGTGTAAGGAAGGAACACAAAATCCCTGGCCATATTTTATCAGAATCTTGAAGCGGAGACTGACACCTTTTGCACAGCAGACAGACTTTGTTTGTGTGAACTTTGTTTTTAAATTACAGGATTATATTATATTTAGTACACGTTTATTGCACCAGATTCATGTCTGTGTTGCAGTGCATGATATTTGAACACATTCCATGACACATCAGAATCATGCGTCAGGCTGTCATGGTGACATATTTGCATGTGAATATGGCCCACATGCACCATGTGACCATCATCACCACTGTGCTACAGGAAGTAGCTTTCTTTTTATGAAGTTCCTTTTTATATTTTTGGCTTTAAAGTTTTTATTTGTGTATATTCATTGTCTGGCATTGACTTATGTTTTAAGCAGTTCACAGTTTTAGCATATTCTTGTACTTCAGTATTTATTTATATATATATTTATTTTGTTAGATTTCATATTACTACATTTCATGTTAGGTATCTCTTCCATAACAAAACTGTAATTTTTGCACCATGCATTTGGAAATTATGTATATGCTGTTCTGTTTAGTTCAAAAAATCTCTGCAATATGTGGGCTACAGTACAGAGGCATTTATGTTCATTTTATAAAACTGGATTCTGAAATTTTAGGAACCCTTTACACTGTTCACAAGTTTTACATATTTGGCAATGTTAAATTTGCAGTACATGCACACTGTTTTAACACATGGGCAACCAAAGGAATGAATTATATTACCGAGTTCTGGCATATTAACATCTGTGACCAAAGAGTCTGAATGCTGCTTGTGCTTCTGAAAAATGATCAGTGACCTAAGCCTAAAGCAATTTCTACATCCATTATTGCTCTGTGAATGTTTTGTGGCCAGCAGTGTTGTTAACTCTGTGACATTACATAATAAACAGGGACCATTGTTTAACAGAATGTACTGTGATGGGACAAAGAGGTACTGCAATCTGTATACCATGTAACTATGGGTAAAGGGCATAACAAGGTCCTGTTTTATAGTGGTGTGTGTGGTGTATTCAATTTGTAGGAATTTTTGGGAGTTGGAGGTTTACTTCAACGAGAAATAATTTACAGCAGTAGTTGGAAAGTTGTTAGAATGGAGTCCTATATACACAGAAAACCACTATAAAAGCATTAAAATTGTGGCCTTATTTAGTAAAGTTGCATATAGTACTTCAACAGCTGAAGTTTTAGATTTCATGGGTTGTCACATTTCCTGTTATCATCCTCCTGTTGTATAACCATTTTATGTGTCATTTCTATTGTGATTAGGATAATAGTTATATGTATAGTGTATAGGCGGGGTTGTTAACTGTCTGTCACTGAATGTGGTATTTTTATATTTATTGAGTGAATTCATATAAGGAAAGCAACTTGTTCCATTTGGAGACATCAGTTTGTTGTAAGACCACAAAATGAAAACCAAAACATTAGTGAAACATGAAGAAAAGAAGAATAAGAGAAAATAAGAAATCAGTCAGCCACTGGTTAAATAATTCTATTTATATTTGAATTTTAGTTAGTGATATGGCTGTATTAGGAGATTAGGATGGGGATAATTGGTGGCGCCCCCATGGGGGGGGGGCAGCTTCCAGGCTGCAGCCCATTCCCATATCCCCCAAAACAAATTTAAAAAGCATAGGTTTTGTAGATATTATAATATCAAACTTTTACATGATTTCCCCTTCATCTAAAATCAGCCACGGAAATCTGCTGATGACTAGTACATTGCAATTTTGATAAATAAATTAATGAAATTCAAAAAGAAACAAGAAGATGCGACACTGTGATTGGTCGTGGAACATGTAGTTATAACCTGTTTGTTTGTATATAAGGGCAGTTGCAAACAATGTTATGTTATACTTAGAACATGATTTTTTATAACAATTTTTAAAATCAAACATAAATTGTTTATAGCCTGTAGGGTCAGTCCCCCCCCCCCCCCCCCCTCCCAAGGACAAATTCTGGGTGTTCACCTGGGGTTACTGATGTGTCTAAGGTGCACATTATTTGGGTGAGTTGTAGTCAAATTTGTATCTTAAGAACAGGTTTTTACAAGCTGAGGAGTTGCTAACAGCAGGAGTATAATGTTAATTTGTCTTGTCTGAAAGTTTTCCATGTGTTCTGGTTACATTGCGTGGCAACAAAATTGGAAATATTAGTGGGTTAGGGGTGTGTGAGGGAGGGAACGTGACATGGTGTGTTTGGTTGCAATGCTGCGCAGGGTTGGTATTCCTCCAGTACCGCAGTGAGACCAAGCGTGCGCTTTTGCCCAACGAGATCACTTCGATCGACACAGTGAAGGCACTGTTCGTCAGATCATTTCCAAAGCAGCTCACCATGGAATACCTTGACTCGCCACACGTCAAGATTTACATTCATGATTCATCCAAGGACATGTTCTATGAGCTTGAGGATCTCAGGTTAGTATATCAGCGTGTAATTGCTGGTTGCTAGTTCGTCTTCAGTTGGTTTATTGTGTTGCTTTGACTTTGTTACAGTTTATTTATAAGTAGTGTTTATTTATCTTTAGTAGATCTTCATTTTTTATCACACATATTCTTACAATTTATCAGTACTTGCCGTAACAGTTACTTCATGAGCATGGGCATTAGCATGTAAGAAGTGGCAATTGCTAGTAAGAATCAGTGCTTAAAGAATTCAGAGTAAAAATCTTACTGTGTGCAGGATTTGTAAACCGTTTCTATGTTGGCAGCTTTTCCCTCAAAAAAAAAAAAAACCCTCATATTATGGTAGAGTGTGTGTTTTATATATTGTGTTTGTGTATTGTTAATTTTATATGTGGTTATTAGATTGGAAAATATTTCCCTTTGTTTCACGAGAAAGCACACCAATCTGTCATGTTCAGGTTACAATCAAAAGGGCACACAAAAATGACTCAAGATTCAGAATGGAACTTCCTTATACGTGAGAACTGAATTATTACTTTTGTATTAGTAATGCTTTTATTAAATTACTTAAAAATGAAGGAAACATCAATTTATGTGCAACAATCATGCTGTGCAAGTACTGATGTCAAGGAGAAGATATTTGTCTTGTAGTTTATACATTAAAGTGTGTGATGTAGTCAGAAGAAGCTATGCAAAGGAAATGTACTATTGATGATAGGAAACAAAATCCATATTTGTAGTGAATATGCTGACAAAAATCTCTTTTATATATTGATTTGTTTGAAGTTACAAGACTTACACTGCCCTGCTTACGTTTTGTGCTCACAGCCATCACATTTTGAAGATGCTTATACAAGTTGCATAATGCCTCATTTTGTAAGAGACTATATTGCAGTGAAGTGGGGAAATGCTAGTGCATCTGACTACAAAATTTACTCAGAATGTAGAGGACCTCAAAATTAAAACCCCTGTCTCCCCTCACCCCAAGATAATCAATGTGAAAATGAGAAACAGTTCATTGCTTTTATGAATTCAAGTTTCTGGTTTTGAGACATTCCATACCTTTTTTTCAACTAGTCAGATTGAGAAAAGGACCTCATCTTAGATACAGAAAGACTAAAACTAGAATTGCCTCTTTGTGTGGAATGAAGACATGGGGGAATGGATGTTCAGCTCCACTGATTTTTACCCTTGGCCCTAGATGTGGTGTTTGGTCAGCCTCTTGTCCTTCTTCCTTTTCCTCCATGGAAAGTTCTCCCAGTACCCCTTGGATAGGAGGTTGGGTGGGCATCAGAGGTGGTCTGGACATTTTGGAGAAGAGGTATGTCTCTTGCACCTGCTGGGAATTGAACCATCATTTCTGGGACGTCTGACACATAGCCTGGAACTTTCCTGGCTCAGATACATATGCTGAGTTTGTGCATGGCACTACCTTGGCTCTTGCTGGTTTTGTTGGCAGTTGCAGTTGATTAGGCTAAGCAGGATCAATGCTGTGGCAAAGTGGTACATTTCTCACTGCTTCTGTGTAATTTCAGTAATCAAACTTTTGAAATGTATCAGTTTTTATGCCATATGTAATGAAATTTCCCACATTACTTTCCCTTTTATCTGTTTCCATGTTATTCCCAATCTTTTCTTTCTCTTTCTTTCTTTCTTTCTTTCTTTCTTTCTTTCTTTCTTTCTTTCTTTCTTTCCTTCCTTCCTTCCTTCCTTCCTTCTTTTCTTGCTTTCTTTCTTCCTTCCCTTTCTTTCTTTCTTTCTTCCTTCCTTCCTTCCTTCCTTCCTTCCTTCCTTCCTTCCTTCCTTCCTTCCTTCCTTCCTACGGTGCTTTAGCTTGTTTCCAGGCCATGGCCTCCCTGCTCAATCTTTACTTCCGCAATGTCATCTTGCAGCTTGATTTATTCCTTTCCAGAAGGTCGCCTTCATTTCTTTTCCATGAATACAGCTGCCTTTTTTATTCTTTCATTTTTCAGTAACACTGTACAGCCCATTTTGTGTTTTACTGTTCATGTTGCCAATTCTGCTAATGCAGTTTGGCCATTAATTTGTTTGCAGATCACATCTCCGCGACATTCGCGATCGCTCAGTCCTAAGGTTATTTGAATCTACAGACATGAATGGTGGTGTGCTGCCTGGGGCAGGTGTCGGAGTGGTCGCACCACCCATGTGGGACCAGGACCAGTCGTATTTCAGTGAGCCTGAGTTTGATTCAGAATACCAACACCAGCACATCCACAAAACCAAGGTAGGGATCTCCTCTGTCATTGTTAGTAGTCTGCTCATTGTCGTGTAGAGACATTTTGCCGGCTGAGTTGTTCACTCTGAGGTCCAATGTTCACATTCCAGTTGAAAGCCAGTCAGGTATTGGTCACAGTGTTAGTATAGGAGTGTCAGAAGTAGTGTAACATTCAAGGCATGTTACGGTCACAGACACAGGCATTTGAATACAGTCAAAGCATACTTAACCTTTACTATGAGCATACCCACAGTGGGAGTTTGGCCTTTCAATGACAAATGTTTATCCACAAGAACAGGATAAAGAGATAGTTAAAGGTCCATAGCCTTAGAATGTTATTGTGTTTGAACCTTTAAACAAAGATAATACAAACTGTGGAGACTGTCGAGTTTTGACCGAGCTGGAAACTTGGTGACGCCACTCTCACAAACTTGCCTTTTAAGGGTTGCATGCGTAAATTTGCTTATGGCTGCGTACGAGAGAAGTGGAGAGTTCAGTGTGGTGATGCTATGGGGAATAACAGCATTAGTTCTTAACACACTGTGTATAACTAACTAATTAACTCAAGGCAAATTGAGAGGAAGTGATTGGCCAGAAGTCCAAATCATATGCAGTACTACTTCAATTAACATGTTGGTTTGAGCTCATTACACCCACCCCACTGCTGTCTCTATCCTTTTCCCTTACTCTACCCTACTTTGGAGGCCACAGGGAAGTAAATGAACTTAGGAATTACTGCTGCGGACAGTAATGAGACTGTTTGAAGTATTTGTTCTATTAAGAAAGTAGCATGTTGTTGCCATTGTGATAAAAATTAATGTCATGGACTTCAGATACAAGCCAGATATTGCGTAGCCAAACTGCTGTAAGTATTGACCGTGTCTGTGTTGTTACAGTTACGCTCTCTTGCTGTTTGATGTGCTGAATTTTAGGTGCCCTGAAAACCCTGCACAATATCTGTTGATACTGCTTCCTCAACATCAAAGAACCACTCAATGGAATGTGATGAAATTTGCTATTTAGGGAGGTTTCACAAATATGTGAAATTTGAGAGTTCTGCGGTGTCATTTGGAATTCAGGTGTTGTTGGTTATTATGCTGAGTAACAAGGTTATTGATTACCAGTGTTTTGAAGGGTTTACAGTTTTCATTGCCATAGTGTTGAGGAGTCATTGCTACTCAACAACCCAAAAGACCTAAATCCTTTTAAAAGTTTTTTGTAATATTGCAGTTTTGGTTAAAATGAAAAATTAATTGACACCTCACATGAAGACCTACATACTTTTTTGTGTGGACTTCGAGATAATGTCTCAACATTCGCATTTCACTGTGTAGAGCTTTGAGGCTGGGTAGGATTCGTGTTAGATGTTGACGAGCCAGTTATGATTAGTACCATATTAGATGATAGTTAACTAAGAATTGGCAGTCACTTTTCCGTCATTGCTATAATCTTGCGTGAATTTGATCATGCATGAAGCTATCATGTGGTTATACTAAGAGTGCAGTGTTTGTAATGCGTGCGTGTTGGAAGGGGAGGTGTTTGCTAGGACACAGAGAACTGATGTAATTAAATGGTGGTGTTCTTTGTTTTTGCACCTTGTCATAAAATGAGTGTGTTCTGAGTTTATGGTGGGGCATGCCACCTCATCTTCAGGTTTACTGAATTTGGTTCATCTGTCTGAACAGAATCGATTCACCCTGCAGCACATTCCTCCAAAATGGCAGAACAAACTCATTATGCAAGCCACTCTGAAATCCTGCAAACTTGAAAGTTCAACGTATGATGTTGATTTAATTAATGGTGTACTGTGGGACTGGGGGGATTATCTTAGCCAATTTTAAAGTTTTTTACACCGTTTTCATGGAAGGACTGAGAGGAGCATCAATTATTTGGTACCCAGAGCTGAATTTTGAAACAGGCTGCTTTCGGGAGAAGAAGCATAGGTTGTGTACCTACCTTTGTCACTTTTGTTTCAGAGTCAGACTTGCTAATTAGTTTTGTACTGTGGTTATTACATCCAGTTTGGTCTGCATGTGCTTGGTTGTAACTTGCAATTATATGCATCTTCACTTTGATTTTGGTTGGTGAACCATCTGTGGTCGGCCTGTTGTTTGACGTCTGGTTACTTACAATATGCACTTTTCATCCTATTCCATGAGTCTTATGCCTACGTGTGATTCTTGTTGTGGTTGTGAGTCCCGCATGGAAGGCACCTGGCGTGAGTAATCCAGTCATGATGAATTGGGAGTTTTCTTCTGTACATATGTTGAAAACCACTTTGGTTGGTAACAGTGGACTTGATTTTGGAAGACCGTGTTGGGCGTTCAGCTTTCTGCGGGAAGGATATCGTCATACTGATTGGATTAGGCACGCAATTTTACTGCTTCTGTGTGTCCCTACATGTGTAGCAGGCTAGGAGCAAATATGGTGGGAGTTTTGCAACATTACTCAGCAAACCCCATGAATACTGTGTTCATCTGAACATAGACAATGTTTTTTTCTTAATACATCATCTGAAAAAAGGGGGGCTTACCTTAAAATGTAGCGCAGAGTTATAGGTACCCTTCGCTGGTATGTCCCTGAAAATTTAAGATTGTGAGGAACGTACGTCTTATGTTGGGATAAATATGATACTCATCTCAAACAAGCGAGAAACTCTTAATATAGGGAGTTATTTTTTTGTGATTTTGTGTAGGTCACGGAGTGTCATGTTTGAGTGACTGTGTAAACGTTTTTCCAGCCGTGAAATTAACGAACACCGCTTATTCTTGATGCGACACCCCCTGTCTTATATCCCTGAGGGTGAGAAAAGGAAGTAGCTTATTATATAAATTTTGATGGAATTGGAAGAAAGCATTACCGAAGTCCTGAATGCTAGTTCGATTCAGAAAGTGTGTTGAGGCATAGGGGATCTTCACATGACATGTCACATTGGATTTACAATATGAGGATCAAGTGCAGTGGTATGTGAGAATTAGGTGAAGGAACTTATGTGGAAATACAGAAGTAGTCAGTCAAAAGTCGTCAGGTATTTTTATCGCAGAAGATAATACATATCTGGGAGCATTTTGATGAGATGTTTATGTTAAATGAACTAATTGTAAAATTGAGATCTTAACACCTCTTAAAAAACTATAATAACCTTATAACTAACATTCCTTTAGATATTTTATACAAATTATTCTAATGCTGGCTTCCTGTTAGGTTGAAACATGTAGCTGTGTTATAAAACAGTTTGTTAACTATGTTGCATCTGACTTATGTGCTGCAATTGTTCCATGTATGTGGAGATTTCAAAGTCACTGTCTACTACAGCCCAATTCAGGGCCCTAGCCTCCTCAGTTTCTCTTCCCCAAATTTTTTGGTCCAGTGCCAGTATTTTCCATCTTGTGGTCCGTAGCACTCTTCTGGCATCTCTGGTCACCACTTCTACGTACCTGTCCTTTGACTTCCCTACTGGTTGACAACATCTTTTTGCTTCTGAGATTTTCATTTGTGTTCTTAATCTGTCCATCTTGTAGGAGCGTCAAGCCTGTTCCAGTCTTCTGAGTTTAATACGTGTTACCACATGTGTCCTTACATAAACTGTAGATTTCATTACTATAGCATTCTATAGTGTATGTTACCTGTACTGGCCCATGTATTGTTCCCAAGTATTTTCCATTCAGAGGCTCCAAGGGTCATTTTTATGTTCTTAGCATTGTTCAAGTATCATGCGCATAGCACAGGATGCTTCTAATTAGGGTTTTGTACACACTTATTTTAGTGTTCCTGTTAGTGCAGTTTGATAAAGTTAGTGTCATAAAACACTGTTCACGATGCTGTCATCAGATGTTTGTTTGAGTCATCTAGATAATGAGTCAAATGTCCTGATGAATTTGAAAATAGGTATTGTTTTATCATAGGCTGTGTATATAAATACATGTGCTATGTGTGTATGCATATGTATTTGTATTTATAGAGTATGCCTTATGTAAGTAGTATTGTGAAATTGAGTACCTTCTTCCCAGGCTCTTTGAGTAATCTGACACTAATCTTATCACCCTGTATAATCCTGACCGATTTAAATCTGTTCAGATCCTTGTAGAACAGTTCCCACAGCCGTAAATTAATATTATTCTGTGTTGCTTTTAGTTTTTAAACTGGTCGTAAGGTTTTCTTTGTGTCCCTGTCCTTGCTGTGCTATGTGCTCACCTCTTCATAAGCTGCTTGTGATATCCTTCACATCTACTCCTCTTTTATCCCTTTTTGGTCCAAATATTTTTATTCGTTCTTTATGGCCTAGTCATTAGTATACATGCCACCAAGTTTAGTACAAGGATCTGTACGTTCTACTCATAAATGGTGTTTGTTTCTTCTTATTCTCAACCAACAGTCATAATTTTTCCGTGTCTTTTTTTGTCTTTCTAAAGAAAGCACACTGTGTTCTCTGTGAGATCAGAACCATGTCTGTATGGAAAATGTAAATTCATTTTAGTCTTCAAAAGGTCAGCACTTCGTTTCCAGGCACTTGCAAGTTCCGCTCTCCTTCAAGTTGCAAAACGAAGTCCACATCCAAAGTTTAACGACATATGAATGCTGCCAGACTGTTTGATGTGCCCCCACCTCCTGTTATATTTCCATGTATCCTGTAGTTCTTTCCAGTCTCTCTCTGTCTCTGTGTCTGATGTGCCCTTTCCTCTCCCCAGATATTGATCTCATAGGGTAGCCAGTAAATAAAGGGGAAGTAAGCAAAAGCATTTGTCAAGGGTAGTTATGAATGATATTAAAATGAAATGTCACATTATATGTGCGAGGGTGGCGATGTGTCTTCTATTTTCATTAACTCCGGTTGTAATATTCAGTTACTAATCTTTAGTTGGGGTATGCAATTATGTTGTTTTATCAAATGTAGGGTTTTGAAGTGGCTGGCTGCAAAGGTACTTCACACAATTTGTCTGGGGAGAAGTCTTATTTCATGTAGCTGATAGAAACCTGGATTTCAGCATGACATTTTGAAATTTGATGTGGTGGAAGTGATGATGCCGGTGTTGAGTGAACACACACAAGCAAACCATCAAGGTGGTGGTGGTTGCCTTTCCAGTGTGAATATTTTATGTGCAAATACAATAAGGCATGTGTCGATACACAATATAGGACACAGTATAGCCATTATTGCAAACGGATCATTGGGCAAGAACCATACATGTAGTTGTACTGGCTTATATGTTGAATTGCTAAAATTAATATATAAGAAGTTAAGGGGAGAGATCCGTGTGGGGAATTATCATGGACGAAGTGGCACTGGGACAAGTTTTTCTCTTGAGTGCTTCGTTTTTCCTGTCACTGTCATTTTATATTCATTCATTCATTCATTCATTCATTCATTCATTCATTCATTCATTCATTCATTCATTCATTCATTCATTCATGTATCACTGACACAATATAATCTTTGCAGTTGGCAACATCCTTAACCTTTTAAAGCCTAGCGGTAACTTTACATAAGACCAGGTTTAACATTAAAAAATTCTACATGGTGCCCACATTGCGTTTATGTGTTTTGTATGGATCTCAGAACAAACAGCAACTTTTGCCTTATAAAACATTAAGAGATTGGTTTTTATGACTGAAGTGCAGAGTGTTTACAGTGCGGTACGCACCGAGTCCTTATATAAAACAGATACACTTCATCTTTAAAGGGTTAAGTAACACACTTCAAAAAGAGAGGAACAAGTGCATCTTTTTTTTCCCCTGTCACACTGTGGTGGCATTCGAGGTGTGTGAACCCGAAACATGTTCTTATCCGTGGTGTTAGGTGGAAACGAGCAGTGGTCTGATTCTCTGACCACCTGGCAGAGTACCTGAGGCTGATCTAAGTGGTAATAAAGGAAGTACAGGAGCATTTCTTGGGAGAATATGGTACAAAGAATAACAATAAAGTTAATACAAAAAATGTGTTTAATATGAATTCACACTTGTGTATAACACTGAGTCATGTGATTGATGGACATATTCTGGGCAGCGAACCCTGGCTGATAGGGACGCAAGTGAAGATGAAAAGAATCATGAACCATCGTCTCATTAAGACACGTGGTGAAAGAGACAGGAAAATGTGCCTTGAATTTGATCCTACTAATTATGATATTCTAGATGTACTTATTGATACAGGTGCCCGTATAAAACCTTTAATATTAGAAAGTTGTCTGCTAGAAAGTGTTTGTGTAATTATGGCTTGTGTGACCAAATGATACAGAGTCTTACGAATGCGGTTTGGGTTAATGTCTGTGTTTAATACTGTCTGTCACTACAGCTGTACCCTTTGTGTCTTAATTTTCATTGTTCTACTGTTATGAGTGCCATGTAGGCATGGTGTCCAAATTTTAAATCCTGAACAGGTGCATGAAGATACGAATTTTGAGTGTTTAGTACTGTCACTTAATTTAAGGAACATTTAACGTCCGCTTTTTTCTCACTCTTTAAAAGTTTGCCAAATCAAATGATATATTAGGCAGTTGATAAGAACTGTGGAGTATCTATCTCATTGTGTTCTGCAAGATACTTTTTTGTGCATTGTGAAGTTTTTCGTATATATTTCACAGCAGTGCATGAAACATCTCGTGGTGTACCATGTGTACGGATGTAATAACTTTGCTTTGTTTAGTAGTAACTTTTATTGCATTTCTAGCTAGAAGTAGGCAGATAGATTGAAGAAAATGTCCCTTGCCAGTTTCTCTTCTTTGTCACACGTTCATACAGTCATTTTTAGATTTCTAACTGGTTATGGGTACAAATTATTTGAGTTATGATATGCTGTTAAGAAATTTGATACATTTTCTTTTAATTTATGACAGTATGTATGTAAAAAAAAAACTGAACAGCTGTACTTGGCAGGGCACAGTGCTTTATATTTCATTTCTTATATAAGAGGTAAAACATTACTAATGCTTGAATGCCCAGTGAAATTAAGGCACTCAGGGTGAGGAAACATTTTGTGCTTCTGATACATCTGTTTTCCGAGGGGCGCATTGTCATTGCTGTGTTGGTGATTTGTAAAGCTGGCATATCGTACTGATTTAGAGTTGATGGTTCATGATACGTGACATACATCACATGAGCAGTTTTGTAACAAACTTAAGTGTAACATTTTTAAGTTGGTTCACACCAAAGGAGTACACGATGTAGTTATGCAAAAGTTACGTGTTTTCCACATTTTTTTGGAGGTGAAGACAATTTTACTCTTCATGAATATTTAAGTCCTACAAACTCTTGACCCAGAACACGAAGGTACTGTGATGCTTTGAAATTTCAGTAACTGTTTACCAGTTGATACAGTTTCATAACCCAGAAAACATGGGTCCCAACATGTTGTCACATCCCGGTTATACTGATGACCTTACAACCTTGAATCTCCCGTTCTGGAGTAGTAACATAATGGCATTTTCATAGCTTGTGTCTGTGTACAAAAGAAGGGAAGGCGTTTTATGTGGAGCCTGTTGAATAAGAAGTGTATTAAATATTAAACTCTTGTTGAATATTACCTCCATTGTTTGTACATACGCTCTCCTTGTATCGGAACATAGAAATACCCTTGGGGTATCTGTCTGCATTTCATATCCAGACAGTAGACAATGTCCGAGAAAGATACTCCCATACTAAATTTACATCTTGTTATCCGTCACTGTGAACCAGCATTAATGGCAACATCAACAAGTATCACACTTAGACCAGCTAAAACCTCTTGCATTCGGGGTTGGCCAAACTGTACAGTGCTCCAGCATACAATTTCTTTGGTGTATTTCTCCAGGATATAATTTCTGCTTTCTTGAATGGTTCTGGGTCACACCCTGAGCAAATGTTCATCACTTGTCTCACCTCTCCTTCAGCAGGTTCCCTGGGGTAGTCGTCTTCTGTACTGCTGGTGCCAGAGGGGTTATCTTCTTGCTGCTGGGGACCACTTATTGGGTTGAAGTCTCCTCCAAGAAGTCCTATTGCTGTACCACCAATAAGTGATGAACCGTGAGATGCTAAGTAATGTCCATTGTCATCATCATTGTTGAAATTTATGGCTCGTTTAACGAGCTTGTGGTCTGCCTGCTTTTCCTCGGCTTTGATTGCTAAGCTTCCATTTAATTCTCTTAGTCTGGATTTGAACTTTCTACTTTCCATTCCTTGAAGGTACTTCTTAGGGTGAAGTTTCTTTTTGTTTGAGGAAAGACTTCGTTTTGTCCTTGTTGCTGTTGAATTTTGCACTGCTGTCACAGTATCGTGTCCGTCTTCTCGTTTGAACAGTGAGTGCTGGATGTCAAGGATGGGACCACTGTCTTTCTGTGGGCCCAGCAAACTGCTTCCACCAAGAAGTGACCCAGTAACTGCAGGTGCATGTTGTATGGAGAATGGTGATACACCTGGCAGGGTGATACTGCTGGTACTGCCTGCTGCAGCCTGCTGAAGTAAAGATGATGCCAGAAGTGGATTGCCTGGGTGAGGAGGAGGTGGGTTCGGAAGTCTGAGGCTACTTCCAAGTTGTGCATTGACGTTAAGGCGGGGTATGAGTTGTCCAGCTATGAGGAGGGGGTGAGACGGTAGTGGTGGGCCAGTAGAGACAGGTAGTGGTTCAGGCGTGGTGATGTCATCTTGGTTACCGTGGTGATGTTTGTGGTCACGGTGAGCCTTACCCGCTGCTAGGGCAGCCTTGTACATATACAGCTGTGTCACCTCACCCAGAAAACCACCAGAGCCTTTGGGAGATCCTTTCCCTTCCAAAAAGCCACCACCATACTGCTGCTGTTCTTGTCCAGTGATTGCTATGCCACCACCTGGTATCACATGGCCAACCAGCTGCAAAAGAAATACGTCTGAAGAACTGGGAACTGGTTAGCATCCTGTACTTTTGTGCAACAGTAATTCTGGGAGTCAGTGACCCTGTAACTGGAAGTATCTCCCGCGGTTCAGCCTCATAAGCGGCACCTAGTAACTGCTTTCTGCAGACCTTTGGAACATTTTGACACAAACTGTAGAGTCTTGTAAGGCAAACTAAATTCAGTGTGATTGAAAACAAAAAGAGTTTTGGTAGTTTATATAAATCCGGTTGGAAGTATAAAATATCAGTTTATTTATATATATTTTAGTCAGTCTCTACAATCTGTCCCCACAAATCATTTGACACTCCTTTTATCGGCAGCTAGTTTCGACTCATAAAAGAGCCATCATCAGGCCATAACAAAAACTGTGGGTTGAAACCCCTAATTATCGTAGGTAGAATTCCCCCATTGTCAATCCCAGTGGTCGCGCGGTCTAAAGCGTGGGTCTGCGGCTTGCTGGGATCGTGGGTTCGAATCGCACCGGGGGCATGGATGTTTGTCTCTTGTACCGTGTTTGTGTTCTAAGGGTAGATGTCTCTGCGACTGGCCGATCCCTCGTTCAGAGGAGTCCTACCGACTGTGGTGTGTGTCTGAGTGTGATCAAATGAAATTGTAAAATCCGTCGACACCTACTGTGAACAAGTAGTTAGGAAAGGGAAGGACAAAGAAAGAAAGAAAGAAAGAAAAAAAGAAAGAAAGAAAGAAAGAAAAAGAAGGAAGGAAGGAAAGAAAGAAAGAAAGAAAAAGAAAGAAAGGGAAAGGAAGGAAGAAAGAAAGAAAGAAAGAAAGAAAGAAACAAGAATTGCCCCTTTACATCAGTGAGTACATTGCAAATGTATATTATAGTTAGGGTTTCCGACTCGCATGTTTTTGTTATAGCCCGATGGTGACTCTTTTATGAGCCGGAACTAGTGGCCGACAAAACGTGTGTCAAACGACTTGTTGGGTCTGATTGTAGAGACCGAGTAACATATATATACATATATTTGTATCAACGCACCAACGGGGATGCCTTACATTAAAATCAGTTAATTTTTCGTGTACTACAGTGAGTGATCTCTCGCCCAGCGCGACGGAATGGCGGGAGTGATCATGGCGTGTTAGGCAAAACCGCGTTGCGTAAATTTATTTTTATGGAAAAATCAGGGTTACGTGAAAGCGGACGCATATGGATCCCCCCCCCGGGGCGCGGCGGGTCTCTCCCCCCATCAGGCTTGAAAAAGTTTTTTCTACATTAAACATTTACGCAGTGCTGGGTAGCCGATGTTGCCAGCTTCCGCGGCCGCTGGGTGCGCAACCACATGCCTTTATCCGCACGTACGTAAAATATTCAGCGTTCGGCAGTTATGTGGTTATTTTAAACCGCGACCGCGTTGGTGGAGGGGTTACTGTATTCCATTTGTCATGTCTGTTGATACCAATACTTATGTGGGCTGTTTTTCACCCACTCTAAATATTCTATCACCTTTTTGTCCTTCTTAAATTGTCGGATTCTTTCGTCCTTTATCGCTGTTTTTCTCAGTTTTGTTCTGTCATTCATTCTCATCGTCTTCGTCTGCTGTTTTATCAAGACGCTGCGTAATGTGACGGTCACTGGCCCCAGCCGTATTTGTAATCGACTGCCACTAGTAAGGGTTTGAGAGTTTTCTGAAATATGGATACCAACCCTGTTGTGAAAGCCACGCCCCACTCGTTCTGCGTTCACCCAGATCTGCCACTCGCCTGTGCGGCCATTCCATGACGTGCAGGAATGGTACCACCGGTTCAGGCGCAGCGGGTAGTTGAGTCGGAAGAAGGTATGGCTCTCTACCGACAGGCTGAAGTAACTACTGCGGGGAGTGTTCGACACCCAGAGGTAGATGGCGCGGGGTTGGTTGGGCACTGTTGGCATAGAAGGAGTCACAGAATAACATTAACCTTTTAAAGCCTAGCGGTAACTTTACGTACCACCAGGTTTAACATTAAAACATTCTACGTGGTGCCCACATTGCGTTTATGTGTTTTGTACGGATCTCAGAACAAACAGCAACTTTTGCCTTATAAAACATTAAGAGACTGGTTTTTATAACCGAAATGGAGAGTGTTTACAGCGCGGTACGCACTGAGTCCTTATATAAAACAGATACGTTCCGTCTTTAAAGGGTTAAATGAATGGAAAACTTCAGCAGTTTTAGGCGTTACTGACGAAGTAGAAAAGAACGCCTCGTGTGGAGACCACGTCTGTCCATCCGTCTGTAACGTAGTATCAGAGAATAAACCCTTCGTCGAATTTTCATGGAATTCTGTGTGGGCGTTCTTTACAAAAAAAAAAAAAGTTGTATAGCAGGCGTGTATGAAATTACATTTGCATCTGTATCAGGAAACAGTATGATATTACGAAAGTAAATAACGCCGTGGATGGATCCCAGTGGCCGCGCGGTCTAAGGCGTGGGTCTGCGGCCGATCGCATGCTGGGAATGCGGGTTCGAATCTCACCCGGGGGCGTGGAAGTCTGTCTGTCCCTTGTGAGTGTTTTGTGTTGTCAGGTAGAGGTGTCTGCGACGGACTGATCACGATGAAACACCTTCTACTTTAGCGAGCTGACAGTGTTGAACGTACATGATTCAACCACTGTCATAATGCACGTCTCTGCTGGAAGACACTTGACTCCAGTATCCTGTTGTTGCTATACTTACCAGCATAAGAGAAGAGCGGATGATCATTGGAGTGATTGTAGAACTTGTGCCATAAGCAGACTGTGAACTCTTTGAGGTCCGGAAGTGACGTCTTGTAGTGGATGTACTGCGGCACAAGAAACAACAATGTACTAGTGTTCAAACTTTACAATGCTGATAGTCGGTGTGTGGAGAGTGGCTTGGGTTGGGCTGGTGTCGGAGCTCTGTGATGGCGATTGGTTTAGTTATTTGAAGGAAAGTAGAAGGATAGTGAGATTTGGAGCAACAGTGGAGATCCAGTAGTGTATGTTAACCTTTACAGCCCAGTGGCTAGTATATGTACAACCAGGTTTAATATTCACGATTTCTACGTCATGCCCACACAGTGTATTTATGTGTTTTGTGTGGATCTCAGAACAAACAGCGATTATTTCCCTATACAGCATTAACTGACTGGTTTTTATAACCGAGACGGAGTGTTTACTGCACGGTACGGACTGAATCTGTATGTACACACCTAAAGCCCAGTGGTTACTTTATGTACCGCCAGGTTTAACATTCACAAATTCTACGTTCTGCCCACACAGTGTATTTATGTGTTTTGTGTGGATCTCAGAACAAACAGCGACTATTTCCCTATACAACATTAACTGACTGGTTTTTATAACCGAGAAGGAGAGTGTTTACTGCGTGGTAGGGACTGGATATATATATTTCAGGTTATTCTGAGTCTTTAAATGGTTAAAGAGGCAATCCGTATGATTATGTAGACCCGGTTGTTGTCAAAGAGGTAAGGTGGGGTAAGTGATGGAGAAAGTGAGTGCGCGTTTGATAATAGGGGTAGATTTTGGTCATAAGTATGCCCCAATTTGTATGGGATCGTTGTTCAAATTTTACGACGTAGGTCGAAGTGGGCGGCCCTTATAAGCAACGGATGTAGTTGAAAGCACAAGAAATGTTGTGGGCTTCATCTGTGTTATATATAAGTACCCGTGACGGTGTGGCGTAGACTTCCGTATCGTATTGTGGTATGACCTTTCATTTTTGCAGAAAACACGATTAAAGGAAGTATATATCTCTAAATGACAGGATTTCTGCCTTTCCCACGCACTGGAGACACTGAAAGCAACTAACAAACTGGAAATTTTTTCTATCAATACGAGGTCAAATACCATTTCACTTGTACGACATGCTCTGAATGTAAGGTTTCCTGATCGCTGGAGTGGAAGAAGCGAACCAGTAATATGGTAAAGGTAAAGGTAAATCAATCCCATTACAACCCTGGACAGGCCCTGAGGGTTCCAGGAGGTTGAGGCTCCCAGATTTCTAGACAATCGGCACTTGAAGGTGGTAAGGTTGTCAGCCCTACGCACCGGCCGCCTTTACCCCCCAGGAAATATTCCTGGTACTCATTTCTGTACTCTTACTCTGACCCCAGGGCCATAGTGCGACCGGAAGGATTATGTCAATGAAAAATTCCAATGACACCGTCGGGAATCGAACCCGCGACCTTCCGGTTTGTAGCGCAGTGCTTCTACCAACTGCGCTACCGCGGCGCGGAACCAGTAATATGACCTCTAAGAAGTACATTCAGTACTTACATCGGTGGACGTTGTTATGTGGGGGTATGTGAGATGCATTGTCTGAGCATAGAACGTGGGGGGTCGTTTGCGTTTTCTGTGTGGAAAGGAATTTATGGTGTTTTATTCGCAAGTCTCTTCGGAGATGGATTTTAGAGCTTGGGACATCACGGAATTGCGGTTTCATATCTTCAGGTGCCACCCACACTGTGCTTATGTTGGGACTTGTTGAAGGTGTGTGTAACGTTCGGAGTTTCGTCGGATAGAAGGCGGTGAATTCCGTGCAGAACTCAAAACCCATTTTCCTTTTCCCTGGATTCGTAGTTCAACATATCTTTTAGTTTGTACTGCCATTTTATTTTATTTTTGCCAGTAACTTAACTGATGACGTACAGATTCTTTTATATGTAGAATTTGTTAGATATAGTCACGGTTTGGCGTCGTTGTCATGTTATTAATAATTTTTTGCACGAGACGATGGACAGAGTGTGGGCCGCGATAGCTCAGTCGGTATAGCGACTCGCTACGGGCTGGACGGTCCGGGGATCGAATCCCGGTGGGGGCGAGATTTTCCGCAGCCGTCCAGACCGGCCCTGGGGCCCACCCAGCCTCCTGTACAATGGGTACCGCGTCTCTTTCCCGGGGGTAAAGCGGTCGGGGCGTGGGGCTAGCCACTCCATGTCCTCCTCGCGCCGAGGCTAACAAAAGGTTAGAGCTATACCACTACTCCCCCTCTTGGGCCCTCAGGGCCTGTTATAGGGTGAACCTTTACCTTACGATGGGCAAAGTGTAGAAACCAGCTAACCCCAAGTGTCATGTTCGATCCTCAGAACCATTTGTAATCCAGTTTTGCGTTCAAGGTCTAGTCAGTATCCTATTTCACGTGCTAGCTGCAATGGGAGTCAAATTTCGCACGCCAGATCCAAGCAGAATTCAATTTTACGTGCAGACTCTAACTGAAATTCAATTTCGCGTGCCAAATTCAATCTGAATCCAGTTTCACATGCAAACTGCAATGGGAACTCAAGTTTTACTTGCCAGTACATTCTAAATCGGAATCCAATTTCACGTGCCAAATTCAATGGCAGTCCAATTTGAGATGCCAGTTCCTGTAGTTCGTTAGTTATTTACAGCACAATAAAATCTGAACAATATATCCGAACGGCCGCCGTGTGGTTATTTTAAATTCAACAAAAATACTACCTTAACAAAACTCTCGTTACCCCCACCCGTAAGTTCTGTTAAAATACGAAATTGAACGACTCCCAAGTAACCCACTCGTGTGGCACGTGCTTCTAATGTACGCGCGTCGGCCATGTTATTACCGATTGCAGCAAAATCAAAATTATGACGTAGCTTGTCTTCTGGTGCATACAGGATTTTGGTGGGGAGACCTGATGGAAGGCGACCACTTGGGAGACCGAGGCGTAGATGGATGATATTAAAATGGGCCTTCAAGAAGTGGAATGGAGGCATGGACTGGATTGAGCTGGCTCAGGATAGGGACAGGTGGCGGGCTCTTGTGAAGGTGGTAATGAACCTCCGGGTTCAATAAAATGCGGGGAATGTCTCGACTAGCTGAGAAACTGTTAGCTTTTCAAGAAGGCCTCTGCTCCATGGAGTTAGTTAGTTAGTTAGTTAGTTAGTTTGTTTGTTTGTTTGTTTGTTTGTTAGTCAGTTAGTTAGTTAGCTAGTTAGGTAGGTAGGTAGGTAGCTAGCTAGCTAGCTAGGTAGGTAGGTAGTCTTCTGATGGCATTTCTCATACCAAGTGTCATGAAAATCAGTCGGTCGATTGAGAAGTTGAAATAGCGTCTCTCGCGTGCCAGCGTCGTGATGTCACCAACCTGTTTTCCTTTTTAGGACGGAGAGGAGGCTAAAAAGCGTTGGCCTCCTTGAATGTATGAATTTTTTTTCATTGATCCTATTTTACGGGAGGGGAAGGATGACCGCTAATTATGACTTGGACAGGATGTGAAAGGGGGCAGTCATGATGTGTGTTAAGGTACTGTCGCAGTCTGCGTGGAAAAACTAATGCAAACCATGACGTAGTGCTCTCTGGGTTTTTGTCTGGACGGTGCAGGCCCAAAGAGGCTCCTGTGTACTTTATTATTAGAGGGAAAGTTTTTATAATGAATTGTAATAATGCCGGCCCAGTTGCAGCAATAAAAGCGACGTATTTGAACTCGCTGCAATATGCGCGTTCCGTGCAGGTGACAGGACGCGACCGGTGTAATTAGCAGGATTATTAACCTTTATTTTACATCCTTTAAAATTCCATTGTAGCTGCAGACGGCTGGAGTTACTTTCATATGAAATGTCCATCCTTGCACTTGAGTGAGACAGCGTTTTCCCTTTCGTCCATAAAGCGTTGGATGCAACGGGACATGTGCGACCCGTTTGGCCAATGAAGGTTAACTGCTGTCTTAACGCGTGAGTGCCTCTGACTTAGAAATATTAACCGTATGATGCGAGCTGTTTAGATGTTTGACAGGATAAGTGACAGAAGCCTTTGCTATAGGCCCATCAACAGTTGCAGCTACTTGTGGCCTTCTAAACTCAAGAAATGTTACAGATTTGAGGTTCTCACAGCGGTTTGTCTGAGGATTCGGGTCTTCAGGAATGACTCTGTGTTGGTAGGGGTGAGTGGTTCTCAGCGATACAGGTTTATATGGCGGGATGTACCATATTTTAGTGGATTAACCCTTTAAAGACGAAGCATATCTGTTTTATATAAGGACTCAGTGCGTACCGCGCTGTAAACACTCTCCACATCGGTTATAAAAACCAGTCTCTTAATGTTTTATAAGGCAAAAGTTGCTGTTCGTTCTGAGATCCGTACAAAACACATAAACGCAATGTGGGCACCACGTAGAATTTTTTAATATTAAACCTGGCGGTACGTAAAGTTACCGCTAGGCTTTAAAAGGTTAAAGACGAAGCGCATCTGTTTTATATAAGGACTCAGTGCGTACCGCGCTGTAAACACTCTCCACTTCGGTTATAAAAACCAGCTTCTTAATGTTTTATAAGGCAAATTTGCTGTTTGTTCTGAGATCCTTACAAAACACATAAACGCAATGTGGGCACCACGTAGAATTTTTTAATGTTAAACGTGGTCGTACGTAAAGTTACCGCTAGGCTTTAAAAGGTTAATGGGAACGTTGTGTGTAAAAACTGTGGCTAGAAGTGGGAATTGTCAGATTTTCTTGTCGAATTTTCAACGGAAATTTCACGCGTGCGTTGTGTTAAGAGAAATTCGCTGTCCAAGAGTGTAGCTCTTAACAGTGTGACTCACCCCGTGGTCGCGGATGGAGGAGTAGGATGTTAGTTGCGATTGTATTGAATTAACTGTCACCGACAACTGACAAGGAGTGTTCCTCCAGCCTGGTAGTTGGAGAAGAAATTATTCTTTTAAAGCCTAGCGGTAACTTTACGTACCACCAAGTTGAATATTAAAAAATCCTACGTGGTGCCCACATTGCGTTTATGTGCTTTGTACGGATCTCAGAACAAACAGCAACTTTTGCCTTATAAAACATTAAGAGACTGGTTTTTGTAACCGAAGTGGAGAGTGTTTACAGCGCGGTACGCACTGGGTCCTTATATAAAGCAGATACGCTTCGTCTTTAAAGGGTTAACAATCCGCTCAAAGGTGGAATGTTACCAAACACCCTGCGGGCTTCGAACTGGGAGGAGTTTCAGGAGATGGCCTCAGCTTTAAACACGAACTTAGACTGTCAGGTTTACTATATAAAGGGATAAAGCAATCCGTGTACGGTCCTGGACAGACCCTGAGGTTGAGGCTTTCGGAATTTCTAGACAATCAGCACATGAAGGTGGTAAGGTTTTCAGCCCTACGCACCGGCCGACTTTACTCCCCCAGGAAATATTCCTGGTTTCTGTTAGAGGCTGAGTCGACCCCAGGGCCATAGTGCGACCGACAGGATTATGTCAATGAAAAATCCACTGACACCATCGGGAATCGAACCCGTGACCTGCCGGTTTGTAGCGCAGTGCCTCAACCAACTGCGCCACCGCGTAGCCAGTGTTTTTTTTACATGGCAGAGAAAGGAAAAACATACAGGAGTGTAGATGTAGCCCCCTTCTCGCAGGGACGGACAGAGCGGGCTGTTGAACCCTCCTCGCTTTCTCGTAGTTTGCGGGAATGCTCTCTGTGTTCTCTGGTGCAGCTTGCAGCCGCTGTGCAGACTGCATCTGGCGGCAGGGAAAGTGTCAAGGGGGCCTGCTGTCACTTTCATGTCGAGATGTCTGCTGCGTGTTACGTAAATATGGCCGTGAAGTTTCATCGTCACCGTCACCTTCACCTTCACCATAGTAGCCAGTGAAGTACAACGAAGGCCAGTCGGTTGAAGTTGGGTTCTTCCAACTACATATGGATGAGGGACTTGTAACATTTGATGTTTCGGGAAGCGTGGGGGTCACGCGGTGGCGCAGTTCGTTGAGGCACTGCGCTACAAACCGGCAGGTAGCGGGTTCGATTCCCGATGGTGTCAGTGTAATTTTTTTTCATTGACATAATCCTTCCGGCCGCACTATGGCCCTGGGGTCGACTCAGCCTCTAACAGAAATGAGTACCAGGAATATTTCCTTGGGGGTAAAGGCGGCCGGTGCGTAGGGCTTACAACCTTACTACCTTCATGTGCCGACTGTGTAGAAATCTGGGAGCCTCAACGTCCTGGAATCCTAAGGGCCTGTCCAGGCCTGTAATGGGACTGCATTTTTAATTCTGGGAGCGTGTTTACGGACTTGGCTTTAGTTTAAATCCAACGGCATTTGCACATGTAGCAAGGTGCGTCTGTTTTTAAATTGTGAGGAGATATGAGTAGGAAGACTAGGGGTAAGGCTCCCCGTATTCGAAATTCCGCACTATTTTTAAACGATTTATGAGCCTCAAGCTTCTCGCGCCTTAACTCCAGGGATTTGACCGCTGGCAGTGACGTAAGTAGGTGTTTTTGGCCGTCTGGGGCAAGTAAAAGCACAGTGGTTGGCCCGACCAGGAATTATAGGGTAAGAATGAGTGGAGGTATACCTCTACTCCCAGTCTGTCTTTATGCATGTTAGAGGGGAACTTGATCTTTTACCAGTCATTTGACGCCGTGTAGTGCGAGTCACTGACGCAATTAAATTTGCTACAACATGTAGAAAACTACTCGGTATCCGAGTTTATTAGGCAGACCGTAGACTGACTAATGAAGTACCTGGGAACCATAATCAACACATCATGCCCTCTGTTTTTCGAATTAATGCCCTGTTATGTTCCCCTTGTAGTCCTAAAGAATAGGTTCTCGTTACGTCTCGTGCGTGTATCCATAGCGTTTCCCATTTCTCCCCACGAAATTTGAACAGCGAGGAGTGAAGCAACGGGAATTGTCTTGCCCCTTAAGGACGAAACCAGATCTGTTTTACATAAGGACCCAGTCCGTACCGCGCAGTAAACATCGTTTTGGTTATAAAAACCAGTCAGTTAATGCTGTATAGGGAAATAATCGCTGTTTGTTCTGAGATCCACACAAAACACATAAATACACTGTGTGGGCAGAACGTAGAATTTGTGAATGTTAAACCTGGCGGTACATAAAGTAACCACTGGGCTGCAAAGTGTTAATGAGGAACTTCACAGTTGGCACTCTACTTCTCAGATATTGTTAAGGATGCAGCTAAGATAAATGCAGTGCATGCTGCACATACAGGGCAGTAAGAAATAGGTACGTGTAATTGTCATGAACAGCCTTGAGGAAAGAGACAGCCTGTGAGATCTTGACATAGAAGGATAATGTACAGAGACCCGAACAGAAATACTTGAAGAACACGTGATATTCATCGATGAATTTGACGAGGGTCGGTCACAAAATAAGTTCACATGGTGTATATTTCTGTAATTAAATAACCCACACTGATTGTGATTATATCAGTGGAATTCGTCGCTAAGCGACTGTCAGCTGTTTACAGCGCTGAAGCCGTCTTGGCGGCCACAAATTCAAAGACGTTCGCATGGTGTAAACAGTTGTGACACGCTGGCTGATTACACAGAACACGGACTGATATCGACAGGGAATAGAAAAGCTGATTCTGCGGTATGAAAAATACCTCAGTTATGGCGGGGACTATGTGGAAATGCAGTTGGATAGCAGAACATTTAAATGTGAACTGTTCGCGTGGGAGATGAAAATAGGAATGAAAATAACGGACGCAAAACGCGTACATTGTAAACTTACTTTATGACCGTTCCTCGTAGTTGGTATAGACACACCCAGACTTAAGCATCTTAAAAAAAAACGATAGAAATGAGACGAAGATGGCGGAAGAATACTGCTGGGCGATAACACAAGCCGCGGGCAGCCATGCCGTGGCTAATCAGGTTCCATTGTGTTAGAATTTGGATTTGAAGTGTACTGCCTTGTATACACGTATAGTCTATGGTTGACTGTATATGTAATTATACTCCAGGCTTGCGCCGGAATTTCCGGACCGTAGCTGTTGCATAGGTCGGAGGGTGTCTGTAGTGATATAATTAACCCTTTAAAGACGAAGCGTATCTGTTTTATATAAGGACTCAGTGCGTACCGCGCTGTAAACACTCTCCACTTCGGTTATAAAAACCAGTCTCTTAATGTTTTATAAGGCAAAAGTTGCTGTTTGTTCTGAGATCCGTACAAAACGCATAAACGCAATGTGGGCACCACGTAGAATTTTTTAATGTTAAACCTGGTGGTATGTAAAGTTACCGCTAGGCTTTAAAAGGTTAATGGAATCTGAGCGCCCCGCAGTCTTACGCGGGCCCCTGTGACGCACGCATTAGCTGGAAGTTAGGCCGTGCATTGGGTGTAAGGTGGTTAGTCGCCGGCTTCTGACCACACAGGCCCGGGTTGGTCCCGGCTCACTCCATGTGAGATTTGTAGTGGACAAAGTGGCACTGGGACAAGTTTTTCCGCGAGTACTTCGGTTTTCCCCCTGTCAGTTCCATTCCATTGGCGCTCCATTACACGGAAAAACGATAAAAACTAATCATCTCCATCACAGGATTGCACAGAAACCTTCAAGGCTGCGGTGCGTCAGCAGCATCCGGTGCGGGGCCCTTCACCACAAAAAAAAAATTACCTGGAAGTAGAGGTCCTGTACGAAGGAGACCTTGTATAGAGCGCAGTGGTCGTGTCCCAAGGTGGACTTTCCTCTCAGATTTTCCCCCAGTTGGTGGTAGTGTTGCACTGGCAGGGACGGACCACCACCACCCCCACCGTGCAGGGTGTGATAGGAGATGGCTAGATGACCCGTGGGTTCCCCTTGCGGCGCTATTGGCCGCCATCCGGCAGACCTGATTTCTGCTCTTACAAGGCTAGAGGCGACGACGAGGCATGCCAGGAGCAGCATCGTGCTGTAAACAGACATTGCTGTATAAACTGCAGAGTTCAGAATGTTCTGAGTTCGATAATCGACTGTTATTGATATCGCGATTGTAAACAGTAAACCTCCTAGTTTATTGATAGCTGGTTTCCATAAAATAGGATCCAGTTTTCGAGACGCCGTTTGATAATATATTAACCTTTTAAAGCCTAGCGGTAACTTTACGTACCACCAGGTTTAACATTAAAAAATTCTACCTGGTGCCCACATCGCGTTTATGTGTTTTGTACGGATCTCAGAACAAACAGCAACTTTTGCCTTATAAAACATTAAGAGACTGGTTTTTATAACCGAAGTG
>BLKM01001489.1:877087-891694 GCA_013340265.1 Coptotermes formosanus
TGGTCGTAATGGTGGTGGTCGTAGTGGTGATGGTCGTGGTGGTGGTGGGCGTGGTGGTGGTGGTAACCTATGAATGTTCCCTCTAAGCTGCGCGGGTTCGCAGCCGCGCGCAGTAACTGAAACGCTCCCGCGCACGCTGAATTGTTGCCGCGCAGCTAGAAATTTTCGACTTCCATGGTAAACATAATTATTATGCATATTACAAAAAGCTTTTAAAGTGCCATGCAGTCGTCAGGTCGTGTAAAAATTTTGTGCTCAGGGCAGTAGCACGTCCGCGGTTCTGTAAAAAAAAAATTACAAGAAATGATGTAACCTGTACCCCTGGCTGCTTAAACTCAAACCACCTCCAGAAAAATCGACAGTTTCGGAGTTCCTCAGGGCGTATTTTAATGCTCGTATTCCCTGCATATAATACTCTTGGTGTGAGTCACACCCCAGCTGCTATGTTCTATGTGAAACACGCAGTAACTCCGAGGACAGTGCTGTAGGAACTGTGTCCTCCGTGAGGTACGAACTACGGAAGACAAAACAGCTCGGCATTTCCCTTACCAGAAGAACGCGTGTGCAAAGCGTTGGGAATTTCAGAGCACTTAAGTTCTTCCGTTCTCCCTTTCCCCAAAAATAATATTAAGTGTAGTGCCCCTCACTCTACACTGTCCCGATTCTTCTCCCTCTCTCCTCCCTTCCTTTCGCCATACAATGTAACATAGCATGGAAGCACAACGACCAATGAAATCAACGCTTCGTTTGCTCGACAAATTAAGAAAACGACCGACTAAAGAAACTGTAAACGAAAGAGGCTGTAAAGTGAGGCGTGAAGGTTGACTTCGTCGGTCATTTAACGAACACATGGACTGTTTTAAAATATCTGATACACACCGTATATAAATAATTCATCGCATAATTATTTTCGGAGCCCCCACCCCCCAAAGCGCAAGAAACCCTAGTGGGCCACGGCCTCTTCATTATAGATGCTTCACGATCACACTCAAGACACACCACACTCGGCAGTACTCCTCTGGACGAGTGATCAGCCCGTCGCAGAGACCTCTACCTGACAACACACAACACCCACAACAGACAGACATCCATGCCCCCGGCGGGATTCGAACTCACAATCCCAGCAAGCAAACGGCCGCAGACCCACGCCCTAGACCACGCGGGCACTGTGATTGGCTATGTTCAGAGTTAAGACACCCAAAAACATTAGTAGCACACCAAACACAAAATGTGCCTACAGCTCAACGAAAGAACGATTTCAAAAAGAATGCATACAGAAGGACACTTTTTAAGGCGTACATATGCTTTATGCTGAATCACTGCACTTTCTATGAACACTTCGAAACTGGGACTGTCATCCTGTGCAGCTGCATTCGCTGCTCATCTGTGATATAAACAGGTTTCAGTTGTCCCCCCCCCCCCCCCCGCGGGACGGAGGGAGGGGAAAGAGAGAGTGACGGGAAACATAACCAGAGCACACACCTAATGTCTCTGTAAATCAATAGCGTAGCGAAAGGAACCGAGGTGTTGAAGTCGCCAAACTCAGGCATTAGAGGAATGTGGAAGGGAACGTTACAGAGGCACTGAACAACACTGATCGAAAGAAGGGCATTGTATCTTGCTTCGGAAGTCTAATGGATATTTCAAATCACCTGAAGGCCACAGCACAGGGGCCCCCCCCCCCCCCCCACTTTGGGAGTATTTATTGACGCTGCCAATTGATAAGACTACATAGCCTCGGTGGTAGATGAATGACTGAGTATCGAGCAATGGTGGAATGCTACTGGCTGAAGTACTGGGAGAAAAACTTCTCCCAATGCCACTTTTTCCACCACAAATCCCATATAAACGGGCCTGTGACTGAACACAAGCGGCCGGCGTAAGTTCCGTCTATTCTCATTGCTAACTTCCGGAAGACAAAAAACATAAAGCAAGGACACTGTCTCCTGTGTTTACAAAAGCTGGCGAACAAGAATGCGCAAATGACCTCCTCAGAAAATTCACAGCTGCCCACCGAATGGCAAACGAAGTTCACGGCGATAGGAAACAAATCTAATAACGCATGAACAGAATGAATGGCATGAAGAAGAAGAAGAAAAAAGCAGAAACGAAAGAAGCTCACATATTAATATGAGGTTTGCTTGCGACATAATAATCTAATGGGGCACGCGGTGGCACAGTTGGTTGAGGCACTGCGCTACAAACCGGAAGGTCGCGGGTTCGATTCCCGATGGTGTCACTAGAATTTTTCATCGACATAATCCTTCCGGCCGCACTATGGTCCTGGGGTCGACTCAGGCTTTACTCCTGGGGAGTAAAGGCGGCCGATGCGTGGGGCTGACCTTACCCCCCCCCCCCCATTTGCCGACTGTATTGACATCGTGGAGCCTAAACTCCCTGGATCCCTAGGGATTCCTTTACGTAACAATCTACTTAATAACCAACGGATTCTGTCAAAATGGACATTTTTAGAAACCTTACGATTCGGTATGGACGGCAGTCTCCTTTGTTTTGATGGATTCCTTCTCAAAAAGATGGTTTTAACAAAAAACACACCTGCATTCCACACGCCTTCAATTGTACCTTACCTACTACGTACCTCTACTATTTTCACGACGCTGAATGCGTACATTTGACTACCACAAGCAAAACTACCTTCTGAGGGCACAGCAGTGTGATCATGCAACGGTGCTTATGAATCTGCAATGAATGGGGTCTGAAACCAACTTTATATGTAATAAATCGCAAGGAACGCTTTTGGAATCGATCTGTATTACACGTTACCGTTCTTCAAAACACAGGTCACAAGCAGCAGGACCACCTAATGATGTCGCCGCGACATTCTTCTGGGTCACGGTCACGGCAACGGCAGCTGGACAAGGTGGGCTAGCAGACACGGCTGACGGCTTCCAGTAGTCCGGAAAGCTGTGACAGCCGTCGGGGCTACCGCGCTAACATCGTGCGTCACAACGTGTTGATTCTAGCAGTGGAGACCAACAACTGGATGGCGTTTATGAATTACCCCTTAGTAGAATAGGGTGCTGAGGAGGATATTTGGGCCTAAGAGGGACGAGGCAACAGGGGAGTGGAGAAGACTACATAACGAGGAACTTAATGACCTGTACTCATCACCAAATATTATTCGGGTAATCAAATCGAGAAGAATGAAATGGGCGGGGCATGTAGCAAGTGTGGGGGAAAGAGAGGTGCATACAGGATTTTGGTAGCGGGACCTGACGGAAGGCGACCACTTGGGAGACCCAGGCTTAGATGGGAGGATAATAATAAAACGGATCTTCACGAAGTGGGATGGTGCATGGACTGGATTGAGCTGGCTCAGGATAGGGACAGGTGGCGGGCTGTTGTGAATGCGGTAATGAACCGCCTGGTTCCCTAAAATGCGGGAAATTTCTTGACTAGCTGAGAAACTGTTAGCTTCTCAAGAAGGCCTCTGCTCCATGGAGTTAGTTAGTTAGTTAGTTAGTTAGTTAGACTAAACGGGCCTCTTTAACAGCTGGTTTTAACCTTGGCACCACGTGGTCCTTGAGGATGGTGCACTGACACCGACACATGTCGGACAGACATATGTAACATTCTGGTGTGAATTTGTCCCCCCCCCCCAATGGCTCGGCAGTCCCCAGTGGGCACAGGCCTCTTCACTGTCGAGGTTTCGCTATCGCACTCAGACACGCCACACTCGGTAGGACTCCCCTGGACGGGTGATAAGCCAGTCACAGAGACCTCTACCTGACAACACACATCACTCACAAGAGACAGACATCCATTCCGCCCGGCGGGATTCGAACCCGCAATCCCAGCAAGCGCTCGGCCGCAGACCCACGCCTTAGACCGCGCGGCCACTGGGATCGGCTTCATATGTGGAACAGTAGCATACGCGTAAACTGGCTACCCTGATCAGAGCAATGCACGGAATGAACACACTTCACTAAACTGTTCTGTAATGTCCATATATAAATACATATACTGCGGAATGTAATGAAACATATAATTTTATCTGCATCACGCAGTGTGTGATTTTTAAACCCCTATTCTACCAGTGTTATCCGCCTATTCTCGTACCCGTCACTGCCGCGGTCCCAAGCCCCGACAAATAATGGCGTTTAAGTACACATTAAAAACAAAATTTAATACTCCCAGAATAAATATAAAATATTATAATAACACTTTTTTTTAATTATGCATCATGAAAATCGCAAGAAAAACAAAATCAATAAAAGCTCAGGAACGTGACGTAACACTAATACTGCGTCATGGGATGACTGCGTCACTCCACATACTCTCCTCCACGCGGCGCCGCGTTGCATAATTATAATCACATAAAACGCAATAAATATCAAACGCAATGACTGTGCTTTACTTTGTCCTGATCACCCGGAATGCAGATCGTATACACATGGCGCCATATTGTACCCAGTTAGTCGTTTTTCCTGTACTAATCTCGCAAACCGCGAGATACCCCCAAAAACGTACAAAATTTTTCGTGTAACTTGTCGGTTACTCGTGTTAGATTTTTACTAAAACCTGAAAAGATGGGACAGCGTAGTCAGCATACCCTCTAGCTGTGGACTGGACGACCCGGGGTTCCAATCCCGGCAGGGGGCGAAATATTTTCTTTTCCAAAACCGTCCAGACCGGCTATGGTGCCCACAGAGCCTTCTATTCAATGGGCACCGGCGTTCTTTCCCCGGGGTAAAGCGGCCGGGGCGTGACGTTAGCCACACAACGCCAATTAGTGCCGAAGTTAAGAATGAGCCGAACAGTACCTCTATTCCCCCTGCATACCTGCATGGCATGGAGGGGGCAAACAGCACCTTTACTGGAACTGGGTCAACACTAACTAACTAACTAACTAACTAACTAACTAACAAACTAACTGGGTGACTGACTGACAAACAAACAAACAAACAAACAAACAAACTGCCTGACTGACTAACTGGGTGACTGACTGACAAACTAACTGACTGACTGGCTGGGTGGCTGACTGACTGACTGGCTGACTAGCTGACTGACTGGCTAACTGACTGACTGACTGACTGACTAACTAAGTAACTAACTCCATGGAGCAGAGGCCTTCTTGAGAAGCGAAGAGTTTCTCAACTGGTCAAGAAATTTCCCGCATTTGATGGCACGCGGAGGTTCATTACCGCATTCACAAGAGCCCGCCATCTGTACCTATCCTGAGCCAGCTCAATCCAGTCCATACTCCATCACACCTCAACATCTATTTTAATATTATCCTCCCATTTACGCGTGAGTCTCCCAAGTGGTCGCCTTCCCTCTGGTCTCCCCACCAAAATCCTGTATGTACCGCTCGTTTTCCCCCATACGTGCTACATGCCCCGCCCATCTCATTCTTCTCTACCTGCTAACCCGAATAATATTTGGTGATGAGTACAGGTCATTAAGTCCCTCGTTATGTAGTCTTCTCCACTCCCCTGTCGCCTCGTCCCTCTTAGGCCCAAATATCCTCCTCAGCACCCTATTCTCGAACACCCTCAGTCTTTGTTCCTCCCTCAGTGACAGAAACGAAGTTTCACACCCATACAAAACAACAGGTAAAACTACAATTCAGTATACCCTCATCCTTGTGTTTTTGGATAGCAACCTGGCAACACATTTTATTAAAAATCCCCAAAATCCGTTCAGCTGGGGCTCAAACGTTCCATGCTAGCTGATAGAGTGACAGGAATGACGACGCTAACAGTCGGTTTTAGTAAATCTTTCGCGAACGCCCCCCCCCCCCCAAATAAAAAGAAAGCGTCGCTGGTCTCTTAACAGCGCCCGACATCTCTCCCTGACATCTGAATGCTCCGAACGAAAGTCTGTCGCACGGCTTCCGAATTAGGCGACTAGTTCACTCAAACAATAGGTTAGACATGAGTCCTTGTTCCAAATTGCTCTTCGTAAGCTGTCAACTTATCTTGACGTTTGGTCGGTCGTTCCGATGCCGTAATAGCGATACGATCGAAGACAAAGATGGGTGGGGCGTGTAGCACAATTTCCCTGACTGCATAACAACTAACACCAACTCCTCACTGTACACCAACCCGCCCTGTTCTGCACCTAAACATCACATCTGTTGTTCTGAATGAACGACATCTTAAGACACGTACACTGATGGCTGGATGATGATTAGGAAGGGATTTGCAAAAACTGGGTCATGGCGCACTCGAAGTATTGGCTCGGAATATAACTGAACGGACCGAAGGAGGTCATAAGTGCACTTCAACCGAAATTCGAAGCTGGCACCTCCAGAATCTGTGGTCTGTAGTCACATTTCAACAATTAAAATCCAACGGTCCTCCGACTAGTCAATAAATTACCCGTCGTTTTTGCAACACCAAAGTATTACCGCGTTTTACGAACGTCAACCACTGGTCCGCATCCGAGCCACATAAATCCAGTCACATTCCTAACATGTTATTTCTTTAAGATGCATGTTGACGTTATACCCCTCTACGCCTAGGTTTTCCAGCAGATCTCTTTCCTCGGAGCTTTCTAAACGTCGGTATTCACTTTTCATCCGCCGCAAGCAGCTACAAGCACAGTGTACACCGTCATCTTCGAAAAGAAATTTGGCGAAAAAGAAGGCAAATTAATCTCAACTTATGTATAACTTCAGTGGGTGCTGTCGAAAGGGTAGTCTTTTGGTTATTAACCCTTTAAAGACGAAGCGTATCTGTTTTATATAAGGACTCAGTGCGTACCGCGCAATAAACACTCCACTTCGGTTATAAAAACCAATCTCTTGATGTTTTATAAGGACAAAAGTTGCTGTTTGTTCTGAGAGCCGTACAAAACACATAAACGCAATGTGCGCACCACGTAGAATTTTTTAATGTTAAACCTGGCGGGACGTGAAGTTACCGCTGGGTTTTAAACGGTTAAACCGTGTACGGTAACAAATCGTTCCGAATTTTGGGACGAAAGTTCTGCTCCCATCTTTAGGATGACTGAATTGTCCAGTTGAATGCTGAAGTGATAAGGAAGAATGTATCTCACGCACATAGTACCCACTTACAACAAACTGCTTTACCTTGAAGATGGAAGCAGTACATTAGTCCGAAATATCGAAACAAATATTATCCTCCATCGTGTAACAACTCGTAAGACCACCATGTGATCTTCACCTCAACTGAACTGAAAAATGACGTTCAATAATTGTTATTCTATTTTGAAAACCATGAAAAGTTAGGCACTTGAAACCGATATGCAAAATTTAAACCACGTACGTTGCCACCGACGTAATGAAACTGAACGATCCAATATGATGTCGTATGGATGCTGGTGACATGACCGATCATATTCTATCACCGTTCTAGCACCACCACCCATCTGATCGTTTTCCTCAATACACTGATCACTGATCAATACAGACAGTTAACACACAAGCGGTCAAATTACTTTAGAAATATATATATAACAAGTTTAATGAAAGAAAAAATTTAACAACCCACACTATTTATACGAACATCAACTCTATAATCACGTCGGCTTTCTCCAGAACAGCTCTCCGTAATAAGACTTAAAACTAAATTAAAATCAAAACACGAACTCATTAGCCTCTACAGTTAAGCCTACCAGTCCTAATGGTTTTATAATAGGGTGTTTATGTAACGATCTAGAATGCAAATCTTCCTGCCTCCAATAAAAACAAGCCAGTGCACTTAAGTCTCTTAAAAAGTAATTTTAGTACTTACTACTGACACGAGAGTGCAGCAGCACATGAAGGCCAAAACAGCCACAAGTTTTAGTGTTTTTACAGTAATGCCTCACTACAATACCATCACTTTCTATTCAGAAGTCTGGGGTTTGAAGTTTTGAATGAAATACGAACCTGACACGCGGAAGTCATAAATTTCTACGCTTAATTCCGCCACATGAGTATAACACAAAATGGATACGACGAAATAAGTACCAATACTTAACAAGTATCCTAAATATACAGCAAGTCCTCCTTTATCGAAGAGGTTACATTCTGAAAATCACAGCGTAGAGCAAACAAACGTAGAATGAAGCACGTTTCCCCCATTAGTAGCAATTAAAATTCCTTCCAATCTGACCGATGTAGAGCCCCCCAGCTGCAGGCAAAAGCTACGTTCATCCCAGCCCGGTCAACATATGTAGAATGTCCGATCGCCAAAAATTGAGCGTTAAACCGAAACAATGTTTTTCGTTGCAATATCAAATGAGGACTGCCTATATATTGAAGCTCTGAAAGATATCAAGGTCACAGGAACAGAGTTCTTCATTCTCGCTATGGAATCTTCTAACCTGAAGGACTGGTACAGTTTACAGTTTGCTCCCCGATTTGCTGAGTCGTTCAATTTGCTCAAAATTACTTGATTTTGCCACGCCCGGAAAAGCGATAACGCCGTTCATTCTTGCATCACTTTATACTGTGGTGAAGCACTGGAGCGAACGAATTTGCATACAAACGAGCAAAACATCTTGGTTTTAGAGAAAACAATGATGGACTGTTGTCTGTTGCGACACTTCTTGGCTTCAAGTTTCCCATCATTCTCGCCGCCCATTCAACACTACCACAAGACTTAACCTTTCCCTCAAACCGCCTACAAACACATCAGTGCTATCTAATAATAATAACAATCACCAACCAATGCACTAAGAAATCACTTTTAATACTCACTATCCCGACATGTTTCAACGCTTGTGCGGACAAGCGTCGAAACATGTCGGGAAAGTGAGTGTTAAATAAAAGTAATTTCACAGTGCACTGGTTGGTTGGTGATTATTATTATTATTATTATTATTATTATTACTATATTATGAAAATGCACGGTGAATACGACGTAAACATTACTGCTATCTGTCACATTTTAACGAGACCAAATCCCATCATTTGTTTGCAAGCATTCCCGACATACGATGGCCAATGAACAACATGTCAGCACCACGCACTCATTACTTCAGCACTGAACACCTCAATACGCCTTTAAATCAAACCAACAACTGCACAAGCTTATTGATAAGTATATTACCCCTACATACGTTTCCTTCTTCAGGGGGCATACGTCAAAGAGTAACAAGTATTATTTACATCCAAGCATTGTCTGGCTTCACATTCAAACTTTACAACGTCAAGGTCCTTGTCAACTAGTTGGCTTGATTTAACTTTTTAAAGTCTAACGGTTACCTTACGCACCGCCAGGTTTACAATTCGAAAACTCTACATAGTGCCCACATTGTCTTTGTGTGTTTTGTGTGGATCTCAGAACAAACAGCGATTATTTCCCAATACAGCATTAAAGGTTTGGTTTTTATAACCGAGACGGAGTGTGTTTACTGCGCGGTATGGACTGAATCTATATGTACACACCTAAAGCCCAGTGGTTACTGTATGTACCGCCAGGTTTAACATTCACAAATTCTACGTTCTGCCCACAAATTGTATTTATGTGTTTTGTTTGGACCTCAGAGCAAGCAGCGATTATTTCCCTATACACCATTAACGGTTTGGTTTTGTATAACCGAGATGGAGTGTTTACTGTGCGGTACGGACTGAGTCCTTATATAGCACAGACACCTTTCGTGTTTAAAGGGTTAAACTCATAATAATATGCACAGTATATTCGTTTCGTTTTGTAGTCCTTCCCTTTTCTGCCTACTCAGAGTAGGTGTCCAGGTTGTTTATTTTCACTTGATCACACTCAAACACACCACATTCGGTAGGATTCCTCTGGACGAGGGATCGGCCCGTCGCAGAGACCTCTACCCGACAACACAAACACTGTACAAGAGAAAAAAATCCATCCCCCCGGCGGGATTCGAACCCACGATCCCAGCAAGCGCTCGGCCACAGACCTACGCCTTAGACCGCGCGGCCACTGGGGTCGACTTGCATGGTATATAAGACATAAAATCCCAGTGCGTAATGACTGTCTATGGGCAGGGCGTCCGAGGAAACGTGCTTCGATTTATTGCAAGAAGAAGAAATGTTTCTGTACTCCAAAATGCCTGCTCTGGGGCCCAGCCTCCTTCCTATGCAATGGACTCCGATAGAACTTCTTCCGGGGGTAACATAGCCAAGGGATGAAGCTGACGACCCGCATCTACACATAGCTGAGGTTAACATTGAGACTAAGGCACGAGGCTCTACCCTGGCGACAGATGACCCAGTAAGCACTGGACGCCAGTCCGGATAGGCACAAGAGATGGTGTTACGGGAAATTTCTGCTTCCATCACGAATAGAACCTCGATTCCCCGGTTGTCCTGCTAGTAGCACAGTCATACTGAGACACGGCTTCAACAAGTCACACAGAGGGAAGCTATGAACGCGTCACTTAAGGGACTCACGTCGTCGCGAAATAAAGTGTGACTACCAGAAGATACAGTCAGGTTAACCTTTTAAAGCCTAGCGGTAACTTTACGTACCACCAGGTTTAACATTAAAAAATTCTACGTGGTGCCCACATTGCGTTTATGTGTTTTGTACGGATCTCAGAACAAACAGCAACTTTTGCCTTATAAAACATTAAGAGACTGGTTTTTATAACCGAAGTGGAGAGTGTTTACAGCGCGGTACGCACTGAGTTCTTATATAAAACAGATACGCTTCGTGTTTAACCTTTTAAAGCCTAGCGGTAACTTTACATACCGCCAGGTTTAAGATTAAAAAATTCTACGTGGTGCCCACATTACGTTTGTGTGTTTTGTACGGATCTCAGAACAAACAGCAACTTTTGCCTTATAAAACATTAAGAGATTGGTTTTTATAACCGAAGCGGAGAGTGTTTACAGCGCGGTACGCAATGAGTCCTTATATAAAACAGACATGCTTCTTCTTTAAGGGGTAAATATACAAAAAAAACGCATGTAACAGACGCCTTGTAAAGTACAACGCACATTTTGTTTTGATTGTCTCTACAACTTCTATCTCAGATATTTCTCATTCTAAGAAGATTTCAGCGAGATATTATAACATACATAAATAGGTCTTCATGTACAGTACCCGTTATTCACATCAAACCTTAATGAAACTTGAATTTTGTCAACAGATTTTCGAAAAATACTCAAATACCACATTTCATGGAAATGTGTCCAAGTGTGAGCCCAGGCGCTCCTTGTGGAAGGACAGACAAGCTAGACACATATAACGAAGCCAACAGCATCTTTCTGCAAATTTTGAAAACGCACCTAAAAATGTACACAAATTAATCAAATGAAATATACTAAGGTCCACATAAGTTTCTCCTGTCGCGAAGATGTGAACATACCTGTACTCAAATCACGAATTACATAAAATATACAAATCTAAAAAACAGTGAATACTTTGTGAAATCATCCCTCTTTGTTTCCGTATCCAATACGCAAGAAATAAAGCCACCGCGTTCGACAGACGACACGATAAACAAACCCTATTTCAAAACACGGGTGCATACCGTCTAATTTGCAGCCTACGCTATACCACTGACGCTTTCATTATCATGCTATTAAGGTACGTCATGTCAACAAGGGCAACATTTCACCCCAGAATGCATTAACTTAATTTGAATTGTATATTAGACTTGCATAAAATTTCGGTCCCTATCCGAAAGGAAACACAATCCGTCTCCATTAAGAGACTAGCCGCTTAGTAACGTGTGGAGAAAGAATTAACGTTTATTCTGAGACACAAACCTGACACGTCACTACAGTGTGTGGGCAAAATATGTAGCCCCGACTGTTAAAATAGGTGTACATATGGTGCTAGTGTGCTTTAGATGGTTAACTCTCTAAAGACGAAGCGTATCTGTTTTATATAAGTACTCAGTGCATACCGCGCTGTAAACACTCTCCACTTCGGTTATAAAAACAAGTCTCTTAATGTTTTATAAGGCAAATGTTGCTGTTTGTTCTGAGATCCGTACAAAACACATAAACGCAATGTGGGCACCACGTAGAATTTTTTAATGTTAAACTTGGTGGTACGTAAAGTTACCGCTAGGCTTTAAAAGGTTAAACACGAAGCGTATCTCTTTTATATACGGACTCGGTGCGTAACGCGCTGTAAACACTCTCCACTTCGGTTATAAAAACCAGTCCCTTAATGTTTTATAAGGCAAAAGTTGCTGTTTGTTCTGAGATCCGTACAAAACACATAAACACAATGTGGGCACCACGTAGAATTTTTTAATGTTAAACTTGGTGGTACGTAAAGTTACCGCTAGGCTTTAAAAGGTTAAACACGAAGCGTATCTGTTTTATATAAGGACTCGGTGCGTACCGCGCTGTAAACACTCTCCACTTCGGTTATAAAAACCAGTCCCTTAATGTTTTATAAGGCAAAAGTTGCTGTTTGTTCTGAGATCCGTACAAAACACATAAACGCAATGTGGGCACCACGTAGAATTTTTTAACGTTAAACCTGGTGGTGCGTAAAGTTACCGCTAGGCTTTAAACGGTTAAAGTCGCAGAGGGTCCAGTGTCCTAGTCTGATTATTGCGTCACCCAGTGAACTGACTGACTCCAAGGAGCAAAGCCCTTCCTCAGAAGCTAACACTTCCTCAGCCAGTCAAGAAATTCTCCGCATTTTATGGAAACCGAAAGTTCATTACAGCATTCACAACACCCCGCCACCTATCTCTATCGTAAGCCACATCAATCCAGTCCACGCCTTCCCATCTCACTGTTTGAATATTCACTTTAACATTATCCTCCCATCTACGCCCAGGTCTTCCAAATGATCTCTTTCCCTCAGATCTACCCCCACCAAACCCCTGTACGCACCTCTCCCGTCTGCCACACGTGACGCATGCCACACCCATATAATACTTCTTAACCTTTTAAAGCCTAGCGGTAACTTTACGTACCGCCTGGTTTAACATTAAAAAATTCTACGTGGTGCCCACATTGCGTTTATGTGTTTTGTACGGATCTCAGAACAAACAGCAACTTTTGCCTTATAAAACATTAAGAAACTGGTTTTTATAACCGAAGTGGAAAACGTTTACAGCGCGGTACGCACTGAGTCCTTATATAAAACTGATACGCTTCGTCTTTAAGGGGTTAATTTAATAACCCGAGTAACATCCGGTGTGACCCAGTAAATACGTTGCAAATTATAAACCACTTCCCCACGATCCATATTACCTTCACACAGTCACTCGCTTTCCAAGAGGGTGTCTCCCAGCACCTTCTTGCACTTTCAAACCCCGGAGGTATCAACACATTACACAGCTCCACTTACCGAGCGGATCACACGACATTGCCACTTACCTGCAAAGACAGAAATATTCATTATCAGTTACCACAAGCTTACAGAGTGACGTGTCACTCGCACTGTGAATCAAACACCTCATTTTGACAGAGCTAAGCAATTTCTGAAAAACAACACTATCAACTTTTCGACACATGCTCTTATTCCTTTTAAATCTATCTTCCTATTGGTTAAAAAACACACACACACACACAGGCACACGCACACGCACACGCGCGCACACACACACACACACACACACACACACACACACACACACACACACACTCTTGGTCTTTTCCTACACAACGAGCAGCTTGACGGCTTCAACTCTTCGCCACATATTATTCGGTTTATCAAATCAAGAATATGAAAGGTGGGGCATGTGGCATGCATGGGATACAGGAGAGGTGCATACAGGATTTTGGTGGTGAGACTTGATGGAAAGAGACAACTTGGATGACCTAGGCGTAGATGTGCGGATATCAAAATGTATCTTCAAGAAGTGGGATGCTGACACGGACTGGATTAATCTGGCTCTGGATAGAGACAGGCGGCAGGCGCTTGTAAAAGCGGTTATGAACCTCCGGGTTGCATAAATTGCGGGGAATTTGTCGATTAGCTTAAGACCTGTTAGCTTGTCAGGAAGAACTCTGCCCCACGGACTTTCAGTTGGTCTTTACACACTACGAGCACGGCCTGAGGGTGTTCCAGAACAGGGGGCCGGGGAGGCCGTTACACACCACGATCAAGGAAATAACGGGGGACCGTATAAAAACGCATAATGAGAAGCTTCAAAATTCGTATTCATCACCAAATAATAAGGTGTCCTTATTTTATCTAACAAACACCGTTTGTTACTTCGCGGCGCAACTCCGCTGCGCGTATCGGCGGTCGGTTGCGTGAGCTACGTTAATACAACAAGCGAGCCGACAGGAAGTGAACACGGGTGTCAAATAAATGACCCCCACATTATTACATTGATCAAACCACACAGAATGAGATGAGCAGGACATGTAGCACGTTTTGTGGAGATGGTGGAGGGGTTTAGATGGTGAAACTGAAGAAAAAGAGACCGATTCGAAGACCCAGACGTCTACGTGATAATATTAAAACGGAATGCGAAGGGGTTGTATGGATTTATTTGGCTCCAGACACGGGGACCAGTAGCTCATTCGTTTTGAACATGACAAAGAACTCACAGCTTCCCTAAAACGCAGCATTTTTTTTAACTAGCCCAGGAACTGTCAGTTCCCGAAGAAGGTTCAAGCTCCATGGAGTTCCATTTTCTATGCCCCATCATTTCCTAACCGAAACCAATTTGCGCAACATCTGAACACCTTAATTTCGTAACATCAAGCCACAACACACAAATTCTATGGGGGGG
>BLKM01001489.1:896377-906647 GCA_013340265.1 Coptotermes formosanus
GGGGGGGGGGGGAGGACTATTTCGGACAGCCTTCCGTTTCTCCAAAACGGACCATAGTCCTTCCTGAAAAGCCAGGACTCGCTCAGTCAAACTATTCGGCCATTCATTGTTGTAGGCCGTACTGACTTGTAAACAGCTACCGACGTTTCGCTGAGGTGTTGTGCCGTCATCTTCAGGATGTAGCAGTCCTAAAAGAGTTGACTAAATGACCCTACATTCTGTTGGTTGAGGCACTGCGCTACATGCCGGAAGGTCGCGGGTTCGATTCCCGATGGCGTCATTGGCATTTTTCATTGGCATAATCCTTCCGGCCGCACTATGACCCTGGGGTCGACTCAGCCTCTAACAGAAATGAGTACCAGGAATATTTCCTGAGGGGTAAAGGCGGCCGGTGCGTAGGGCTGACAACCTTACCACCTTCATGTGCCGATTGTCTAGAAATCTGGGAGCCTGAACCTCCTGGAAACCCTCAGGGCCTGTCCAGGCCTGTAATGGGACTGCTTTACCTTTTATAGAGCCGCTACGCTCCTTTCAAATGGCGGTAACGACTTAAAAAACGATAGCGTACTGAATATAGTGACTAGGCTACAGGACGCACGGTACAAGGTTCGAGTCCCGGCAGAAAGGCAAGAAATTTTTCTCCTCTACAGACTCATGCCTCAGACGAACTGTCGTGCCCAATATAATCGAATGATGACTCAATGAAACACTGTCACACACTATGAATCAGAAAATCTTCTACAGGGTGAGTGAAAAGTCCCTTGCGCACCTGTCGGAAGCTCGAAATAGGTTACAGTGTGAGTCACAATGAATGACCGTGCAGTACTACACCGAGAGTGCGGAGTTGGAAGGGGTTGGGACTACGTGACAGAGGTCACGTACCCCACCTGAAGTGGAGTACAGCAGTCTTCCTGCACAGGTGCACAGGGACTTCGCGCTCGGCCTGTACAACTGCAACCCACTAGACTATACAAATATTGCAGGGGGTGTTAACGAGACACGTTAACTGTAAGTAAGTGACAAAAGTGGTTAACAGAAGCGTTAACAGGCAAGAAGAGTTCACAGGTGCGCTCAAACCACGAATAAAACATGAAACGACAAAAGTCTATCTGAACTTCCCGTTGCAGGTCATCTTCCCTTTTAGCTATTAATACCTGGTCATCTGTGAATATTACTGTACTTAGCGTCGTGCGCGCATCAGTTGTTATCGCTGGTGATTTTAGTGATTTCCATTCTTTGATTATCTTGTCTAGGTATAAAATGAACAGTACGGGAGACAGCACACAACGACAGGACAACCAGTGCTAAGATAAGGAAGTTCAACTAACAGACACGTGCACAGCAGACGGATACACGCGAGCACCTGCAGCCAGACTCATAAAGATTATGTTTGCAGACGGATCCTGCAGAAATCGGGAACACCAACTGCATTATCACTGTAAAAGAATGTTCGCGTACGGCATACAAATGCTCCACCCATGTGACTCAATACTGACCACCTGGCTGCCTGAACGAATAACAGCGCTGTTAATTCTTAAATCGAATTACAGAGCTGGAAATGTCAAATTTGACACCCGAATGCAAACGGTGTTTATTTATTTCCTTATATAAAACTTCTATTCTAATCTGGATTATTCTATATACTCGGGCATTTCTATTTGCAATGCTTCCTCCCCTCAAAACTTCCCACACGTTTTTTCTGCACGGTTTTCCCACTTACATTGCGTTTTGTGTAAAAATTTTCCTGCAAATGTTCACCTCTATAATCCTGGCATAACATCAGCATACGGTTAGGCGGTAAGTGGCCCTACACAAAAGTCACAGCCCTCAAAGAGCAACCAATCAAACGGTCGCACGGTCCGTTTGTCATATGTGCAACGTCACACACCTTATTATCTACTGTTTGCTAACCCTATTATCGTTAGTTAACACTGATTCATTATCGACGTAAACAAACAAGCAGGCAGGCAGACAGACAGACAGACAAACATCGGCGTCAGTAAAGAGTTCCGGTTTTACTCCCGCAATTTGTTATTCGGCACTTAGACGGCTATCAATCGCGCGTCTGTCCAGTAGACGCCATGTCCACGTCGCGAATAACAACCTGCCTCGTTTCTCATTCGCGAGAAAGTGTCAAACAACTCAGCAGCAGCAATATCACTTGCGAGGCGTTAATTGACGGTAGCTTCCTTCCGGAAGTTACACACAGTGAGGCACCACCAGCTGTACAAGTAACGGAAGTGTGTCAGTCTGCAATTACGACTCTCGCCCCCCCCCCAAAACACACACACACACACACACACACACACACACTTCCGCGTGTTGCCACAACTGGGGTATTTAAATCCCCCATAGACTTCTCCAACTGGGGTATTTAAATATCCCCTGGCCTTCTTCAACATTTGGGGTATTTAAATCCCCCTAGACTTCTCCAACTGGGGTATTTAAATATCCCCTGGCCTTCTTCAACATCTGGGGTATTTAAATCCCCCCTAGACTTCTCCAACTGGGGTATTTAAATATCCCCCGGCCTTCTACAACATCTGGGACATTTAAATATCCCCTGGCCTTCTTCAACATCTGGGGTATTTAAATCCCCCCCTAGACTTCTCCAACTGGGGCATTTAAATATCCCCTGGCCTTCTTCAACATCTGGGGTATTTAAACCACCCCTAGACTTATCCAACTGGGGTATTTAAATATCCCCTGGCCTTCTTCTACATCTGGGATATTTAAATCCCCCTAGACTTCTCCAACTGGGGTATTTAAATATCCCCTGGCCTTCTTCAACATCTGGGGTATTTAAATATCCCTGGCCTTCTTCAACGTCGGGGGTATTTAAATCCCCCCTACACTTCTCCAACTGGGGTATTTAAATATCCCCTGGCCTTCTTCAACATCTGGGGTATTTAAACCACCCCTAGACCTCTCCAACTGGGGTATTCAAATATCCCCTGGCCTTCTTCAACATCTGGGGTATTTAAATCCCCCCTAGACTTCTCCAACTGGGGTATTTAAATATCCCCTGGCCTTCTTCAACATGTGGGGTATTTAAACCACCCCTAGACTTCCCCAATTGGGGTATTTAAACCTCCCCTAGCCTTCTGTAATTGGGGGTTACAAAACCTCCCCTGGACTTCTTCAACTGGGGTATTTCAACTACCCCTAAACTTCTAAAACTGGAGTATTTAAACATCCCCACACTTCTCCAACAACTAGGGTATTTAATCCACCCCTAGCCTTCTCTAGCTGGGGGTATTAAAACCTCCCCTGGCCTTCTTCAACAACTAGGGTATTTCAACTACCCCTAGACTTCAACTGATGTACTTCAACCTAACCCAGACTTCGCCCATTGGGGTATTTAATCCACTCCAAGACTTCTCCAACTGGGGTATTTAAACCTCGCCTAGACCTCTCCAACAACCGGGGTACTTAAACCTCCCCTAGCCTTCTCCAACTGGGGAAATTAAACCACCCCTAGACTTCAACAACTGAGGTATTTAAACCTCCCACAGGCTTCTCCAACCACTGGGGTATTTAAACTACCCACAGACTTTAACAACTGATGTGTTTAAACTTCCCCTAGCCTTCTCCAACTGCTGGGGCATTTAAACTACCCTGGCCCTCTTCAACAAATGAGATATTCAAAACCTCACCTGGCAATGATATCGAGTAGCAATGCGATGTTGCATACGGGATTTTAAGTAACGACCGAGAGAAAAGAGTCACAAAGCCCGAATGAGTAGCCGCTTAGTAGTGTATATCTGTGACGGGAGTCATAAAACAAACAGTCGACGTGTCGGAAACTTTGAAAACAATACCTGGAGTCAGAAGGTGCACTTCCGGACCGCAGCAACACGCGTGATGTCAGCAAGTATGCAAATTCGTGAGTCATCACCCGCTACTTGCTCAAAACGCGACCAACAGCGTCACGTGCTACAAACCACTTGTCTACCTGTCTGGAAGTATCACCTGGTGTACAGAGAACAACAGGACACAAGGAACAGCTGCGAACGTGGACACTTATTTCTTCAGAAAATATCAAATAATTAATAAAATGCAAACGCATATAACGTGCAGTGATCCCAGTCATGGGTGAAACCCAACAAACGAACACCGAATGTCAACAAATGTACAAGAAACCAAGCAACAAGAGAAATCGCATTCCCCCCCCCCCCCCAAAAAAACAATACACCAGACAAATGAATATTCTAACCAAGCAAATAAGAAAGAATCAACACAATTTTAAGAAACACGTGGAAAAAAAATCTGTAACAAACAAGAGCTATCTATGAGAAGTATTGGATATATACACTTTAATCCTTTAAAGACGGAACGTAATCTTTTTTACATAAGCACTCAGTCCGTACCGCGCAGTAAACACTCTCCATCTCGATTATAAAAAACATATCAGTTGATGCTGTACAAACTAAAAGTTGCTATTTGTTCTAAGATCTGTACAAAACACAAACACAATGTGATCACCACGCAAAACTATTGAATGTTAAGCTTGGTGGTACGTAAAGTTACCGCTAGGCTTTAAAACGTTAATGCTACATCACTTTAGAAAAGAGGTTCGTAAAAATTTGTGAGATCTCGAGAATTTCTAAGGATTTCGAAGCAAACACATTTTTGTTTTAAATTACGTATTTTATTGGCTGACGGTGGTCTGTAACACCCAAACATGTAGCGTTCACTGATGAATTTAATAAGAGTATGCTCTATCTGGCGGCAATACAAAGACTGATGTTACCACGGCACAACACAACGTGATGAACTGCAGTACGATCGGCTATCAAAGCTATACCGAATAATGCGTCATAAAAACAGACGCCATACGAACGACACCGTAAAAAATGTAAGATCACTGAGCTTCCCCAGATTATAGAATGAACCCTTTAAAGACGAAGCGTATCTGTTTTATATAAGGACTCAGTGCGTACCGCGCTGTAAACACTCCACTTCGGTTATAAAAACCAGTCTCTTAATGTTTTATAAGGCAAAAGTTGCTGTTTGTTCTGAGATCCGTACAAAACACATAAACGCAATGTGGGCACCACGTAGAATTTTTTAATGTTAAACCAGGCGGTACGTAAAGTTACCGCTAGGCTTTAAAAGGTTAAAGACGAGACGTATCTGTTTTATATAAGGACTCAGCGCGTACCGCGCTGTAAACACTGTCCACTTCGGTTATAAAAACCAATATCTTAAATGTTTTATAAGGCAAAAGTTGCTGTTTGTTCTGAGATCCGTACAAAACACATAAACGCAATGTGGGCACCACGTAGAATTTTTTAATGTTAAACCTGGCGGTACGTAAAGTTACCGCTAAGCTTTAAAACGTAAAATGAGAGTCAATACAACGTTAAATTTAATTCATTTACTTCACTCAAGTGCCATTTCCCATCAGTCACTACCGAGCACACTGATGCGTTCATACCACTTTGTAAGGAGTTTAAAAATGACGTCGCAGTAGAAATCGGGTACTTTCACGTGCCAAACCATCACCAACAACCATTTCCACTGCCTCGTTACTACCATATCAAGGGTCCAAACACGCGATATTCCATAAGCGCTACATCCTACACGCACTATAAAATGCTTCGTGAGCCATAAACCCTTGGAAATGAAGGGAACACGATCCTTTGAAATCAACTGTCCCTCCCTGTCGAGGTCCGGATTCGATCCCAAGCTAGTCTATGTAAGATTTTATGTGGATAAAAAACTTCTTTTTACATATTTTTCATTACGTGCATTATAATTAAATTCCCGCAATATTAACCAACAAATACATACAACTGTCATTAGATTCACAATATTATCTTTAAAGACACTACACTCCTACATGTTTCGGACCTTACTGGTCCGCCATCAGGGAGCGCACTAATTGCTGCTGCGCATGACAGTTATTTCACAATATTTTGACCTTTCGAGCACGTAGCAGAACTGACGGAGTACCGTGACCACCTCCAGCGCACCCACACGCTGTTCCAATTTACTGTGTAACAATTCTGTCCGCTACGTACATTCACTCTACAGTGAAGAAATTTCCATCAGTTCTTACACATATGCAAGAGACCAAAATATTGTTCAGTAATTGTTTTTATACAACAATTAATGTACTCCCTGATGACGGACCAGTACGGTCCGAAATATGTTGGAGTGTAGTGCTTTAACCCTTTAAAGACGAAGATCAACCTGAATTATATTTAAATATTCGGGTCGTACCGCGCAGTAAACACACTCCGTCTCGGTTATAAAAACCAGTCAGTTAATGCTGTATAGGGAAATAATCGCTGTTTGTTCTGAGATCCACACAAAACACATAAATACACTGTGTGGGCAGAACGTAGAATTTGTGAATGTTAAACCTGGCGGTACATAAAGTAACCACTGGGCTTTAGGTGTGTACATATAGATTCAGTCCGTACCGCGCAGTAAACACACTCCGTCTCGGTTATAAAAACCAGTCAGTTAATGCTGTATAGGGAAATAATCGCTGTTTGTTCTGAGATCCACACAAAACACATAAATACACTGTGTGGGCAGAACGTAGAATTTGTGAATGTTAAACCTGGTGGTATACAATTGGGCTTCGAAGGGTCTAACACTCGTATGTCTCCACCCACAATTCAAATACCTCACCGTGCGTCCTAGACCACAAAAGCAGACTTACTTTCCTTCCGTATCAATCCTAAGGAATAATAAAATGTGTCCCACATAAAGGATGTCCAGAAGTGAAGCATGAAACACAATTGTCCCCCCCCAAAAAACCCCGTGCACTTTTTTCAGTTCTTCAAGCCGCGCCTTAAGAACTGTATATCACACCTCTTGCAATCACCCATGTCGTACTGTTACATCATCAAGCTGCGAACACGGAAATGGATTTCAAACAACCTGCCATCATATTTGTACGAGTTGCAAAACCTGATTTCATCGGATGGACCGGCTACCAGTACGCAATGCAGCACATAAACTATGGATGGCAGAACACTTCCTCATTCCTACAGTTAATCTGTCTCCAGCGTCACACCCGTTCCTCGGCCAGTTCGTACCCTACTGCATTCGTTCTCCGTTAGCTCTAAGTAACGCGCAGCTGGCGTGCTTCAGGCGTGCTGTCTCAGCAACTGTCGGCAAATATGTGACAGCTCTGCAAATGCAGAGGATCCAACTAATGCCAGTGTCCCTCGACTTGCGTTCTTCTCAAGCCAGTGTCCCTCGATATACGTTCTTCTCAAGCCAGTGTCCCTCGACTGGTGATGATCATTCTAAAGCCAACAGTTCTCACTCGATGACGGTTCGCCTAAAGCGAGACTACTGAATGACCTTGTGATCCTGACTGGATGAAATGATGACAAAAATCGTTGTGGTTTCTAATTTACCTGACGTTTTCACCTACCCAACCACCCATACGCCTAATACATAGATTCACCTACACAATTCACCCACAGTTCCCTACCCACACGGTCTTTCAAAAGCAGTTGAGAGCTCATATGGTTAAAATTTAATATATGCACAGCCCTTGTTTTACGCCCTAGTTGTGTTATGGAAAAAAGTGGATGGAAATCAAGAAGTCGTAAATTAAAAACCATATTCCCATCAGAAATAACGGGTAAGCTAATAGAAGGCAGCCAGCCAAAGGGCGTTGAGCGAAAAATGGGAAGAGCAAATTAATAAGTGCTGTAAATAGGAGAGGGGTGTCAAAGCACAAGGGTGTAAAACAAACGAGCGTAAAACAAGAGCAGAGTTTACGTAAGTTCATGTCCTTTTTGTCCACTCGCATTTCGGATCAGAGGTTAAGCGTCAGTGAAGACGACGGCTATCAACACGAACTGCCGAGTACAGAGGATTGTATATTAGAAGTGTGGTGATGTGTGGGAAGTATTGCTGGGGCAGTAACCGGGCAGAGGAAAAGCGAAACATTGAAATAAAAATGACGTCAGCGTAAAGCCATGTATCACACACCCATGCAGAATAACCTGGTATAGAACCACAGCCCACACGGCGAAAAGCTGTCGTCAGAACGGCTGACTTACGGCAAAGCATACGGAATGTTTTGCAACATCAGACGTGGCACGCAAAGGCAAATTAGTGGCGTGCTACCGTACAACTGCACTCCACTGCACTTCTTTAACCTTTTAAAGCCTAGTGGTAACTTTACGTACCACCAGGTTTAACATTAAAAAATTCTACGTGGTGCCCACATTGCGTTTATGTGTTTTGTACGGATCTCAGAACAAGCAGCAACTTTTGCCTTATAAAACATTAAGAGACTGGTTTTTATAACCGAAGTGGAGAGTGTTTACAGCGCGGTACGCACTGAGTCCTTATATAAAACAGATACGCTTCGTCTTTAAAGGGCTAATCACTAATTGTCTATAAAAGTTCCTGCTCTTGTAGACGCTAGCATCTGACATCCCTACCGACTTTCAGTCGCGTTCGCAAAATTGCGAAAAGCGACTACTAGCTTCTTCATGTCTGTCTGTCTGTCCGCACGGAACAACTCGGCTCCCACCACACGGATTTTCATGAAATTTGATATTCGTATATTTTTCTAAAATCTGTCCAGAAAATTCAAGTCTGACAAGAATAACGGGTACTTTACATGAAGACCTGTGTACATTTATGATAATATCTCGCTGAATTATTCTCAGACTGAGAAATGTTTCAGACAAAAGCTGTAGAGAAAATCAAAACACACATTTTATGTTCAATAACTTTTTTCCGAAAATCGTGCCGTTTATGAGATAATGTGGAAAAAATATGGTACAGCCAGACAGGCCACAGTTGGCAATATAATACGGCGCATGCGCTTTGCATGCTGGATAACTAAGGCTACAGACACACACTCAGAATATGTAATACTTAGTGCTTCTCCACGGCAACAATGGTTACGCGAACGCGCCTGAATGCTACGTTATAGTACATTGCGTGTCTTGTGTTAACACAATGCATCGTTTTCTCCCCCAGAAGTTGACGAACTCTGGATTTTGGTTTCACATAAAGTATACGTTACAACGGGCCTACATGAACACAAGTTTTAAGATTCGAGGTTTCTGGGAAGCGAGTCTGTGTGGTTCGCTGAGTAGTCCCCGACGTTTGGCAGCATCGTGATGGCCGACTGGCATATCCTTCCGAAAATTTAGTGTTAAAAAGCGACACAGCGCAATATCCCAGAACACCTGAATATTCACCAACACCGCTCACAGAACCTCAAATCTCGACACAAAAACTTGAAACATCTGACGGCCTTCAATGTCGACCCAAACACAAAAGGCAACGTTCTCCCTCTGAAGGCCATTAGGGCATATAGATGTAGAATACGCACAGCTCGTCATTCCTAACGTAGGAAGTAGACGGAGGAGAGTGGTAAACATCACGCCCCGGCCGCCTTACCCCCAAGAAAGAAATCCGTTACCTATTAAATATGAGGTTGATTGGGGCCCAGAGCTAGAATGGACGTTTCGGGCAAGACAAAAACCTCTTTCCCTTGTGGGATTCGAAGCCCTAAGCGTACAGTCCGCACCCACATAAACACACAGTAGAACCCGGTTATAACGACATCGGGTTAGGCGACATCTCGTCTATAACGTCAGATATTCTGCGGTACCAATTAATTCCTCGTTGTTAGCCATAGCATTACACTACTCGGTTAGAAAAACACTCGTTTATAATGACACAAAATATTCAGTCTCTTCCATGACGTTATAACCGAGTTCGACTGCATTTTTATCTGAACTTGTCAAACAGGCCCAATAACCGAGAGGGGCAAGGACACGGAACACACCATTCCCCCCCCCCCCCCCCCGTCCTACGCACTTTCCGTAAAAATCGTGCGGAATCATAAAACTAACGCTCCCCACGTCCTTATCACACGACGTTATACAAATGTCCTTATTGTTCTTGACAACATACGAAGTCAGTTTACAGCATAACCAACCAACGGTCTACCCTCTCCCTAGGCGGAACTTTGCTCTACCTTATGTAATAACACGATGTAATTAGCGCATAATGCACGCTGCGTTTACGTAACGTACTGTCCCTATGCACCTGTTCTGCATTCCTTATGGATGTTAATAAGGCCTTTCATTGACAGGTGTGGCTCATGTCACAAAGACCTCAATATCTGTGCGTTAATTACCTTCCCGTTCACACCGTTAATGATTTGCCACTTAAAGCTGCGTCCACACTGTTCGCGCTCCTCACATTCGGAGTGATGCTGCTCTCTGTTCGCGCTCCTCACATTCGGAGTGATGCTGCTCTCTGTTCG